>OZ024743.1:117734903-117744903 GCA_964016885.1 Eledone cirrhosa
TTGTTTGTTTGCATGGTAAGATATAAGATATTTGTCCCATTAATACGAGCAGTAATCTTATGTGAATTTTACATGAATTTTGTAGTGGTTAGCACCTTCTCAAGACTCAAGTATAAGGGAATGCCAGCCTTTATAAAGTAGTTTTAGCTATCTTATATGAGCATTGTCGCTATAACATATTATTAGAAATTTTAAGGATTAGAAAATTGTAGTAACTGAGTACCTGGTGACAAGATTATCTTTATTGGAAGACGTTATACTCATGTTCTCTTATCATGGAGGCAGTGTATGTCACTAACATGAACGTAAACAACAACCTCATCCGCTACGAGCTGATTATGCCTCCGCTGCCCCAAAAATCAAAATTAAAGTATCTGTTGTAAAATATGAAACAATGGTATATATGAGAAGAAGAAGAAGAAGAGGAAGAAGAAGAAGAAGAAGAAGAAGAAGAAGAAGAAGAAGAAGAAGAAGAAGAAGAAGAAGAAGAAGAAGAAGAAGAAGAAGAAGAAGAAGAAGAAGTTGATGATGATGATGGTGGTGGTGATGATGATGATGATGATGATGATGATGAAGAAGAAGAAGAAGAAGAAGAAGAAGAAGAAGAAGAAGAAGAAGAAGAAGAAGAAGAAGAAGAAGGAGTAGGATGATGATGAGGAGGAGGAGGAGGGGGAGATGATGATGATGATGATGATGATGGTGGTGGTGGTGGTGGCGGTGGTGGTGATGGTGGTGATGATGGTGGTGGTGGTGGTGGTGATGGTGGTGGTGGTGATGGTGATGATGATGATGATGATGATGATGATGATGTAGAATAGGTGGAGTCGGAAGTGGGGTAGAAAAACAAACAAACCAAAACAACTGGCACAGAAGAAACTCACCAGCTGATTGTTAATATTCAGCTCAGCGAGATAGAGCTATCGCTATGTAGAAGTCATTTGTCTGAATAAAATACCATACGTGCAAGACACTGGGAAGATTAATGACTCAGCATACCAAGTGTAATTATATTAGAAATTATGATACGCTAAGAACTCTAATTATTGATTAACAATATTGGAAAGGAAATACGTGTAATAACAATTCTTTTCGAGTTTTCTAAATAAAACATACATCTCCCACCGCTTCTCATTTCAGATAATCATCATCAACGTTATTCTCAACATTATAAGCTACATCACTAGCATAGATAGTACAGGGACATACTGTAAGAAAGCAATGTTTTTAGTACATTTCCTCTAATTAGTACATGTATTCGCGACATGGCGCCGACGACCTGTCACGTGTCACATTTACCTTAACGTGTCAAAATCCTGAATAGTTCTTATTCTAAGGAATCAGATTTCTTCTACTCTCACTCAATTTACTCTATCTATTTCCTCACATCTCTCTATTTTTCTCTCTCTCCCTTTTCCTCAATCCATTTTTCTGTCGGTGATTTCATGTGTGAGTGTAAGCGTATGTGTGAATATGTATATGTGTGTGTTTTGTGTTGGCTGTGAGAGTGAGATTGTGTTTGTGTCTGTCTATGCATGTATGTAAACACATATAAATACATATATATGTGTCATATGGAATTATTATCTCAGTATGTATATATGTATGTGTGCATGTATGAGTATGTGTCCATGTGTTTATGTATGCATGCACGTATGTAAGTATATATGTATATATATATATATATATATATATATATATATATATATATATATATATATATATATATATAAAATTTAAGTGAAAAAAAAATATATATATATATATATATATATGGAATAGAATGAAACGAAATTTCATTTCTCACTATTAGTACGGCACTTACTTTAATGTAAGGATGTATGTATGTATACGTACATATATATATTATACAGACGTACAGCAGTATGTATATATATACATACTACTGTACGTCTGTATACATATATGTATGTACGTATAGATACATATATATATATATATATATATATATATATATATATATATATATATATATATATATATATATATGAAAGACGTAAAATAAGAAAATTTTTGAAAGAATTTAAAAAATTAACTCACTTACTAAAATTTTCACTCCAACTAATTAGTTTCAGCAATGGGATAAAGACAGTTAAGTAATATAACCGTCGAGAATTCATTGCGTCATCAGGGAGTCTATTCTCAGCTAAGTCTCCAGGCAATGCGCGGACACTGGGGACTCGTATAAAAATAATAATAATTCGGTAGATGGAACAGCGAGCGGGGACTGGATTCCATGCACTGAAAAGCTTGCTGTCTCTGGTCAAATGGCAGATTCTAAAGAATCAATCACGTGACACTGAGGCTAGTCGGTAGGAGTGGGATGGTAAGATAACAGAAGCCTACTACCACACCAATAAATTAGTTGTGGTTTTGGCAGGTTTGCTCAACAAATAAATAATTTGGAGATAAATATAGAGAATTTAGTATATCTACTAACATATGCGTACAGATGTACGCTAATGCTAGCAAATACATAAGTTAAGTCATAGTACCTAGGTGGTTCAATGCAGGAGGATGCAGAACAATAATATGAAAGACGTAACATGAGAACATTTTTAAAAGAATTTAAAAAATTAACTTACTTACTAACATTTTCACTCCAACTAATTAGTTTCTGCAATGGGATAAATACAGTTACGTAATATAAACGTCGAGAATTCATTGCGTCATCAGGGAGTCTATTCTCAGCTAAGTCTCCAGGCAATGCGCGGACACTGGTGACTCATATAAAAATAATAATAATTCGGTAGATGGAACAGCTCGCGGGGACTGGATTCCATGCACTGAAAAGCTCGCTGTCTCTGGTCAAATGGCAGATTCTAAAGAATTAATCACGTGACACTGAGGCTAGTCGGTAGGAGTGGGATGGTAAGATGACAGAAGCCTACTACCACACCAATAAATTAGTAGTGGTTTTGGCAGGTTTTCTCAACAAATAAATAATTTGGAGATAAATATAGAGAATTTAGTATATCTACTAACATATGCGTACAGATGTACGCTAATGCTAGCAAATACATAAGTTAAGTCATAGTACCTAGGTAGTTCAATGCAGGAGGATGCAGAACAATAATATGAAAGACGTAAAATAAGAACATTTTAAAAAGAATTTAAAAAATGTACTTACTTACTAAAATTTTCACTCCAACTAATTAGTTCCTGCAATGGGATAAAGGCAGTTACGTAATATAACCGTCGAGAATTCATTGCGTCATCAGGGAGTCTATTCTCAGCTAAGTCTCCAGGCAATGCGCGGACACTGGGGACTCATATAAAAATAATAATAATTCGGTAGATGGAACAGCTAGCGGGGACTGGATTCCATGCACTGAAAAGCTCGCTGTCTCTGGTCAAATGGCAGATTCTAAAGAATCAATCATGTGACACTGAGGCTAGTCGGTAGGAGTGGGATGGTAAGATGACAGAAGCCTACTACCACACCAATAAATTAGTAGTGGTTTTGGCAGGTTTGCTCAACAAATAAATAATTTGGAGATAAATATAGAGAATTTAGTATATCTACTAACATATGCGTACAGATGTACGCTAATGCTAGCAAATACATAAGTTAAGTCATAGTATCTAGGTGGTTCAATGCAGGAGGATGCAGAACAATAATATGAAAGACGTAAAATAAGAACATTTTAAAAAGAATTTAAAATATTAACTTACTTACTAAAATAGATATACTAAATTCTCTATATTTATCTCCTAATTATTTATTTGTTGAGCAAACCTGCCAAAACCACTACTAATTTATTGGTGTGGTAGTAGGCTTCTGTCATCTTACCATCCCACTCCTACCGACTAGCCTCAGTGTCACGTGATTGATTCTTTAGAATCTGCCATTTGACCAGCGACAGCGAGCTTTTCAGTGCATGGAATCCAGTCCCCGCGAGCTGTTCCATCTACCGAATTATTATTATTTGTATATGAGTCCCCAGTGTCCACGCATTGCCTGGAGACTTAGCTGAGAATAGACTCCCTGATGACGCAATGAATTCTCGACGGTTACATTACGTAAATGTCTTTATCCCATTGCAGAAACTAATTAGTTACAGTGAAAATTTTAGTAAGTAAGTTAATTTTTTAAATTCTTTTTAAAATTTTCTTATTTTACGTCTTTCATATTATTGTTCTGCATCCTCCTGCATTGAACAACCTAGGTACTATGAATTAACTTATGTATTTGCTAGCATTAGCGTACATCTGTACGCATATGTTATTAGATATACTAAATTCTCTCTCTCTCTCTCTTTCTCTCTCTCTCTCTCTCTCTCTCTCTATATATATATATATATATATATATATATATATATATATATATATATATATATATATATATATACATATATATATATATATAAATATATATATGTATGTATCTATCTATACGTACATACATATAAGTATACATATATGTACTTGTCTATACCATACTAATTCAAACTGCCTGAAGAGGTCACAGCCAAAGATGGCTGTCACTGAAATATATATAGCAGTAATAAACGACGCTAAATTTTAAACATTCGACTTTTTATTTAACTTTATTTTATATATATATATATATATATATATATATATATATATATATATATATATATATGTATATATAAAATTTAAGTGAAAAAATATCTATTTATGAGAGTATAAGCCAGAGAGACAAAAAAGTTTAGTTAGTCTCACATATATAAAGATCTCCCTACCATGGTTTCATTTGCGGAAGAAGCAGTTTATTGGAAATACCAATATTTGAAGAATCCGCAATACTCTTCAAGGGAGTTCTTCTTGAAAACATAAAGGCAATATTGATCATTAAACGATGCATAGGGTTTAAATTGTCGAGGCAGCATGCTGTGCAAAGACACGTTGTGTTGTTTAACTATCAAACGCTCAAATATAATAGGCTATGCGACAGGCTTATAATGCCACTAGAAATAGCAGCCAAAAACCGTGTAATACATCTCGACAAATTAAGGAATAGTTTGATATTAATTGAAGGTTAATCGTGATGTTTAAATATTAGAGATCAATTAAACTTTAATTAATATATATATATATATATATATATATATATATGTGTGTGTGTGTGTGTGTGTGTGTGTGTGTGTGTGTGTGTGTGTGTAAAGGTAAACAGAAATAACAACACAATCGGTACAGTATATGGAAGGTGTATATTGGGTTAACGCTTGATATAGCTGGAAGAGTGTCTTAACGTTTCGGACGCTAGTCGTTTATCAGAAAAAAGAATGAGAAATAAAATAGATTAAGGGGACGGGCGGGATGGAATTGGAAAAAATGTATTTAGATAAAAATAATAGGTCCATTCATGTTGACATCTCTTGCGTGTGTGTGTTTGTGTGTGCATACAACAGCTAGTTCCATCCTGATTCATACACCCGCATCCACACACAAACACATACACATATATATATATATGTATATGGATTTCTCCTATTTGAAATTGTTTAATCATTATAAAATCAACAAACCAAAACGTAAAGCATAACGAGTGTCTAAGTCTATGTCAGTAACCAGCAGTGTATATGAATACGGGAATATATATGTTTGTACCTATTCATGTATGTATTTATGTATTTTCATCAGAATATATCTGTTGGTACATGAAATTGTCTCTTTCTAGGGGAATCATGAATCGTTGAAGGGTGCGGTGTACGGCGGTTCTATACACACACTATATTTGACTGATGTATGTATGGCTTATCTCTCTGCCTCTCACTGTTGCCTCTCTCTGAACTCTCTCCCTATGTGAATATATAAATTATTATTAACTGCCTATGTGAATATATAAATTATTATTAACTGTTCCCAGACACAAAATTCCTTTTAAATTTTGGTCGAGTGCTTTCGTGACGAATTGGTGCTGCTATATTTAGCACTATCACCTTACCCCAACCAGGTGGTCTCTGATGTTGATATGTTCACTAATTAGTAGTAGGTTTAATTGTAACACATGTAATACCAGTATCGATACGGGAATTTAGGTCGGAAGGGCGATATTTTTAGATTCTTCTAACGGACTAGCTTGCTGATGAGTGCAACTAGTACAAAATCTGTTGTTTATTTGTTTATAATTAATAAAAGATTAGCAGATTACCTTTTTAGCTTAAAACGTTGCCGTACAAGCCATGGAATACACATGCAATCTGGCATATATCTTTGTTAAACAACAAAGATACTGGCTAATTCAAATGACTCAAATTATGAGTACTTTAACGTTTTCATACATTGAATAAATAATTCTCCTCTTCCTTACTGCAAGTATCCTGCCTGGGATTGTTGCCTTGCAATGTATCCTACGCGTGTGCTCCGAAATGATTTGTTGAGCAAATTGTAACCGATAATATCGAAATCATTGCATATCGATCTTAATATATGTATGTATATACATATATATATATATATATATACATATATATATATATATATATATATATATATATATATATATATATATATATATATATATATATATGCGTTATTACGTGTAAGGAATGAAATATGAAATTAGAAGTAGTCACTATCTAATTCTAGAGTATTAGTTTCGTGTAACATGCATGTACTCAATTAAGTGCGAAAATTACCCAATACTACAAATTAGAATTTCGTGGGACATATTCAGAACTGAAATCTCATGAGTCGCTAGTCATACTTTCCCATTTCCGTTCATTGTGATACTAGATAGGTCATATAACATCACAGGTGGGGCTATATGTACAAGTGAAATATTCTACTAAAAGTATTTTTTTACGAATATATAAATACATCAAAAACGTCACGAAATACTGCAAACCAGTGTAAACATGAAGATGGGTTTAATGCTCATATGTTTAATATGTCTAGGAGAAAAGTTGAATTTCCCTTGGTGACTCGTAATTGCATACTATTTTGTTGCTATTGATACCCAGAAACAAAACTGATTCCCATGTTTGACATACTAGAAATTTACAGTTTATTTTTATTCATTTATCTTTATAACTAATTAGGTAAATGTAAACATCTTCCATGGATTTTTTTTCAGTTCTTCATGACGATCGACAAATTCGACACCACAAAATCACATTAAGGTGTAAGTGCTAGTGTTAGATTGAGAGACGGATGAAGTCTACGCCCCGAGTATATAAATGAATTATTCCGACTGGCTATCAATTAATTCTTCCTCATAAGGATTATGCCTTAGTAAGACTGGATATAGGCAAACGTCGAAACCATATCATCGTGTTTGCACAAATTCTATACAACTGTATGCCGTTCGCTACATCTCTGTGGGTAACATACATTACACAATAATATACTTGAGATAATGTAGCCTAAGATAACAATGGCTGATTAAAAGGTGGGATAGTTAATCCGAGAACACCAACATTTGATCATATGCTTGCCCACAGTTGGTCTTAATAAAAACCAACGACAAACTCTTTAGATGAGTTGAATTTTTCAAATATTTCTTTCCTTTGATACAATGTTATTACATATGTACAAAGGAAAGTTTTGTGGAAGTGTAGTACAGGTAGAATTACGTTATAATGAATACCATGGATATTGTGTACGTACACATGTATAATATATATATATATATATATATATATATATATATATGTAGAGGTTATATTTAATTTGTTGGGATACAACAAGCAAAATATTTTTATAAAACCATATTTATTTCATTATACATATTTCAAGGGCCACCAAGGCAAATTATGGTGCGCTTTCATCAGATAATATATAATATAGGTTATTTATATAAATAAATATTGACATACCCTGAAAAAATGCAACCATTCTGGTTGGAATCTCCAGGAGATTCCAACCAGAATGGTTGCATTTTTTCAGGGTATGTCAATATTTATTTATATAACTAACCTATATTATATATTATCTGATGAAAGCGCACCATAATTTGCCTTGGTGGCCCTTGAAATATGTATAATGAAATAAATATGGTTTTATAAATATAGTTTCCATTTGTTAATATATTGTATATATATATATATATATGTGTGTGTAGATAAATCTACCAAAATATACGGTAGTGTCCAATCCGTATGAAGAACTCAATGTAATCCAAATATCATGAAAAGAGAAGATGCATTCAAAAATTTTCAATGAAAGTCATAGGAAAACAGAGTTAAGATAAATTAATAAAAACATCATTTCTGAAGACAGCAAATATATGTGAAGGTATGTATATTTCCTCTGATAGTTTGTAATATTTTTACATAGATCTATATGATATACATACCAACACACATATATATCCTAGAAACGATCGTAAAATGATGAATTTTTTAATATAAGGAACTTGTTCTTTGTTTTTATTCATTGTTTTTATTAATTTATATATATATATATATATATGTAAGTATGTGTGTGTGTGGGTGCGTGTGTCTGTGTGTGTGTGTGTCTGTGTGTATGTGTGTGTGTGTATAAACATTGTAACAATATGTGTTTCAGATTGAACAAGAACTTTCAATATTTAATTAAAGTAAATATTTCTACTATTTACTCTATAACACATATTTTCATCCAATTATATCTTGGCGTCATATATACCTATAACCAAATAGAACAGACGAATAAAAACATAGATGTAAGTGCACACACACCCACACACACGCACACACACACACACATACACGCACATTCACACACACACATATTATGTATATATGTATTATTCATTAATGACACTCAGACTAGTGTCCTACTCTATGAATCGCCCTTCCTCACACGCGTAACCAATAATCAACAAAGAAAAAAGAGAAATATATGTGTGTGTGTATGTGTGTATGTGTGTATAGGTGTGTATGTGTGTGTATGTGTGTGATTTTGTGTCTGTGTGTGTGTAAATGACTGGATACATACACATGTGAAGACATGAGAGTGGGAAAGGAGGAAGGTGGTGTTTCTCGTCATTAGTAACTTGTGGTTTTCATTTAATACTGAAGTATTTCTCTAAAATATATATCAGACTCATTTCCTATTAAGTTCTTTTTTTTTTTCTTCGGTATTTTCCTAATCAAATACTAAGGTGATAAATGCCAAGTCCAGTTTTCTGTTTCATACTATATTTTCTCTAACTACATGGCATTGATTTTATGATATTTGATATTGACTCTTAATAAAACACCTAATTACTACTATTGGTTATATAAAGACTTCACTTCGTCATTATGAAGTTCACTTTGCAACTATGGGATTTACACAGCAAGGCAACTTAGACTAGTACTTCCGACTAGCCGGATATCGGTGATCTTCCTAACCTTGTGAGGGAAATCTATTACAGACAGTGTATTTTGTGAATTGAATTAAATACAGTTAATGTTTTAAAAAATATTTTGGCAGTAAGTAGAAGTATAGTGTATAAATATGCCACAGAGATGATCTGTATAACGTAGATCCTAAAATATTGAATAGATGTTTCTTTTGTGCTAAGAGTTTTATATGTACAGTACAATGATTATAATGCAGATATATTGCTTGTTGCAGTTGAAACAAAAATCGGGTGATGATAGCAGCAGCTAGAGGAAGTCGATGGCTTCTGTACCAAGAAGCGGAAAATTCTAATTCTATGTTTTTTTTATCTTGATATTTGTAAAATGTGAGAAGATTTAATAAAGTACTTGTTTGAGATGAGGGTTAGTTTTCTATGTGGGTATTATATGCTTTGTAACTTGCTATCTCTATGAGTGTAATTTTACTTTTATTTTTCACTAGCAGTGGTGCCCGGCGTTGCACTGGATATGGTATTTTGGAACGCGGGCCGCTACAGACCTAATCGTGGAAAAACTGCATGCCTGGACAATATGTAAAGAAAATAAACCGAATACTCTGATGGCTGGATAATCTTTAAGATTTTCCTCGATGAAGCAGAAAAAGTGCAGGTTTTCACCTAATGAGGGCCCTGGGGATCAAGAAAATGAAATTTTTTATGTGCATAATATGCCATGAAATTTCG
>OZ024743.1:117759903-117779903 GCA_964016885.1 Eledone cirrhosa
GTCTGATACCATGCTTTGCAGCAAAGAGTTACGGTCCTTTATGGTCTGAGTCCAAATCCCGCCGAGGTTAACTTTGCCTTTCATCCTAACGAGGTCGATAAAATAAAGCACCAGTAATACACTGGGATAATTGCTGGCCTTGTGCCAAATGTAGAAACAACTGTATGTGTGGATGTGGATGTGTTGAGTTATATGTGTGCATCTACATACGTGTTGTATCTGTACATTCAGTTATTACATGCATAATGTTTGGATTGTTTTACATATATTTACTCTTCCATTAATAGATTGTACTTGTAATTTCCTAACTAGTTGTGTTCTTTTTTGGTTCAGTGAAGCACAGCTCACGATTTGTACTGAGACAGTTACTCACATATTCCAGTGCCCCAATAATCACAGGTATAAATCTGAAGGTATAGTCAGGATGGGGTATTTTCATATTTCTCATTAGTTCTGCATAGATATTCTCCTTTTCGCTAAACAGTAATATTATATTGGCATCTGCTGGGCAGCTAACTTCCATTACTGTGCATGCCTTCTTTTCCTTCTCCCGTACCATTATATCTGCTCTGTGATGCTTGCATTTTATTGAGGTTTTGAATGAACATCCCACCAGTACTCTTTCATATTATGTATGTATATGTTTTCCACATTGCTGTAAATGTATGTATGTATGAATGTATGTTTATATGTATGCATGTATATATGTATCTGTGTATGTATGTATGTATGAATGAATGTATTGTAATGTATCTATGTATGTATGTATGCATTGTATCTATGTATGTAAGTTTCAAGCTGCCTAGCTTAGTAGTGAGCGTACTTGGCTCATGAGCGAAAAGTCAGGGATTCGATACACGGTGGTACATTGTGTCCTTGAGCAAGACACTTTATTTCATGCCGTTCCATTCCACTTAGCTGGCAAACATAGGGTAAGCATGTTTGTGGCTTGCTCAGCCACTTCTACGTTCATTTCCTAAGCAGACTATTCCGGATTGTATCAACTGAAAATCTCCTCGTAACTGACAGTGCCAATTAATGTGTTTCTGTAAATATGTACACACACACGCGCGCACACACACACACACACACACACACACATACACACACACACAAATTGGCTGTATCATTTTATATGAGATATATCAAAGATATCTCTTCCCAGACGGACATCTCGTTTCACTATAAGATTTCTACAAGTTGGGTGAAGTTATACCAGTTTATGTAGAAGCTTGTATACGATCAACAGATACTTATTCAAGTGGGCTCTTATAATTCTTCAGTGGGTGCCCAATACTATTGATATTGATAACCAAATCAACATCAATATTTAGCGATAATCACCATCAGTGCTTGAGGGAACTGCTAGGGTGTTAGTCCAGCAGTTCTAAACAAAATCTCACACTGTCTCGAAAATAGGAGGAAGGAGATTACGGCCAAAATCCAATACATGCGCAGGTCAATGAATTCTTAAAAGAATTCAAGCCACGTGCTAGAACTCAATTGGATATGAAAAGATAACCATATGTGGGCATCGCTTGATGACACACATAGATGCTTTCTCGGGCAAAATAAATAACAGAATGAGATGCAAGAACAGACAATCAATATTCATATTAAAAAAATAAACAAAGAGACTAATACCTTATATCGGAAAAGTTCATATCTGTTGCTCCAAGAGTAAATATATAAATACATAATCGGAGAAAGCTAATAGCGATACTCCGGCCAAATTCCAACTCACTCAACAAACATTAGGAAATACCTGAGTATATTCTTAATTAAACGTTCGGATGGTAACTAATTGTATTGTGTGGAAAATTGTCTGTATCATTTTATATGAGATATATCAAATATATCTCTTCCCAGACTTTATACCAATTTATGTAGAAGTTTGTATAAGATCAACAGATACATATTCACGTGGGCTCTTATAATTCTTCAGTGGGTGCCCAATAATATTAATATTGATAACCAAATCAACATCAATATTTAGCGATAATCACCATCAGGGCCTGAGGGAGCTGCTAGGTTGTTAGTCCAGCAGTTCTAAAGAAAATCTCAATATATATATATATATGTGTGTGTGTGTGTGTGTGTGCGTGTGTGTGTGTGTGTGTGCGCGCGCGTGTGTGTGTGTATACGTGGTTACACAACAGTTAGTTCAAAATACCGAGAACAATTGTTTCACCTTAGCGGATCCTCAGCTCTTAATGGACATGGTTATACGGAACAGGAAGGACAACCGTACGAACGCGTATGCGCAGAAACGATCACTTCACACAGACAATACTAAATTGCGTGCGAGAGGTGTAAGGGATATAACTGCGAAAGTCCGAAATTTCTAGTTGATAAGAAAATTAGGATGTTGTTGTAATTCAATCCGGGGCTTTGTAATTATGTAAGACATGTTTCCAGGCGTGTGGACAACGTGTGAAGAATTCACACCTTGAGTTTAGGCAATCACTATTGCGTAATGTCTTTAGAATATTTATTCGTACATCAATATATAATCCACACGAAGGATTGCCCCTAGCGTATGGCTTGGACTTAGTGATGTCTTTCCATTGAATGGAGTAGTCTATAATTGAGTCCTTGAGGGACCATACGTGGCTCGCGAGTTTCGTGGATGAACGTCTCCCCGGGTACCTAAAGGTCGACTGGTGGTTCAGGAAGCGTTCCTTAAATCAGCGCTCTACCATACTCACATAGGATTTGACCTCCCGTGGTTGATCTGGTCGGTTAGAAGTGACCACAGCTTCATAAACTACAGCGGGTGTGTTGCATTACTATTGAAGGGGACAAGCTTCGGTCTTACGGCAAGAGCACCTTGGTGGGTGGTACTCTTATGGCTGTTGGTGATGTCGGCCTTAATGTTCTTAGAGCAGGAGGATCCTGGTTTTACTTTGCATCGGTTAAAGATGGAGCGGTATTTATGACCTATGGGACTATGTATTGATGAACGAATAAATGTTCTAAAAATATTACGCAATAGCGTTGGCTAAATGCAAGATATGAATTCTTCACACGTTGTCCACACGTCTGGAAACACCTCTGACATAACTACAAAGCCCCGGTTTGAATTACAACATCCTAATTTTCTTATGGACTAGAAACT
Organism: Eledone cirrhosa; assembly: GCA_964016885.1. NCBI lineage: Eukaryota > Metazoa > Mollusca > Cephalopoda > Octopoda > Eledonidae > Eledone > Eledone cirrhosa. The sequence goes on from OZ024743.1 coordinate 117,763,022, forward strand.
TTCGGACTTTCGCAGTTTAGTATTGCCTGTGTGAAATGATCGTTTCTGCGCATGTGCGTTCATACGGTTCTCCTTCCTGTTCCGTATAACCATGTCCATTACGAGCTGAGGATCCGCTGAGGTGAAACAATTGTTCTCGGTATTGTGAACTAACTGTTGTGTAACAAATTCTACCAAACTCGTCCCATGGACTGAGTGCTCTACCACTACGGATATTACCTTCCAGTGATCTACCACTATATATATATATATTTATATATACACACACACATATATATATATATATATATATATATATATATATATATGTGTGTGTGTGTGTGTGTGTGTGTGTGTGTGTGTGTGTGTGTGTGTGTGTGTGTGTGTGTGTGTGTGTGTGTGTGTGTGTGTGTGTGTGTGTGTGCGTGTGTGTGTGTGTGTGTGTGTATGTTTGTGTGTGTGTGTATGTGTGTGTGTGTGTGTGTGAGTACGTGTACATAACAAACACTTATGCTAATGTATTTCATACCGAGTACATTCATGTCAACGAAAAATTCCCATGCAAAAATAACAAATGAAAGACTAATGTAACACTGAATAACTAGTCTTTAGTGAGCGATTCTTTCTCCGCATATATTTGTTAAAAAGGAAATTTTGCTGGAGATACGTTTTCCACGGAGGAGATGACTATAATTTTAGTGAAACTAAAAGAAAAAATTAAATTACTTTGTATATTATATTCATCTATCTTTTTAATGTTTTCATTTACTAAATAATTTCGTAAAATCGGATGTTTCTCATGACAGCCACAAATACCAAAGTGTTCTGTTCGTTGATGTTACACCTACAGGCGTACTAACGTATCATGGCAGAAGACTTTTCGACAAAATGAACCTTAGGATTAAGGTAGTGGAAAAACCAAGAGATAACTTAAATCCCGAATCATTAGTGATAAAAATGTTTAGTCTGTAAGATAAGCCCACAGATTAACTTTAAAACTAGAAATGTAGTCTATGGCATAATATTACAGAGGGACGATGGAAAAACAAGAGAATGACATGCATAGGAGTGACACACCGTAGCATAGAAAAACTAGCTAGAACCTAGTAAGGAGAAAAGGTCATGAGTGCTATACCAACATGCCAAAGTAGAAAACTAGGGCTCAATAGCTAACACTGAAATAAATATCATGTCCACACATAGAACTGATGCAACACTCAGACAAATTACAGAGACCACACACAAAATAGACATGACAATACACATACAGAGAGACGCAAGCGAAAACGCATGGGCAGGAAGGAAACACGAAGAACGCAGCACAAGAAAAGGCCAAGATGGATTAGATGTTTAAATCAAGAAGAAAAAAGTGCATAGAATGTGTGACGAAAAGACTTTGACAAATGTATGAACAACGAAAAATAGATGAGATTAGAGTGAAGATTATATGGTGCGTGTGTTTCTTTCTATTGGCAATATTGGCAAATGACTATCCCCGAATATAACAATATGCCAATCTATGTATCTAAAACAGAGAATGTATGTCTGTTTGTCTGTCTAACTCCCTAAATCTCGAGAATCACCCAACCGACTTTTTTTAACGTTAAACATGTAATACTTATGGTCATGCGAGTGTTTTGAGCAAACAATATTTCAAATTGTCTATGCCCTAGGGACCGTATCAGGCGCCGGTAACGTCGCGCCCTTATTATATCTATATGTATGCCTGGCTGTCTGCATTACGACATTATGACACTATCTGTGTGTGTGTGTATATATGTATATATAGTGTGTGTATATATATATATAGTGTGTAACGTTTTTTGAAATATTTACTTCTGCGTTCACAGATTGATTTTTTTTATTTTTAGAAGATCCGGTTAAGGGTGAAAGCAGCGATTCTTCGCTTAAACTTTAAGCTGTTATTTTAATATATATATATATATATATATATAACTATGTATTCATGTACAGATATTTTTGCATACACAATAACAAAATATAAATAAACGTATTTATTTCACGACAGCAGCAAAAACAATAACAAAAAATTGAGGGAACGCAATTACATGCTTTTGAAAAATCTTAATGGAAAATGATTTGCCCTAGGCGACTTCATTTTTTATTAGTACTTCTGCATTAATTGGTGAACATATGACGAAACTGTTTCAGAAAGGAGGGATAAACATTTTAATCTATGTTTAGAATCCCGAGCAACGCCGTGCCATTCTGCTATTATATATATAAATAAGAAGAAAATGCGAAGTAGTCCTTTATTGATAAAATTGATACATATTTCATTTACGACAGTGGCCACGCTATTCCGCATAACGAGTGCCACGATATCATCAGACAGCTTCTTATTCTTACATAATAAGTTTACGTTCTCGATTAATACGACAATTTAAACGACAAAGGAATGGGCGAAGACTTCAAGAACATCATATTTGTCCGTTCCCTTGTTATAATTTGGATTGCCTCGAGAACGCAACGTTATTATGTAAGAAGCTGTCTGATGATAGCATGGCACTGATTAGGTGGAATAGCGTGGCCACTGTCGTAATTGAAGTACGTATCACAGCCTTATCAATACAGGACTTTAACATCTGAAACTACGCATTTTCTAATTCTAAATATACTCCGTCGTTCCTATATGAAAATGGTTCGTAGAATGCTTGAATTGAATTTTATCAATATTTATTATAAGTATATATATATATATATATATATATATATATATATATATGTGTGTGTGTGTGTGTGTGTGTGTGTGTGTGTGTATACATACATACGTACGTACATACATACATACATACATACATACATACATACATACATACATACATACATACATACATACATACATACATACATACATACATACAGCCCTTGTAGACAACCACCCCACCTCCACTGATAAACAAAGAGAATGGCCAGCTAAATCTAACAGTGAACAGCTCACCAACAATTTTGCGGAAATCCATCCCACTTCCACTGAAGAACACCGAGAATGGTCAGCTAACTCTAGTAGTAATTGTCACCACATCAACAACGAGGCTGAAATTCATGACTCTATTGTACAAACAGAACACCAAAAACTTGTGGACACCTTACAAGTGATATGGGACGAAATATTTCAAGAGATACACAGCCTTAATGTGAATGACAGACCATACAACACCAGAATCAGTAAAGTACCTACTAAATTGGAATTGGAAGCGGTGAACGAATTAGCTGACAATTATCTGAAGTCTATACGATCTAAAGGTGTAGAAACGACATTTGAAACGCTTAACATTTTGTTATATGTTTCAGCTGTCACATTGCTATCATATAACAAACATCTAAAACCACGCAATCAAGATACAAACAAAAAGCCTGAACCAGCGTGGATGCGAAATTTAAAAAGCAAAATGTTGTCCCTGAGACGAAGTATCTCACACATCGCAGTCGTTATGAAATGTAACATAGGGAGCAACTTCACACGACACCAGGAAGACCTAAAAAAAAAGGTTAGAGAGACGATTTGGAGATACAAAATTTAAAACTTTAAACTCCAAATTACACCAGTTGAAACAACAACACACAGCTACAACAGAAATACTAAAATATAAGTCAACAGCACATAAACGACAAGTGCTGAATAGATTGTTTGCCAGAGATCCTAAATCAGTTTATCGCAGCTTCGGTGGCAAAAGCTCAATCTCTGTAAATGACACCCCTTCAAAAGAACAGGTTGAGAGCTACTGGAAATCTGTATGGGAAACGGATGACGGATTCAACAGACACATTAATTGGCTAAAAGAACTGCAACAGGACTACGGCCAACATGTCCAAACAAAACAATATGAGATAGATCGGTCAATACTGGAAACAGCTCTACAGAAAATGTCGAATAGGAAATCACCAGGCCCAGACCTCATTGCAGGATATTGGTTGAAGAATTTCACTTTCTATGGGCAAGATCTCATACGACTGTTTACAGAAACCATGAAAATAACACAAGAACTGCCCAGATGGTTATCAACTGCCACTACTCTCCTCATTCCCCAAAATAGCCAAACCACCCTTGCTAAAAATTACCGCCCAATAGCCTGCCAAAGCATCATGTATAAATTATATACTGGGTGCCTTAACCTATTCTTACAGGATCACTGTGCTACCAACAACATCATAACACCTGAGCAAGCTGGTGGAAATAGGGAGATGTGGGGTTGCATAGATCACCTACTAACTAATCAAATGATTCAAGAAAAAACAACAAAGAATCGCAGAAAAATGACTGTGGTGTGGCTGGACTATCAAAACGCATTTGCTAGTGTACCTCATGGGTGGATTGTTAAGGCTTTACAGTTAGCCAAAGACCCACATCCACTGGTAGCTGCTGTTGAACGTCTGACCAAGAACTGGTACACCAATTTGATCCTTAGATGTGAGAAAGAGCAAGTTAATACTGATAAGATACATTACCAGAAGGGCATCTTTCGGGGTGATAGCTTGTCAGTGCTACTCTTCGTACTCTCACTAAATCCACTATCTTACCTTCTCAGGAAAAAAGGAGGACAAAGAAGTGGGTCCAGAAGTATCTCCCATCTTTTCTTTGTTGATGACCTGAAGTTGTATGGGCCAAATATCAATGACATCAAGAAACAACTGGACCTCATTACACACTTTTCAATAGACATCAAAATGAAATTTGGTGAGTCCAAGTGTGCATATTTGGCAGTAAAGCGTGGAAGAACTGTGCCCTCCTCTAGAAATCTAGAGATGAACGGCCTGACAATGCAAACTCTACAGTCAGGTGACAACTACAGATATCTCACGCAAGGAAGATGGCCGGGGTCTAAAATCAATATTAACATCATATGAGATCCGGATAGTAACACTGAAGCAACATCTTCAGCAGAGGAAAAAGGTTGGCAACCATCTTGCCCAGGTTTATGAGCATGAAAAAAATATATCATTAGAATAGCCACTGATCTGGAGGAGAGATATGGAATAAAGCCTGATATAAATCTCTCACCCAGAGAAATCGGAAGATCCTATTCAATGTTCAAACAAAATGAAAAAATTGACCAATTTACAGAAAGAGTTGTGCATGGATACTTGAGACGTAAAACACAGACCATAGAGGGAATAAACCACTCAAAAAGCCTGGCATGGAGTTCCGACAAGTTTATGACATCACACCTTGAGGGGTATCTCTATGCTATACAGGAACAAGAACTCCCTACCAAATATCTGCTGCACAAAAGGGGTGGGGGGTCATGAGCTGACAATAAATGTTGGCTATGTAAAACAAAGATCGAGATGTAAGCCACATTGTTGCCAGCTGCGAAAGAATGTCATCTCGCTACAACCTCCCCATGAGATACGATGGGATAGCTAGAACCATCTGGAACGTACTTCGGAAAACAAAATTAACAACAAACGAGGAAGAATATATTGAGACAGATGGCACTAAGGAATACTGGTGGAACCTGAAAATAAAAACTGCCACCAAATTAAAGCACAACCGGCCTGATATTATTGTTTGGGACCACACATTGTAAACGTGTTCTGCTGTGGAGATCAGCTGCCCACTTGATGTAAACGTTGTCAGAAAAATACAGGAGATCGAGGACATCTATGGACCATTGATGAGGAGTTTACAAATCCAGTATCCAAGATACACCTTTAGCTTCATACCCATCATTATTGGAGCTACGGGTTATATACCAACCCGATTGGACCAAAGTATGACTGAACTTGGATTTGCGGACAAAGACCGCAGCTCCCTAATTCATAGTCTACAAATGGCTGCGATAGCTGGCACCTTCAACATTTGCAAAACATTCTTGCGATTCAAGGGATGACAATTTCTTTTCTTTTAAAACCTTGCCACCAGGAAGGTGGCCGGTCAAAAGAATATACTCGAAATTAAGAGAAAGAGATAACATACATACATACATACATACATACATACATACATACATACATACATACATACATACATACATACATACATACATATCTACACAGAAATACACACAATCAAATACAAACGCACACACACGCACAAAGAGAGAGAGAGAGCGTGAGAGAGATGAGAGAGAGAGAGAGAAAGAGAGAGGGAGAGAGAGAGAGAGAGAGAGAGAGAGAGAGAGAGAGAGAGAGAGAGAGAGAGAGAGAGAGAGAAATCATAGAAGAGAAACCAACAGATACGGAAAAAAGAGATAGAAAGATGAAGAAAATATGTATGATTGATAATGAGAAAGAGAGGGGTATATATAAATGAGGAGAGAGAGTTAGAGAAGAAACACGACCGAAACAAAAGACTGCAAACAATCTAGGATCCGAAGGAATACAAACTGTAAGCCAATGATACAGTAATCAGACAGACGGTCCGACGGACGGACAAATAATCAGTGTAAAGATAAACAAAATCTAAGCTCTCCGTACATATTACATAGGATTTTGTCGTTCCAGGCGGGGGAGTACTCGTTCGAGCGACTAACAAAGTTTAGACAAAATAAGTTTTGACGCAAAGACATATCATAGATGGTTTAGTCATTTATATATTCGTACAGTCACAGGAGACAGGACTTACGGCACATCTTACGCCACAACAATCTTCAGAAATCTATTTATCAAATTCAGTTCTATAATTCTTTTCCGCCCAGATTTAAATACATCAAGAAGATAGATGCTTATTAAACGCGTAAACGCTTCCATTCCGATTCTCGCAAGCACAAACGCACACACATGCAGACACTCATAGATATATACAGGCGCACATACAATCACAGATAGACCTACATACACAGACATATATGTATGTATGCATGTTTGTATGTTTGTATGCGTGTATGTAAGTATATGTATGATTTTATGTATGTACCTATGTATGTATGCATGTATGTATGCATGTATGTATGAATTTGACCTAACATAAATGTAGTCCAATGACTGAGATCTGTAGAATAATAAAAAAAATATATACGCGTGTGTGTAAGCTCAAGAACTATTGCGACATTTCTAAATTGCTTGGTACAAATCGTTGGACACAATGATTTTTAATATATATATATATATATATATACATATATATATAGGAAAAAGTATGACCCCGACGGCAGAGCTCAAGCCGTTTCGACGGCTATTTCTGAAATAGCCGTCGAAACGGCTTGAGCTCAGCCGTCGGGGTCCTACTCGTTCCTATTACCCACTCTACTACCCTAAGTATTGAGTCCTCTGGAGTGTTATGGTCCACCTGGTTCCTTACCACATTTCCTTCGTTATATATATATATATATATATATATATATATATATATATATATATATATATATATATATATATATATATATATATATACATAGCAGTCTCTGTATGTGTGAAAAAAAACGGAAAAAGTGCTCAATTAGGAAGAGAGCAGAAATATTATACTACTTATTTATGTTCATACACGAAACAAATGCGCTACCTAGGCTTTCAACGTCCATTATTGACGATATCTCCAGAATTTAAGAGGGAAGAAAATTGTGACCTATCTTCATGTAGTTGTACAAGTTTATAAGCCATTGTTAAATATAATACTCATATTGCTGTGATTGAGGATGTCAGTAACGTCATTTATATAAATTAGATGTGGGCCCAATACAGTGCCTTGTGGAGGGCCACTAATGACTTACGCTGGGCCTATTTGTACTCCTTCGACTACAATATGTTGGGCTCTGTTTTCCAGGAAACCCTTGATCCTGTTCAGTAATTTTCGAGTGACACCAATGTCGTGGAATTTTTCAGTAGGATGTAGTGATCAACCCTGTCTAAGGCCTTGCTGAAATCAAGGTAGATGACGTCAGTGTTGGAGCCCTCTCCCGACGATCTTAAAATGTCATAAAATTGATGCAGGAGCTGTTGTAGACAGTCTCTTCCATTACGGAACCCATACTGGCTGGAGTTCAGCAGATTGTTCCTTTCAAGTAAGCGAGTGAGTTATTTGCGATCTCTAAAGGGAGTGAGATCGGAAGGTAATTCACAGGAAGGGACATGTTTCCTTGTTTGAAAACGAACAAGAGACTGGGATAGAAGGTTTTCGGGTATATAAGCCAGCATCCAGTGAGTTCCTCCACATATTAGCTAAAGGAGATGCAAGCAGGTAACCTATCGGAGCTTGCTGGTTAATTGTGTTTAATTTCATTTAGTGCCGCTAAAACATCTAGCCCAACCAAAGACAGTAGTGGCTTTTAACAAGGCACTGTGTTGGGTCGACTTATTTTCATTACCTATATAAATGACGTTACTGTCGTCATCAAACACAGCAACATATGAACCTTTTCAGATGATTCGAAGCTCCAGAAGATCATCAGTGAAGTTGGTGACCAGACATGCATTCCATTAGACCTACTTACGTTATCCAATGGGCGCAAAAGAACAATGCACTGCTGAAGGAGGATAAATTCGAATTAATCCATTTTGGAAAAGAGGATGCACTGAAACTCTCACATTCGCTTCCTTCAGCAGAAACTCTCCTGGCATACAACAACATTAGAGACTTGCGAGTAATTGTTGATTACAACATAAGCTGGGCCACTCATACAAACACCAAATTTGACATGGCCTGCAGGATGTCTTGCTGGATTCTCAGAACTTTCCAGTCGAGTTATCAACACCATTATCTTCTGTGTTTTTGCCCGACCTCACCTTGAATACTATTGTCACCTGTGGTCTCCCTTCACGAAACAAAGTATTTTGACAATTGAAGCACCTCAAATTTAATCACAAACTAGATAGACGGCATGACAGGCATTCACTATTGGGGTCGAAAAGAAAAGCTCAACTCTATTCTCTCCAATAGCGCCGTGAGCGCTACATTATCTGAATGGGGTGGAAAATATTCCATCAGCATTCCCCAAATGATGTTGGCATCATTTCTAAATACACCTAAGTACTGAGCCCCGTGCTATCCGCCCACAACAAAAATCAAACTTGTATCTCATAGCATCATTATGGCGCAATTATTTCACCTCAACTGATCCAGCTATTTTTAACATTACGCCAAAACACATTAAAACAGACACCATAAAATTCAAAAGTTTCCGAAAAATACTTGATAAACCTCCCACAGCCTGATATGTCTCCGTAAACAATAATTCTCTAATTGAATGGGCCATCATGTCCAAATCCTGATTTGCAAGACTTCGCTATGTGGTACTATTAAGTTAGGCACGGGTTGGGTCAATAATGTCCGAAAACTATCAAAGCTATATTTTTACTACGGAAGTGTAGACGAAGGAGAAGAAGGAGAGAGGTGTGGTAGTAATAAAAGGGTATTGGTAAAGAAGGAAGGGAACAACGAAGAATGGGTGGGCGAAGCAGATGGGGACGACAGGGAGGTGTAGTAGTAATAGTATCACTATGTATAGTAGTAAAGGAAGCTGCCCGTGGGACTGACCTAAATAACTTAGTGACCTTAAAGTTGACTGAGGGAGTAATTGTTTCTAAATTTGTCTATTTTAGTATTTCAGTCGGTAACGCTGGTATTCTTAGATTGTCCGTTGGTGTTAAAAAATTGACCTGCCGTGTGATTGTTTCTATTTACCTTAATCTGTCGATTGGTGTCAATGTAGGGTGGTCGTTGCAGTTACGTCTGTGGTGGATATATTTAAAAGGGGTTCATATTTAATGATAAAATATGTGTGTGTGCATGTGAAGCCCGGGTTCACTCCGGCGTAACAACAGTTAGTAAGGTACTCAATACATAAGTAGTGTGTAAACATCATGTTTAATATAAAAAGAGCTTCTGCATGATTAGAAATATTTCATGGCCGTGACCATTACGAGCTGAGGATCCGCTAAGGTGAAACAATTGTTCTCGGTATGGTGAACTAACTGTTGTGTTACCACTTCTACCTAACTCTTCCCATGGATTGAGCGCTCTACCACTACGGATATTACCTTCCATTGTTCTACTCCTATATATACATATATATATATATATATATATATATATATATATATATATATATATATATATATATATATATATATATATATATATATATATATATATAAAAAGAATGAATAATAACAGGTAGACATCATAAAAAGGTAATTTATTCCGTGTGCTTACAAATGTTTCCACGGTGGTACTACAGCCTAGTTATGCTATGTGCAAATTTACAAGAATTTGCAGAACTCAAATATCCAATGCTGTGACCACTGTATCCTCAGGGCAAAATATATATATATATATATATATATATATATATATATATATATATGTGTGTGTATATTTATATATATATATATATATATATAGCAGAGTATAAAAGTTTTAATATAGATGGGATTCTACAGGACTAGAACTGTTTCATTCTTTAGAAATCATCAGGAATCTGGCTTTCTGCCTTTATAAACTATAGACTTAAAGAATTAGCTTTTAATGAATTCCCCTTTCTTTCAACCAATGACCTCCACCCATCCCACTCCTCACCCTCTCCTACCACCTGAAAAGATATAAATACCACTACATTTACTTTTGGAAAGCCAAATTCCTGATGATTTCTAAAGAATGAAACAGTTCTAGTCCTGTAGAATTCCATCTATATTAAAACTATATATATATATACATGAATTATTGACGTATGTGAGAAACGTTACTCAATACTGTACTAGTTTAAATACACACACATAAGCACTGATATATATATATATATATATATATATATATATATATATATATATATATATATATATATATATATATATATATATATATATATATATATATGTATGTGTGTGTGTGTGTATGTGTGTGTGTGGGGAGGTATGTGTGTGTGTATGTGTGCGTGCGTGCAAAAGGTTCAGTAAGACCGAAGAAAATTGTTCATAAAGCCGGTTGCCTGGGAAACATTGTAGCCGGGTTGAGCAATATATCTCATGTAACACCTCCACGTTGTTCTTATTATATATATATATATATATATATGCGTGTGTGTGTGTGTGTGTGTGTGTGTGTGTGTGTGTGCGCGCGTGTATGTGTGTGTGTCTGTGTATGTGTGTGTTATTGAAAACACGGCTGTGATGAAGTTACCACAGATTTATCATATTGCCTTATTAGATTTTTGTTTAAAATTAATATATTTAAATAATAGTGGAATGCGCTCGACCGACGACAATTGCAGCGGAACAGTGATTATTGCTAAACAACAACATACCTCCAAACACAAGTCAATGAGTAGCTCCCTGCGTACGTGTTAAATGTAACAACTAAATCTCTCTTAAATGCCATCTTTTAAAAGGCACATAGAATAATCTGGTCATAGAAACCCTATGTCTGCAAAAATCCGTGAGTGTTACAGCAGGACATTCCACCGGGCGTGCAGGAACCGGTTAGTCGAGGCAAACATAGTTTCCCAGATTTTCTCTTTTAGTCTCATACGGTAGCCAAACAGATGACAGTACGCAGTCTAAATTTTAGCTGGATGGAGAAAATCTACATCTAAATCCCTTGGCTTTTGAATCACAACTAATATCGAGGAGTAGATGAAAAGATGAAATTCCTTAACACTGAAAATTGAATCTGTATATCAGAATCGGTTTGTCGAAACTTTAACACCACTATCCAACATGGGTTCGCACTCACTTTGCGAAACTCTCTGTGATTAATTAGCATCCGTCCATGATTGTTATGCTGTTGTTGGCGGCCATAATCGGTTTGATTCATGGCTGAGACAAATAATCATTTTTCAGCTAATGTTCTCGGAGATTAAATTACTGGCACTTTTTTTATTTATTCATTTATTTATTATTATTACTTTAATTATTTACCATTTCCATTTTAACCAAACATATCATTGTGTCACTAGAATGAAATATTACTGTCTGATCTACATAACTGTGCTTCAGACTCTTCTGAAACTAGGATACACAACAGTATAGCAACTCAACTAAGAATGAAGTGTGGTGGAAGACAAAATCCATAATTTCCTGCAAGAGAAGAAGGCTAATAAAAAATATAATTAAGTTATATAAAAGGCAAAATAGGTTATATATGCAAGATGGATAATAGGATGTTTATATACTCGAAACAATATATATGTCGGCTTGTTAAAAGAGTAAATATCGATATCATCAACATCATCCTCATCATCATCATCATCATCGAATTCTCTCGATATTAATATTGATTTCTTATATTAGCATAAGACTAGACATTAGTAGAGATAAAACTGTGAATTATATCAACACAGTACTGGAAGGGTGTAAATTAAAACTGTCGTCGGCGAGATTTGAACTCAGAACTTAATGATCCGAAATAAAAAGGATATTCTGACTCTGATGAAATTGCAGCACAAGCGGTAAGCCTCTCAGGATGATAACCCTCTATCATTCCACGAGTATATTACATCTAAATACAAATTGTTTGTCTTTGTATATACACTGTTGAGTAGAAATCTATATATAGCCCAAGCTTTGGCTGCATAGACAAGAATTTCGCGTCCCAGGTTCAATCTCTCTGCTCGAAACTGTTGGTTCCTAAGTGTTTTCTAAGTTGCATCTCGTCGACAGTAACAGTCCAGAATAACGTCATTATTGGCAGTATCGGTAGAGGGTCGGACGCCATGCTTTCCAGCATAGTTACGTCCATTTATGATCTGAGTTCAAATCCCGCCGAGGTTGACTTTGCCTTTCATCCTTACGGGGTCGATAAAATAAAGTACCAGTAATGCACTGGATAATTGCTGGCCTTGTGCCTAAAGTAGAAACAATTATATATATATATATATATATATATATACGTGGGAAAGTAAAAAATGGAGAATAGACCGTTAAAACATGTTTATTTAAAATATCACCTACGTACGTTTCGCCCAGTTGGGCTTCTCAAGGGCATAAATAATCACAAGTGTTTCTTATATTGCTCGGAAAGAGTTTTTGGGGTTAAATCCACATCAAGGTTCATTGCTCGCAAAAATATCTTGTTTTGATTTTGCAGCAGGTCAAGGTGTTAGGGCAGTCTTTCCCGGACAAATTTTTTTTTTTTTTTTTTTTTTTTGCCGCATCCGTTTGTCTGAGGCTGGGCCTGGTATGCAAAGATTGTTTTCTGAAGAGTGAAATAGTACACTGGATCTCCCTGCAACAAGTCTTAACACCCCGGCGGGCAGGTGCTGCAAAATAACACCCAGAAAACAATCCTTGCATACCAGGCCCAGCCTCAGACAAACGGATGCGGCAAAAAAAAAAAAAAAAAAAAAAAAAAAAAAAATTTGTCCGGGAAAGACTGCCCTAACACCTTGACCTGCTGCAAAATCAAAACAAGATAATTTTGCGAGCAATGAACCTTGATGTGGATTTAACCCCAAAAACTCTTTCCGAGCAATATAAGGAACACTTGTGATTATTTATGCCCTTGAGAAGCCCAACTGGGCGAAACGTACGTAGGTGATATTTTAAATAAATATGTTTTAACGGTCTATTCTCCGATTTTTTTTACTTTCCCACGTGCTTACGCTCTGCTAACTCTCTAGCCCACTAAATATTAACACTTCGAATATTTAATACTGCCGGCACTAGTATCGAGCACCTTTGGCATACGCTACTTGGCAAATAACTATATGTATCACCTATCCCCCCTTTTTTTCTCTTTCTCGATACGTAAATACTATACTATATATATATATATATATATATATATATATATATATATATATATATATATATATATACATGCACACACAGACATGTGTATATATATATGCATATATATATATATATATATATATATATATATATATATATATATATATATATATATATATATATATATACATGCACACACAGACACACATATATATATATATATATATATATATATATATATTGGTTCAGAAAAGCAGGTTTTTATAGATTGAATTTAAAACGACGTATCTCGGAATAAAATATACGATTAGAATCCCATTTTTGCCGACATGATATAAGTACTCATTCCAGTAACAAAGAACTCTGAATTTCAGTAGATGATGATTTCTTCAAGGGCATTTATTGCTATGGCAGTCGTATTCAGAAGGCTCTAATTTATTAAACCAAAATATCCCCATAACCTTATTTTAGTGGAGTTTCGGATTTAAAAAGAGTTTAGGAGCTTCGTCGTGTTCCAACCACTATACTGAACGTCGTCAGTTGTAAAAGATCTAATTTTCATCGGTCGCAAACAATGGCGGACCCCAGCATTCAGAACGGCGATTTCTCCTGTTTTCTTTGATTCATGTGGCACACATTTTCCAATCGTTTTCTAAATTCCAGTTCGGTTCAAACGTTCTGAAATTGTGCCAATGCTTATATCTAACTCTCCAGCAAGATCTCAGACGTTTGTAACAGGATTTGTTTCAACGAAAGCCTACATTTTATCGTCGTCACTGGCGGAAGGATGTTCACAACATTCTATATCTTGAGGAGTGAAATGACTACGATATAATTGTTTAAGCCAAAGTTGCACTGTATATTCATTCATATTTTGTTATCCCCAAACCACACTGATGTTTCTATCCATTCATGTTTCATTGCGGCCGAGTTTAAGCTCATAAAATTAAATTCTGTAAAAGTTCTGTTTCGACATCTTAACTTCAAAGATGTATAAATTGGTAAAAAAATCAATTTGTATTAAAAATAGAACACAGAGAAAAAAGCAACAAAAATAAGCTTTAAAATGATACGGAATTTTACAGACTTTGCGTGAGTGGTTATTTTTTTTAAATGTCGAAACAAATATAAACATAAAACCTGCCCTCATTTCTAAACTACCTAATATATATATATATATATGGGTGCGTGTGTGTGTGTGTGTGTATGTGTGTGTATGTGTATGTGTGTGTGTGTGTGTATGTGTGTGTGTGTGTGTGTGTGTGTGTGTGTGTGTGTGTGTGTGTGTGTGTGTGTGTGTGTGTGTGTGTGTGTGTGTGTGTGTGTGTGTGTGTGTGTGTGTGTGTGTGCGTGTGCGCGTTTGTGCGTGTGTCTGCGTGTGTACATGTGTGTGTGTATGCTTATATCTACAAATGTAACGTTCTATAAATTTGGAGAATGATGGAAAGGAACAGGTACTGGAGTCTATATAATCGACTGAATACTTCAAGACGATGCTCCGCCATGACAGCAGAGAAATGAATGAGACTAGTAAAAGAATAAAGGAAAGAATAATGGACTCTGTAATACAATATTTTACTGTAACAAAACTTTGTGACGCACCAAGATCTGGATATATATGGTCTATTCAGCTAATGTAAGCCACTACTAACACTGAGTATATAAGCAGTGTGTTTGTAGAAATTTACCAACACGGGATTTATGACAGTACAAGTGATTCTACTTTTTCTGTCCACCATAAAAGAGATTTGAACACAGAATGCATAGAGCCAAATTAGCTACCACAAAATATCCCGTCTCACATAATAACAGCAATCCATCGTCGCCAGACTGCTTTTATTTATGTATCGAAAACTGGAATGATGAAAGTCAAATTTTATCTGAGCGAGCTAGACTATATATATATATATATAATATCCCGTACAGATCAAATTTGTTGATGATATAATACATTGAGCTTCTATCCGTTTTGATAAATCTAAGTTGATATCGCTATTTTAAAGAATTCTCTTATATGAGACTCTAGCAATCACTGCCGTACTAAATGTCTGCTAGGACAAAATCACCAGGCAGGAAGACAAGAAATGTGATCAATAAATTCAAGAACGGCAAATCAGGCGGACTGGATGAGATCTCTACAGAGTTGCTCAAATTCGGTGAAAATAGCATGATAATAGCTTTGACAACGTTGATGAACAGCTGCTGGAGGGTCGGTCAGATTCCTCTTGATGACAACGCAGTGTCCTCGTCAAAATGACGAAGAACGGAAACCTAGCCCACTGCAACAACTGGCGTGATATCACATTGCTTTGAGTTCTAGACAAGGCGTTCTGCACTCCGGAAAGCTGTCGACTCAGTGCTCCGCGAACAACAAGCTGCCCTCCGAAACAACCGATCTTGCAACGAACAGAGCTTCTCACTACGGAACATCCTCGAACAATGCGTTGAGCTCCAGCAACATTTGGCAGTTAACTTCATTGATTTCCTAAAAGCGTTCGACAACGTGCATCGGGAAGCGATGTGGAATATTGCGCACTCGTACGACATTCCTGTGTCAGACAGGGTTGTATTCCTTCTCGGCTGATGTTCCTAAGATGAACGGCCCGATTAAGGAATCCCATGGAGAGGCCAGTCGAGACTGAGGGATATAGCATTCCCAAACGACATCGCTTTGATCGCTGAAGACAGTGCAAATCTGCAGGTTCGAGCAGACAGCGAATCAACACCAAAAAGACCAAAGTGATGTCGACAGCCAACACAGGTTCAGCGGTTAGAGTCAACAGACAAGACCTGGAAGAATTTGAACACTTCATATATCTGTGCAGCATTCTGGCAAGCAATGGTGACGTGGAGCTCGACACCAACTATCGGATCGGCAAAGGAGCTACAGTTTTCCAGCGGTTGTACCCAATCTGGTCGTCTTAGTGCATCAGCACCAGGATCGAGCTGCGGTTGTACAAGAGCATCGTGTTGCCGACAGTGCTTTACGCGAGCGAAACGTGGAAGAACACGGCAAACATAGAGAGACGGCCGAACGCATTCCATCAGCGCTGACTGGGAAGAATCCTTCGTGTGTTCTGGCGTGACCAAGTGCGAAACGAGGAAATCCTGTAGAGAGCCGAGTCGTGAACGCTGCAGAGAATGGTCGCGAACTACCGGTGCCACCTGACAGGCCATATTCTGCGCCTGCCCAACGAACGACTTTTGAAAACAGCGATGAACTGGACTCCAACTGGTGACAAACGGAGGTGAGTTTGCCCCAGGATCACCTGCCGAC
>OZ024743.1:117782403-117792403 GCA_964016885.1 Eledone cirrhosa
TATATATATATATATGCATACATATATATACATATATATATAAATATATATATATGTGTGTGTGTGTGTGTGTGTATGTATATATATATATATGTATATATATAGAGATAGATAGATGGAGAGAGAGAGAGAGAGAGAGAGAGAGAGAGAGAGAGACAGAGAGAGAGAGAGTGAGAGTGAGAGAGAGGGAGAAAGAGAGATGATAGATAAATAGATTTTTATATTCATACGTATGAGATGTGTGGGATGTGTGTGAGTATGGGTCTATGTGTGTGTGTGTATGATTGTATGTGCGTTGGTTTCTTTGTTTTTGTATATATGGGTAATTCTCGCCTGTTGGCCTCGAATTCTGTTTCTAATGGTGGATGTCGGTGACATTTTGCGCAACCTCAAATTTTTCTTGTGCTGCAAATTGTATTCTCTGATATATCGGTTGTTTCCGTATATCCTCGGCCCTTGTGCTGTGCTGCATCAATTAATCTCACATAATTTACAAACCTTTGCTGTTGATGTAGCCATTAAATCGCCATGCAATGAAGTGGCCTTAAATGGTTGAAACCAGTTTCCTCATTGCATTAAACCGTATATATTTTATTCTAAAACGTTGCAAGACTATATTTTATTCTGTATAGTTTACCTATATGTATATATCACAGACACATACAAACACATATATATATATATATGTGTGTGTGTGTGTGTGCGTATCTGTTTCTGTCTGCGTGAGTGGTTGTGTGTGTGTGTGCATATTTGTATATATACGTTTTCCAGGTCATCAATAATGTTGGAAAGGGATGTGGAACTTGAACACAAACCGCAGAGTTCGGAACAAATAGACTGCAACTTTTAATCCGTTTTTCTAACGTGTTATCTCTCTCTCTTACAAATGATCCCTCCTAAATTTGGAAAAATGATGGTGGTAGGTCTCTAAGCTATGTTTTCTCGACTGTTTACCTACCGAAGAGACCGGTGGAGATCGGAATGTTCCGTTCTTTATTAGTGAGGTGTTTATCACGTACCTAAGTATTTTGACTGCTTCTTTACACACACGTACACAAATACACATTGAAACCCTCACACACACACACACACACACACACATATATATATATATACATGTAAACATATATATATGTTATATATGTATATATACATATATCTATATATATATGTTATATATGTATATATACATATATCTATATATATATATATATATATATATATATATATATATATATATATGTAGGAGGTGAGTTTTATTGTAGTACAATAAAGCAATGCAGATGTTTGATTTAAAACTGCATTATTCACAAGTGTGTTTTAACCTTCATATCATGTCTCCCTATTTTATCTGACGAAAACGCAAATGTTATTGCATGATGATATTTGTTTTTGAAATGCGCATAATAAAATAAATGGAACTCTTTTAACCATCTTTTGATCTTATTATAGTATTATATATATATATATATATATATATATATATATATATATATATATATATATATATATATATATATATATATATATATATATATGAGGATCCGCTATGGTGAAACAATTGTTCTCAGTATGGTGAACTAACTGTAGTGTAACCACTTCTATATATATATATACAAATCTATCATTGCAATTTCCTAAATTTGAGGTAGGATCGCGATTTGTTTCAGGTATGTACAATAACTACGAATAAAGCATTATGAAAGGTGCATAGTGGAAATATAAAAATATAACTACAAACATACGGAAATTAAATGGATGTGAGGTCGCAAATACATGTTATTTTCGAATCTCGTTAAACTACGGTCAAAGGAGTAGAGAAAAAATATATCTACAGGTATAGGTCCTATTAAGGCAGAAAACAGAAGGGATAATACGTTGTATGAACCTTTATATGAATGTATTTTTGATCATGTTTATCATACAGCAAATAAACACTAACAGATTTTAAATTAAAGTTAACATATTATATGTATACTTATATATAGATTGCTAATCAATTCAAATCCGTAAAGCTTTCATTATCTATATATATATATAAGGGCGGAAGATTGGCAGTATCGGTAGAGGGTCGGACGCCATGCTTTGACACATTGAGTTACGGCCCTTCCCATTCTGAGTTCAAATCACGCCGAGGTTAACTTTGCCTTTCATCCTTATGGGGTCGATAAAATAAAGTACCAGTAATACACTGGGTAATTGCTAGTCTTGTGCCAAAAGTAGAAACAATTATCTATATATATATATGAGTTCAAATCCCGCCGAGGTTAACTTTGCCTTTCATCCTTATGGGGTCGATAAAATAAGTACCAGTAATCTACTTGGTAATTGCTGGCGTTGTGCCAAAAGTAGAAACAATTATCTATATATATAAAGAGTTACGGCCTTACGCATAGAGTTACAACCCTTGCCATTCTGAGTTCAAATCCCGCCAAGTTTAACTTTGCCTTTCATCCTTACGGGGTCGATAAAATAAAGTACCAGTAATGTACTGGATAAATTCTGGCCTTGTGCCAATAGTAGAAACAATTTTCTATATATATAAAACAGATGTCTGTCTGTATGTGTAACCGCATGCTCTTCTACATTGTACATCTGATTTGTACAAAATTTCATACATAGGTTTGTGAAGTCCAACTACGTGCTGTAGGCTATTCTATTTTTCCGTACATCGATTGTGCCTCTCACCGCTCCAGGGGCAGATAACCACCTTAAGTCTCTCGCTTGGAGTCAGCAGGACTACTGCATATAGGCCCCATAATTCTGCCGCCCATCTTTACCAAAATTAATCTTTTGTTTGCTTATGGCCTACAAATAAATTTGCAGGCATGCACTTGCGCAGAAATTCAGGTAGGGGATCCCTTGGGGGGCAGTAAACCGACTTGATGAATGTTGAAGTTGATATCACCAATGCAACAAAACGTCATAACTGCTTGAGTTGGTGTTTGGTTTTCACGAAGCGAGACGTATTGGTTACTCATGGCTTATAAAGGAAGGTGAACACAAGAACTTTCACTTGAACTTATCAAGGGGACACCTGGGGGGGGGGGGGGTAGTAAGTCCCTTCGACTTATCTATTGAAGTTCACATTAACACTGTATTAGTACCTGATAAATGTTGAAGTTTACGTTCGATTTTAACTTGACCGGACACATTGATTACCCATCGCCTAAAGATGGTGTTCAAGACACTGTCTATACCCGGAACAAGCAAGAGGACCCCCAGGGGGCAGTAAGCCCCGGCGAGTCATTTATTGAATTTTGTTATTGTAATGCAGCAAAGCGTCATATCTTCGATAATTGGTAGTCCAATAAAACGAATTTCGACTTAGTTGTTATCCATGTACTACAGATGAAGATACAGTGAGGCACATTTACTTGTATTTCAATTCAGCAGAAGGACCCACTCGAGGACAATGAGCCCAATTCATTAACCTATAAAAGTTCAAACTGCCACAATAAAAAACCACCATAACCTCGGTAGTTTATACTTGATTCTTACAACAACTAAACTAAATGGTTATTGGCTGCCATAAGATAAAGTATCACACATTCGTTATCACTTGAATTTTGCAAGGGAACACCCTGGGAAGGACAGTGAGCCCATTTGGACCACTTTTAAAGTTCATATTATGGTTGCAGCAAAGCATTTCAACTTCTGGAAATAAAAGTCAATTTAAACGAAAGTTGACGCATCGGTTACTCATGTCATACAAATGGAGTAGCGAATTTTTAAATGCCCCTGACTTAACTTAATTTGTTTAGTTAATTTTAGGATGATTGAATTAAATTTTGCACCCGGTTGTCTCCCCCTGGTAATTGCAGCACAATTAAGTACGGAATGGGAAGTTACATTTTTTTTCCATGAACTTTGGCGTCATTTCACACTCCTAACCAAGAAAGCGGGATTTAACACCGGTGTAAACTTTAACGCCTACTGTATGAGAATTGTGCTATTTCACACTCATGCCTAAACTGTGCGAATCATTGATTAGTTTTTGTACCCGGTTGTCTGCCCCGTTCAATTGCACCTCAATTAAGTGCGAAATGGCGACCGCTGGCCAACCACACATTAGTGAATTGTGTTCAGTAGATTTCCATACACTTATTTGTATTATGTAACTAATCAGAAAACTCGTGTGTTGTTCATTGAGCGAAATCACTCCTATTTATATTGGTCAGGTCCGACCTAGGATCACACTCCTTTTGGGGCTTTTGACAAGTGGTAGGTTTTAAGCTACCCCATGTTTCTGAAACGCATGCTTCTTCAACATTTGTCACCTTAAAGGAGGTTTAGTTAATGTGTTTATCGCCATAAGGTTCCAGTTTATCATGCTGTGATTTTTCGGCCATTTTTACCTGTATCCTTTCAATGGTTACTACTTACTTATGTTCGAACTGAACAAACATACTGACACTTATATACCTACCACTGTAGCCACACTATTTAAGATTTTGCCGCGACTGCTGCTGCTCGCGCTCGAGAGGATGAAGGACGACGTGCCGTTCGAAGAAGCAGGAACACCACTGCAACAGCTGCTGCTCACGCTCGAGAGGATGAAGGACGACGCGCCGTTCGACGAATCAGGGACGCTGCTGCCACTGCTGCTGCACGAAATACTGAAGTCATAGAGCAACGACTTGGCCGACTTCTGCAAAGTGAACAGTGGCGATCATCGTTATGTGGAATTTCTTGGACTTGCAATTCACGGTGGCTGTTGAAGGCCTTTAACTACGACCCCTCCTCCGACTACGCTGTGCTTGCCTGGAAACCTGTACGTCTACAAGTCCCTTGACTCTATGATTGATCCGGACGAAGTTGTTAATTACCCCACAGATATTCTTAATTCTCTAGACCCTCCCGGATTGCCACCACACTTACTGCGACTTAAGAGAGGTGCCTCTGTCATGCTCCTCGGGAATTTGGAACCCCGAATGCTTTCCAACGGCACGCGTCTGGTCGTCCAAAAGGCGATGCCTCGTGCTATTGAGGCAACAATACTTACAGGGTGTGGTAAGGGGGATACTGTCTTCATACCAAGGATACCTCTCATTCCATCCGGTAAAGACATTCCTTTCACATTCAGAAGGCTGCAATTCGCTCTCCGGCTCAGTTTCGCCATGTCGATTAACAAATCCCAGGGTCAGATGCTGACAGTCGTAGGGCTTAATTTAGAAGAACCGTGCTTCTCCCATGGTCAACTATATGTTGGCTGCTCTCGAGTGGAGAGCCGACGTAACCTATTTTGCTTTTGCAACACGGGAGAAAACCCAAAATATAGTCTATAAGGAAGTTTTGTAGGCACCCCATCCGCCAACAAGTAATCGCTGTTTTTTTTTTATATGTGTTTACATTTGCTGTATCCGTGTGCTATTTTTGTCCCTTTGAGGATACCATGTACGCCTCTGAGGTTCCTTTTGCTATAGGTTATAAATGTTATATGTCTCCGTTTTCCGCATTTATATGTTACTATTACGCTTTGCTTTCGATGTTCCGTAGTTTTAACATAATTAATCTACTTTTCCCTACATCTTATTTACATATTCCAGCGTGATCTTGCCAAGGCCGCTTTTGTGGCCACCGACTGTTACATGCTTTTCTAGGTTACAATCTCAAGTAACAAGCAAAGCAAATACGACACACCAACGTGTTGTGAAGGACTTCTTCAGGGCCACCACCTCTAATCGGAGTCGTCTTTGCTGACAGCTCTGCCGCTAGGGCTTTTAAGATTGAACGATCCAAGGCTCTGTTTAGAGCCGCCAACCTTAAATTGTTACCATCGGATTCGTCTTTGCTGGCAGCACAGCCGCTGAGATATTTCAAAGTGAACGTTAAAAGTTCCTCTTCAGGGCCACCAACATTAAATTGTTACTTCTATAGTCGAGTTTAACGGAAGTCTTTCAGTTCATTTGAACGACAACTCTATTGAGAGTTATATCGGGCAACGGCGGATACCTCTGTTAGTATGTAAATAAAACATCATAAAAAATGATGCATTTACAAAATCTGTACAGAAGAAATATTTGACTACTCTGGTCCACTACTGTAGTAAGTAAGCGTCTGCCGAATGAAGAATCTGGAACTATATGTATAGTGTGTGCATAGCGGTTACTGAGATAGGCGTAATATGAGAGCTTAGTATATTCATAAAATGCTTATATGTATGCATATTTCACAGACAAATATTGTTTCCATATACATCTCTATTCTAAATCTCAGTGTATTAATACTTGTATATATATATATATATATATATATATATATATATATATATATATATATATATATATATATATATATATATAAAATATTAAACAAATAATGAATAAACAATTCCTTATATTAAACAAAAAAAGTTCATTATTTAACGATCGTTTCTAGGATATATATGTGTTAGAGTTGGCATGCATATTCAACAGATCTATGTACAAAATTATACAAAATTATACAAACTATCAAGATTAAATATACATACCAACACATATATACGCCGTCTTCAGAAATTATTTCTGAAGACGGCGTATATATGTGTTGGTATGTATATTTAATCTTGATAGTTTGTATAATTTTGTATAATTTTGTACATAGATCTGTTGAATATGCATGCCAACTCTAACACATATATATCCTAGAAACGATCGTTAAATAATGAACTTTTTTTGTTTAATATAAGGAATTGTTTATTCATTATTTGTTTAATATTTTATCTTGACTCTGTATACCGTTTATCTTTCACCGAAAGTGATTTTTCATTACATTTCTTCTTTCCATGATATCCGGAATACATTGAGTTCTTCATACGGATTGGACACTACCGTAAACTCTTGGTAGATTTATCTACATATATATATATATATATTGTTATACTTGGGGAGGGTCATATTTCCGTAATATTGCCAGAATTAATAACAGAACACACTCACTGTTTGGTTGGTTTTCGCTTCTCGCGAATGTATATATGTATGTATATATATATATATAGTGAAAGAGTGAAGAATAAAATGGTCAACAGTACAATAATGCTTTTATTTACAGTATTAACAATTGTTTCATTGATTAAGTTATATAAAAAATTTGAAAAGCATAAGAACTCTGAAGTAAATAAATAAATATTCTTAAAAGACTGCAGTTGCATTTTAATTTTAATTTTCCGTATATATATATATATAAAACGAAGGAATTGTGGTAAGGACCCAGATGGACCATAGCGCAACAGAGTACTCAATACTTAGGGTAGTAGAGTAGGTAATAGGAAAAAGTATGACCCCGGCGGCAGAGCTCAAGCCGTTTCGACGGCTATTTCTGGACTCAGTAGTCCAGAAATAGCCGTCGAAACGGCTTGTGCTCTGCCGTCGGGGTCATACATTTTCCTGCATATATATATATATATATATATATAGGAACGAGTAGGACCCCGTCGGCTGAGCTCAAGCCGTTTCGACGGCTAATTCTGGACTAAAATGATAATTTTTAGTCCAGAATTAGCCGTCTAAACGGCTTGAGCTCAGCCGTCGGGGTCTTACTCGTTCCTATTACCCACTCTACTACCCTAAGTATTGAGTAATTTGGTGCGTTATGGTCCATCTGGTTCCTTACCACATTTCCTTCGTTATATATATATATATATATACGGAAACTTAAAATTAAAATGCAACTGCAGTCTTTTAAGAATATTTATTTATTAACTTCAGAGTTCTTATGCTTTTCAAAAGTAAAATTGAGATGGAGGGTTTGTGTTTCTGTTGTGGTAAAGTAAATAAATAAATATTCTTAAAATACTCCAGTCGCATTTTCAATTTCTTTTTCTTATACTTTCACCCGTGTAGGGTATCTCGTTGTTTTTCCTTTTGTTTTGTTTTTTTAAACAACCCTCATTTTCTTATATATATATATAAATATATATATATATATATAATGTAGGAGGTGAGTTTTATTGTAGTACAATATAGCAATGCAGATATCGGATAAGAAGCACTCTACAGTTTGTAGGACTGGAGTATACATAATATATAAGATCAAAAGATGGTTAAATGAGTTCCATGTATTTTATTTTGCGCATTTCAAAAACAAATATCATCATGCAATAACATTTGTGTTTTCATCAGATAAAATAGGAGGACATGATATGAAGGTTAAAAAACACTTCTGGATAGTGCAGTTTTAAATCAACATATGAAAAGTAGTTTTAGATTGATGTGTCATATTGGGAAAAAAAATTTGAGGGAGGGGGGAGGTTGGAAAGGATGAAAAAGAGGAGGAGATGAGAGTAAAAAGTGGAGGGGGAGGAGTATAGTGAGGAAGGATGAGATAGGAGGAGAGATGGGTGATAGAGAGAGAGAGAGATAGCTTTTATAACTGAGAAAAATATATTGTTTTACATAGAGAGGTTGAAAAAACCGTTGGAAGATAATGTATAATTTAAAAGAATTTGAAAATTAACGAAGAGAAAAATAATGTAAAGTTAAGGTTTGTATATTGAAGGGTTTAATAATATGTGCGATGAAAAGAAATTGTTAATATGTATTAAGAATAATATTTTAAGTTATTTATTATATTTATTATATTCTACAATCACTCCTAATTTCTGACCCCTAATCTGTACCTTTTCTCACTGTGCCTAACATAGAAACAATTATCACACAATACACCATATTCTTACTTCATATCACCTTGAAAAAATCCTTCGTAAACATAAACATTTTTTGACGTTAGATTATTCATCCTCTATTCATAATTTTTTCTCCCTTTCATCTAACTTATTCATGCTCATCTCACAATATATCCTTACTTACATTACTTCTGTTTTTTAATAATACATATCAACATTTTCTTTCCATCGCACATATTATTAAACCCTTAAATATTATTCTTAATACATATTAACATTTTCTTTCCATCGCACATATTATTAAACCCTTAAATGTTATTCTTAATACATATTAACAATTTCTTTTCATCGCACATATTATTAAACCCTTCAATATACAAACCTTAACTTTACATTATTTTTCTCTTCGTTAATTTTCAAATTCTTTTAATTTATACATTATCTTCCAACGGTTTTTTCAACCTCTCTATGTAAAACAATATATTTTTCTCAGTTATAACAGCTATCTCTCTCTCTCTCTATCACCCATCTCTCCTCCTATCTCATCCTTCCTCACTATACTCCTCCCCCTCCACTTTTTTACTCTCATGTCCTCCTCTTTTTCATCCTCCCCCCCCCTCAAATTTTTTTTCCAAATATCACACATCAATCTAAAACTACTTTTCATATGTTGATTTAAAACTGCACTATCCACAAGTGTTTTTTAACCTTCATATCATGTCCTATTTTATCTGATGAAAACACAAATGTTATTGCATGATGATATTTGTTTTTGAAATGCGCATAATAAAATACATGGAACTCATTTAACCATCTTTTGATCTTATATATATATATATATATATATATATATATATATATTACATATATATATATTTATTATATTATATATATATATATATTTATGTATATACATGTGTGCGTGTGACTGTGTATGTCTATGTGCGTATGCCAGCGTGTCTGTGTGTTGTTACTATTGACATTGTATTTATGTATTGCTTACATGTGTTTGCTATTGTGTCTGTACGTCTATATATGTTTTCATATCAGTTCACGTCATCTGTTATGTAAACCTTTGCATAGTCATATATCAACCTAATAATTGTTATTTCGAAATAAGCATTTTCTAAAGAATATCAAATATGACGTTTACAAAAATCCTAAACAATTCCTCTAAATATTCCAGTCTGTGTAATCTTCCAATCTACGAATTTTCTTGATGTATATAAAATACAAAGAAACAACAATCATCTTCAAGGTCGCAGGTGATAGTATCTTTTATAGAAAAGGAAAGCTTCGGAAAAATAATTACTTAAGAATGATAAATTCCTTTGATTCCGCTGTCAGACTAGAGGTATTTCCACCGTCAGTTAATTTGGTCATGATCCTCAT
>OZ024743.1:117799903-117814903 GCA_964016885.1 Eledone cirrhosa
TTCTCAAACTCCCGGAAGACGAAACTCCATATGTAGAACGCGACCATCTTCTCCATTCTCCTAACTGGAGCAAAAATGAGGCCTTTCACAAGGACTATGGCAAAAGGGATCGACGGCTTCGGTAGCAAAGTGTTGTATGCGCCTAGGCATCAGCTTGCAGCCTCCTGCTTCATAGCCATCCAGCGCATGTGCTGATACAGACATACACGCCCGTCAGATAATCCCATTACGACCTTTCTCTCGTTCGACGCATGAGCTACAGACTAGAAGAGGCCCCTTGGCGAGGTCCGCAACAGATGGCTGGATGTGATTAAGAAAGATCTCCAGAGGCTATAATTCACCTTGAAGGTTTTAGAGGGACTGGCACGCGAATGCCAGCGATGGTATTACTGGTAGACCTGTCTGCTCTAAGCATGATGACACTTTGGGACTGCTGACCTACGATGACCCCAGTCTGATCAAGCAAGTGCAAAAAATAAGAAAGAAGATATATATATATATATATATATATTTATTAAAATAACAGATTAAAGTTTAAGCAAAGAATCGCTGCTTTCACCCTTAAGGGGATCTTCTGAAACTAACCCACATATATATATATGATTGTAGTTGGGGATCCCAATACGAACCTGTCCACCCTATCTTAAATAGCTTTCCTCAATTAAATCTCCTCGCCCACATTGAGCCTTCCTTTATTTTTATTCTGTCTGCTAGTGAAACGTTTGTTCTTGCCTGATGACCCTGTGATAAATTGGCGAAACTCCAGGAAACAAGCCTCACTATGTAGCCTTAATAAAATGAATATTAAAACTCTACTTCGGTATTGAGTACTCTTTTCTGTAAGACATCAACAACATACGGAGATATATATACACACACACACACAAACACACGCACACACACACACACACACACACACACACACACACACACACACATATATATATATATATATATATATATATATATATATATACTGAAGGCGTGTGGCTGAGTGGTTAGAGAATTGGATTCGCAATCGTAAGGTTGAGAGTTCGATTCCTGGACAGGGCGATGCGTTATGTCCTTGAGCAAGACACTTTATTTCACGTTGCTCCTTCTACCTGGAGTTGCGACCGATAGATAGTATTAGCAATTGGAAAGACCAACGGAAACATTGTTTCCTCGGTCCGATTTGACGAAAGTCGATCGTTCCTAATATATATATATATATAACGAAGGAAATGTGATAAGGAACCAGGTGGACCATAACGCACCAAAGTATTCAATACTTAGGGTAGTAGAGTGGGTAATAGGAACCAGTAAGACCCCGTCGGCTGAGCTCAAGCCGTTTCGACTAAATGAAAATTTATGCTGGTATATAAATAGCCGAGCTTCTCAAGGGGTAATTCCATATATGGTCAAAGTGATTGTCACAAGCATTGGTCACAAGTTAGTAGTAATTCTGTGATGGCAAATTAGTGGGGGAGAGGGTGGCTAAACCTGCCAGTAGGAGAAAAAGGGGAGGGGTGGAGTAGACCCAATCATGCGTTGGTAGTGCCGGATACAGCTGGGCATGAGGTCAAAGAAGATACTAGGGAGGGGGAGGGGGAGGAAGTCGAAACGGTAAGTAGAACCATGAAGGGTAAAAATATATAAGAAAAAAATACTGAGAGTGATAAAAAGCGAATAAATGTAAAGAAAAAATATAAGCAATTTCTACGACCTAAGTTTCTAGCTATTGCTAGGCTAGATAAATAAATAAATAAAGAAAGAAATAAAGAAAGAAATAGGCGGGGTGGATTCTGAATTTATTTTTCCGTATTCTACTTTTACCTCGTACGAACTTTCATGTAGCTTGTATAAGAACTTTTGTAGCGTGGCGGTACCATTAGAGTTAGCATTAGTATATTTGTTTCGGGACTCAGAATTATTATCTCGTACTAGTTTACTTTTCTGCACTGGGTGGTTGCTGGCCTTGTGCCCGGGGTAGAAACCTTTATTAATTATTTCGTGGTAGTTTCTTTAGTATTTTGGCCCCCATTGTTGACCCGTCACCGTATGATATACGTACTTATACCTCTTAAAAGGGTCCTTTCCTATTCCGTCCCACATAGTTTATTTACTTTTTTTTTTTTTTCTTTCTTTTTTTTTTTTTTATTTATTTCTTTATTCCTTTATTTCTTTATTTCTTTATTTCTTTATTTATTTATCTAGCCTAGCAATATCTAGAGACTTAGGTCGTAGAAATTGCTTATATTTTTTTCTTTACATTTATTCGCTTTTTATCACTCTCAGTATTTTTTTTCTTATATATTTTTACCCTTCATTGTTCTACTTACCGTTTCGACTTCCTCCCCCTCCCTCACCCTATTATCTTCTTTGACCTCATGCCCAGCTGTAGCCGGCACTACCAACGCATGATTGGGTCTACTCCACCCCCTTCTCTTTTCTCCTACTGGCAGGTTTAGCCACCCTCTCCCCCACTAATTTGCCATCACAGAATTACTACTAACTTGTGACCAATGCTTGTGACAATCACTTAGACCATATATGGAATTACCCCTTGAGAAGCTCGGCTATTTATATACCAGGATAAATTTTCATTTAGTCCAGAATTAGCCGTCGAAACGGCTTGAGCTGAGCCGTCGGGGTCTTACTGGTTCCTATATATATATATATATATATATATATAGTAGTTAAAGAGTGAAGAATGACATGTGTTACACCCTCCAGTATTCCGATATTTTGATCAGAGACACACACTGTGTGTGTGTCTTTGATCAAATCTGAGTGGCGCAACTTCAAGTAATTAGCGGCCTTTAGAATCACCTGATCAATGAAACAATTGTTAATACTGTAAATAAAACCCTTTTTGTACAGCAGACCATGTTATTCTTCAGTCTTTCACTACTGTTACTCGAAGAACAGCCTGCTTGGGAATTCTCGCGAACTCGCCACCCGACTAAGGAAACCTCTTGTTGAGTCAAACAACGCCATACATTAACACTATCCATAGTACAGAGAACTCACAACCTCTAGTGGGATTACCTATAACGATAACTTGTTATCCCATATATATTATACATATATATATATATATATATATATATATATATATAAATATATATATATATATATATATATATATATATATATATATATATATATATATATATATATATATATATATATATATATATATATATATATATATATATATATAAAGATTTACATATACATAAAGTCACAGATATATATGTGGCAACCGGTCACGTTGTTGCTCAATGAAGAATTAATAAATTAAATAATCAGAGCAATATATCATAAATCATGTCCTTAGAATTATTAGATAAAATATATACCATTTCCTCTCCCAATTAGCATAATTAACCATATAAAAAAATCAATCAATTAAACCAGGCTATAAGAATAAAGGCTCCTATGAAGAAATATTTGATAAATAACCGAAAGCGGCCTCTTCGCGGTGACCCCAATAGAGTATTTACCCAACATTTCAACAGCATGTAGAAACTGACTAAATATACCGTCAACCATACACAATTAGGTGTAAATTTAAACTTAGAAGAAACGTGTACATGCCGTAATTACATCTCTACCATGGTTTCGTCCTTATTTTTAGAGATCCTACTATTAAGGATGAACCTAGAGTAACAGACTCATCAGGAGACAAACTCAGTCGGACAGTTAATTTTCCAAAGCGATCGCCCCAAAAATAGATTCACAAATGGCTAAGAATCGTGACGTGGCAATGGTCAAATTAGAAAGAATGTGATTAGTTGCTTACGGCAAGTAGGCTGGTTGCTAGAAAGCGCAGCCCAATATCGCCCAATTGCATCTCAACCCAACGGGAGATTATTAAATGTAAAGATTTACATATACATAAAGTCACAGATATATATGTGGCAACCGGTCACGTTGTGGCTCAATGAAGAATTAATAAATTAAATAATCAGAGCAATATATCATAAATCATGTCCTTAGAATTATTAGATAAAATATATACCATTTCCTCTCACAATTAGCATAATTAAACATATAAAAAATCAATTAGAGCAGGCTATAAGGATAAAGGCTCCTATGAAGAAATATTTGATGAATAACCGAAAGCGGCCTCTTCGCGGTGACCCGAATAGAGTATTTACCAAACATTTCAACAGCATTTTTGAATCTATTTTTGGCGCGATCGCTTTGGAAAATTAACTGTCCGACTGAGTTTGTCTCCTGATGAGTCTGTTACTCTAGGTTCATCCTTAATAGTAGGATCTCTAAAAATACGGACGAAACCATGGTAGAGTTGTAATTACGGTAAGTACACGTTTCTTCTAAGTTTAAATTTACACCTTATTGTGTATGGTTGACGGTATATTTAGTCAGTTTCTACATGCTGTTGAAATGTTGGGTAAATACTCTATTGGGGTCACCGCGAAGAGGCCGCTTTCGGTTATTTATCAAATATTTCTTCATAGGACCCTTTATTCTTATAGCCTGGTCTAATTGATTTTTCATGTGGCTAATTATGGTAATTGGGAGAGGAAATGGAAATGGTATGTATTTTATCTAATAATTCGAAGGACATGATTTATGATATATATATATATATGTGTATATATATATATATGTATACATTGTTATATTTGTTTCGACACACGATTTCATATCAAAAACCTCGCAAAACAATTTCATCGCCGTTATATATATATATATATATATATATATATATATATATATACGATATTAATAAATGGAAACTATATTTATAAAACCATATTTATTTCATTATACATATTTCAGGGATACCAAATTAAATTATGGTATGCCTTCATCAGACAAAATACAATATATAACAGTTTTACAAATAAGCTTTGACGTACCCTATTAAAATGCAACCATTGTTTTTGGAAGTCATCCGGGTAGTGAATTGTTTATATAACTTTAATAAGTCATAGTGTTAAGGACAATTAGAAAAAGACGGAGAGAAAGAAAAAACGTGGAGAAATATCGGAGAGAGAGAGAGATGCATGGAGAAAAAAAAAGAAAGAGATAAGTAAAGACAGGAGGAAAGGAAGAAAGAAGAAAAAAGGAAGAAATAAGAAAAGCAGAGGAAAGCAACAGAGAGATATTAAGTCAACAGACAGATAGAAAAACTCAAGAGAGAGAAATGTTATATAGAGAGAGAGGGAGATTATGAAAACTTTACGTCACGTCATGTTAAGTTGAGTTAACAATTCATATGAAATGAATAATAAAAATGGAAATATTAATATTCATTAATGGGACATAGATATATAATATGAGAAATTAAACATTGTTTAATAATGACTATATGTTTAGTTTAAACCTTGAGATCAATATACCAAAATTTGGGTTTAATCTCCAAAATGAACACATTGCTAGAGAAAGTCAGTATCTCAGCCAAAGACACACAAATATATATATATATATATATACACGCACGTCCTGAAAATAGAAATTATATTTACTCAAGTCAACAATATAGACATATAAAGCGCAGACGATTTCTCTTAATCACTGCTATAAATTCCTTGTGTTATAAAAAGTTCACAGTATATATACACATAAATATATACGATTAACATTCATGACTTCGTATAAATGATTACCATTCATGCATTTAAAATTTCTGCAATCCAAACTGCGTGGTTATGCAACATAACTTTTACCCACACATATACATACACACACATATATACATATACACCTATATATGTATAAATAAATATCTGCGTCTGTCATCAGGCATCGCTCATGTTTACATACATACAATCATAAAAAACCTATAACACTTTTATATGCATGTTAATACACACATAGACATTTGTATAGAGATAATCAAATATCAATATATTACTAAGGATTATACTTTGGAAATATAATTATACCAATATTAATTTAAAATACCAAAGGATTATATTTTGGAAATACATCTATATCAGTAGGGTCAAAAGGACAAACGAATTCTAGAAATGTCAAAGCATTAAATATCTTTAAAACACTATAGAGTATCTTTAATTAAAATATGTTTTATATATTTAGTATAGAAAATTATCCTACTTATATTTCAATCAAGATATTGAAAGGGTAGACTTATGAGAATTATGAGAAGCTATCAGAATCAAAGCAAAACTAATAAAAATAAATAAAAATAAAATTAAATAAAAGTTAAATAAATATTATATCAATATAATTTAAAAATTTAAAAATTTAAAGATCTGAAAATATCAAAAAATTTCAAACAGAATTAAACATTTTTTCAAAATTCAAAAATTTAAAAGATTTAAAAAACCAAGGATTCTATAGATATCCTTATATTTAGTATAGAAATTTATCCTACGCATATTTTATTTAAGATATTGTAAGTGTAGACATTTTAAAGTAGTTTATTATATCTATGTTTATATTTAGGAAGAAAGTTTAAAAAGAAAAAGGTGAAGGACTCTAATGATTTATCGACAGGTTTTATATATTAACTAAATTACTTAATTAATTATACTACATTTTAAATTTATATTTATATTTAAACGTTGAGTTCAATCTATGTCTGCAGCAACTGAATAAATTGTTCCTTAAATTAAGGGAATTTTTGGACTTTAATATAAAGAATATTTCTTCAATACAAAGATCACAATTTTCTGAAGAGGAATTAAAAGGAGTAGCTTTTGAAATAATATTCCAAGTCATCGAATATTTAACATTATCTCGTTTTAGGTCCCATAGTAGGCTAGATAGCGAAGTTGAAGATTTTTTGTTTGGATCTGTGAAAGAATTTTTATGATTATTGAAGCGAAATTTAAATTCAGTCGAGGTAGAACCAACATTGTTGAACGAATTTAAATTAGTTTTAACATTACAATTGTACACTACATTTTTAGCTAAGCAGTTGTTATTTAACGGACAGTTAGATTTATTTCTACTGTTACAATTATTCAATCGAATATTGCTTGGGTTATTATTGGTATTTTGGTTAAGTTTTAAATTTCTATTATTAATTCTATTAATATTTTGTGCTAAATTGTTGGTGGACGAGTAAGTTAATTTTATAGTGTGTCTATTAAAAATTGAGTAATATTTATGTGTTCTAGGGAAGCGTTTGTCAAGAGCTTTAAAGAATAGTTTAGCAATAGGGGTTTTAATATTTAGTGAGAAAGGGGGAGCAAACCATAATATGTTTCTAGTTCTATTTCTTTTTCGGCTTTTGGAATTATTGTAATGTTTTCTATTATAGTTGCTAAAGTTGTTACCATAATTAACATTGTTATTATTTTGGTTAGAGTGCTTATTATTATTATTATTATCAATGTATTTAATTTCATTTCTATATAAGCTCTACCTGACGCTTCGTTTTAATACTGCGCTTTTTCATCAAATATATTTTTATTAGATGAAATTCTTGAAATTCTTTCATGAACAGAGTTCTCTATAGTATTTTTAACAGATCTGGGGTGATTAGAGTTAAAATTAACATAATTCAAGTTCTCATTTAGTTTGTGAAATGGATAATGAATACATATGTTGAGATTTAGTGTTACGTCAAGAAAATTGACTATTTTATGGTTATTCTCTATTTCTACTTTTAGATTATGGTAATTAAAAAATTGTATAATTTGTTTTCTTATCCTATTTAGTTCACAGCTATTATTTTGTATAAGTAAAAGCATGTCATCACGATATAAGCCTCCGGTTACACCTGATATTTTACTATGTAGCGAATTAATTATAAATAGGCCCACAAGGTCCGTTACCTGAGCTGAGTCTGATGATCCCATAGTTATGTCGAAATTATTATTTCTATCTGCCCTAGTCCAGAGTTGGTTATTAAATTCTATCAATGTTTTCCTTGCCGATAATATAATGTGCATTTCATTGCTAGTTAGGTCAGTATGTTTAAATGCGTAATTTAGTGCCTTATTCAGTAGATTAGGAGTGATAGATGAGTAGTAGTTAGCAATATCCAGCTGAATAAACTTATTATTATAGTTATATTTAATTTCTTTAAACCAATCGATAACCTCACTAGTCCCTTTCCATAATTTTTAAGTAAGATAAATTAGGTAAGTTTTTAATTTGTTGTATTACCCTGTCTAGAATATTTTTGCTAAGTTTGCCCAGGTCAGATTTGGATGGTGCAATTAATCTGACTGGTAAATCATTTTCAAAGTTTCTTTTGTGATCCTTCATATTGATCTTAGGTTTCCTAGGCATGAAGGGTTGTGTTTTATTCTCAATGTCTAATTCATGCATTATACAAGATGCATCTGTATTCAGTTTTTCAAGTTCGTCCTTATTTGCTACCTTGTACTTTTTCCTTAGTTCTTTCAATTTTCTTTTTTCTTTTTTCTTCATTCTTCCTTTCCTCCTGTCTTTACTTATCTCTTTCTTTTTTTCTCCATGCATCTCTCTCTTCGATATTTCTCCACGTTTTTTCTTTCTCTCCGTCTTTTTCTTTCTCTCCGTTTTTTTCTAATTGTCCTTAACACTATGACTTATTAAAGTTATATAAACAATTCACTATCCGCGTGACTTCCAAAAACAATGGTTGCATTTTAATAGGGTACGTCAAAGCTTATTGGTAAAACTGTTATATATTGTATTTTGTCTGATGAAGGCATACCATAATTTAATTTGGTATCCCTGAAATATGTATAATGAAATAAATATGGTTTTATAAATATAGTTTCCATTTATTAATATCGTATATCTACTTCAAATACTTGTCGTTATCAGTTATAAAAATATTTACTTGTTGTATCCCAACAATTTTAAATAGAACTTTTGCATATATATATATATATATATATATATATTTGTGTGTGTGTGTGTGTGTGTGTGTGTGTGTGTGTGTGTGTGTGTGTGTGTGTGTATATATATATATATATATATATATATACATATTATAAAATACTGAATGACATATACATACATTTAAATATCCAATGAAATAAATGTATAAGACGTATCAAATTTTAACAATTTAAAACAGATAAAAATCATACGTATATATGTACATATATATAAATAGATACATACATATATGTATATGAATATTATGTATATATATATATATATATATACACACACACATATATAATACATGAATATACATATGCATATTTTTATCTCTCTCTCCCTATATATATATGTATATATGTATATATATGTGTGTGTGTGTCTGTGTGTGTGTATGTGTACATACATAATTTACATAGACATCAACATATATATATATATATATATATGTGTGTGTGCGTGCGTGAGTGTGTGTACACATACATTCAAAATTACATATGTATACATACACATTTCACATGTCTGTATTAAGATGTTTCTCGTTCGTCCGCAAATCTAATCAATGGTCTACTTTATTTTATTCAATATTTATACCCGGATTACTTTGTTCAGCAATCCTTTCAAAAGTTACATTATTATTACTTTTTCAGACATCTTGTCTCTATTTCACGACATTTTAATAGAATTGAAAACATTTCCTCCTTAACTAAAGCCAAGTCTCCAGTGAAGCTTTCATCAACCAGCAAGGTATTTTCCTTCTACATATCTCAATATAGATTTAAGCTTCTGGTTCGTTGACTTTTTGAGGAGACATTGAAATATGTCAAAGCGAGAAAATTATCCTTCTTTTTTCCCTGTCAAGCTTTATCCTAGGACATCATCTTATATTCATATTATCAATACACACAGTTAATTTAGCATGCTTCAAGTATGAATAGAATATCTGCAGAGTTAAACAAAAAACAACAGTAATATACATGATAAATAATAATAATATTACAAACTATTGCCTGATTGCTTACTGACATCAAACTATATATATTACATTGTATTTATTATTTTTTATGAGAGTTTAATCTGTGACAGTTTAAGTAAAGTGTTTACCGCAGAGAATAATATAACAAAGGCTAGCACCATGGGAAGATTATGCGTGCTAAAATAGAAAAAGAAACCTTAAATATAAGAGAGAGCAACGGAGGTGAGTTTCTACATGAACGCTCGACCTGCTACAATTAGGAGCCAATGTTTCCTCAAATCACACCACATTCTTCAAAAAGAGTAAGTAAACAGGTTATGGAGTCGGTGATACTTTTATAATTGTTTCTACTTTTGGCACAAGGCCAGCAATTATCCCAGTGCATTACTGGTACTTTATTGTATCGACCCCATAACGATGAAAGGCAAAGTTAACCTCTGCGGGATTTGAACTCATACCGTAAAGGGGCGTAACTCTATGGTGCGATTCTCTACCGATACTGCCAATCCACTATAATGACGGAAAGCCACGTCTCGACTTTTTCTCATCACAGACACCCTAAACTGCATCCAAAGAAAAGCCGCTTGACTAAGTGGCATGACGTTGTTTAGCAAAGCAATGCTATGTTTGGTCTACATACGTGTTCTGTGCATTTTCTGCCATTTCCTATCGGAGCTGACTGGTCTCGTGCCACCTCCACTCAAGTGTTCCGGACTCAGTTGTCTTTCATCATTTTGTCAATCATATCTTGCTTCCATCACAGATCCTTAAGTAATTAATAGGCTGTGTTATTCTTCCCCAGGACTTTGTCCCTTTGCATATATTTGTACTGTAACAGCCGATTTGCAATAGTACTAGGGAAAGTTTCAGCGGGTTAACTTGGAGCATGACAGTGACATATACATGCTTCCTTTTATTAAAAGAATACCTCGCATTGACATGTAACTGTAAAAAAGCGACCTACCCAAGAAAAACATACGTGTCCGCTCTAAAGTTAGTCTCTTTTATTAGTAGTTTCCGCAGATTTTAGATTTTAGCAGCCAAATCGTCTTTAATCTGCACTGAATTTCAACAAGGATATAATGGTAAAAATGTGCTAGATAAAATCGTGATTGAAACTCTCTTTCGCCATAAGTCGGCCTCATCAGGAGACACCCGTAACTATAATAAGAAAAATAAAACAACCAGTCACCACGTCTAATACAGTTAAATAACAATGAAAAAATTAAATTTCTACACGTTGGATATATATCTCATCCGTCAAATAAAATATGAGCACGAGAACTACATGGTCAATGTAGTAGGGTGGTTGAATATTATTGGTGAAAGCGAACAACGTGGTTTGATATACTATTGACCGAATATATAGATGGCTGAACTAATATGACCTAAGTGAAACTAGCCACGTGTATTAATGGGAAAATAATCCACAACCCTCGATAAGTCTGATGGATACGGATTGGTGGCGAAACAGCAAGAAATGTCATTCGGCTCGAAGCTCTTCACAAGGAAACTCCACCGATTTTAGCAATTGGATAATACCTCTGACATAGAGTGAAGTAGTATCTGAAACTGATTAATATCGAGAAATATTCAATTAGAGAATCTCTGTATAGTATATATTGGAATTAACAACGATGTCCAATGTGGGGGTTATTCAGACAATTGGTTTGAGTGTGAAGAAAAGTAAGTACAGAAAATCAGAATTTATCCTCTTTCTTTAACCATTATAAATGGTTATAAAGGCTCTTGAACTTTTGTGTGGCATAATGCCTTTCAAATGTATCCAATGATGATATTGATGATGGATTGGAAAGAACAAAAACTAAACATTGAAACAATAGGGGTATTGAATAATGATTTCTTATATAGGCACAAGGCCAGTAATTTGGGGGGAGGGGAAAGTCAATTAAATCGACCCCAGTACGTTACTGGTGCTTTATTTTATCGACGCCGTGAGGATGAAAGGCAAAGTTAACCTCCGCGGGATTTGAACTCAGACCGTAAAGGACCATAATTCTATGCTGCAAAGCATGGTGTCCGACTCTCCACCGATATTGCCAAATCAAGAGGGATTGAGTAATGAAATAAAATAATAAACAGGGACCTGAAAGTAACTAAATAATGTTATACACACTGACACTCACACACACATGCATATATATATATATATATATATACGATATTAAACAAATGGAAAGTATATTTATAAAACCATATTTATTTCATTATACATATATATATATATATATATATATATATATATATTAAAATACAAATATTAATAAAATAGATGTTCTTTTGATCAATTCCATTTTATAATACATATTTGGGATTTACGACTGTACGTCCTCATCAAACAAAATATAATTATACATACATGACATACCCTGAGATGTTAAATGGTTAAGATTTAATCAAGGTAGTGATTAACCCAAGACAAATTTAACATTTTCTCATTATAATAATGAGAAAATGCGAAAACGTAATAAAATCAACAGAGAAAGTGCGAGTAAGAAAAACGTTGCTTAATGTAACAGTTAAATAGATATTAAGATGTATGATACTATAATTTTTGAATAAAGGAGGGGGGGGGGGGTAATAAACTGAAGGAGATTTATTTTTGCCGAAAGTTAAACGGTTAATTTTGAAAATATTTAATTTATGGTATTATAGGGTGAAGGTTCGAGATTTTTTTTCTTTTTTTTTTAAATTGCTGGTTATTTATATATTAGTTTTATAAATTCTATAAGTGTGTTAACATTTCAAAGCTTCTGAATTTCATGAGGGTAACATTTATAGGATTTAGCTGGCCAACAGGAGTGAGAGTTTATACTGTTGATTATTTTCCTAAATGTAAACTTTAACGGAGATACTGAGCGTATTAGGTATGTAAAGCTTGTGAAGTACTTATTGTTAGAAATATTTAAATAGCGATTATGTATATATATATATATTAATGAGCCAGTATATTTTAGGAGATTATAACAAAATAATAAATTGATGCATGTTAAGGTTAAATATACACCTATATATAGCAGGGTGTAAATGCATTAATTATTCTTAGTTCAGAGTAAACGTAATCAAGAAATTTAGAAGTTAACTAAAAATTATATATAGTAATATATAGGGAGGTATATATAGATATATATTAGGTATTAATGGTACAGTATACTTTAGGTAGATGATAACGGTTACAATTTTATATAATAAAGTTCTACGTGTTACAGTTAAATACATATATGTATATAAGAGAAAGAATAATAAAAAAAATGCATGGATAATTCAGAGTTCAAGATAATGTCTATAATTTATAGTTTGGATATTTGCTCTATATTTGAATCATGGATATATAAATGCAGTAGGTATATTTTAAAAAATATAAAAAATATAATTACGTATATATTATAATATATTATAAATAAGAGATAAAAAAACGCGTTAAAAAATTCACAGTTATAAATAAGATCCGTAAAAATATATGGGTTGGATATTAAACTAAAATTTAAAACTTAGAAAGGAAGATAGATAGAGAGATAAAGAAATAAAGAAATAGAGAAAAATAATGCTATTGATCAAAGTTAGTAAAATAATGTTATGTGTAAATATTCAGCATGTTATTGAACAAGTGTCTTTCATTCGAGCGTTATTTCTTCTATACATAGTTATAAGATAATGCAATATTAAAGGCCATTAATGTTTTTCCCTGTTGATTATATATGTCTGACAACCAAGTTTTTAATGGTTTAATACTAGACTCTCTATTTTTCTCGTTTTGTGGGAGGCTAAGAATGTGGATGTAGCTTTATGGAGGCAACTAGAGAATAATTCACTTTTTTTGTTAATTAGGGTCTCATAGTTATTAATAATCAACAGGGTCTCCATTGTACAGAGCGAGCAGTTATTTAATATACTAGAGTTGCTGTAAATTCCACAGTTACGAAGTTTGTCCAAAGAATGGAGTATTTTAAATGTTTCTCTTTTAATGACCATATTAGCTGTGATAAAGACATGGATGATTTCCTCTTTGAGTTAGAGAATGAGCATTTATGGTTCGCAAATCTGACTTTAAAAGTGGAAGAAGTGGATCCTATGTAGTTGTAAGTATTGTGATCAGTTTTTACGGTACATTTATAAACCAAATTACTATCTAAACAATTATTTTGCAAAGGCAATCAGTTTTATTTCTACAATTACATTTTGGTTTAGTATCATTTATGCTAACTCTATTATTAAGATCAATATGTTGGTTTTTGTTTTAGGATTTTATTGTTTAATTTGGCAATGTTTTGGGCCATGTTAGAGGTTGTAGAATAGGAGAATTTAACGGTATGTCTGTTAAAAATGGAATGGTATTTATGTTGAGTAGGGAAAGATGTGTCAAGAGC
The DNA here is from genome assembly GCA_964016885.1 of Eledone cirrhosa. Classification (NCBI taxonomy): domain Eukaryota; kingdom Metazoa; phylum Mollusca; class Cephalopoda; order Octopoda; family Eledonidae; genus Eledone; species Eledone cirrhosa. The sequence goes on from OZ024743.1 coordinate 117,814,076, forward strand.
GTTAAAGAATAATTTTGCAATTGGTGTTTTAACTGCGACCGAAGCGGGGGGGGGGGGGGGGGGGGCAAACCATATGACTGATTTAGTTCTAGTTCGTATCCTCGATTTATGTGGCATATGGGTGTTTGAGTTATAATTATTATTAGTGTTTCGCTTATATATGTTATTATTTTTCTTAATTATAATATTTGGATTATTATTATCTACATATTCTATATTATTCGTATATCCTGCTCTTTTTAACGCGTTGTTGTAGTATTCAGCATTTTCATCGAATATATTTTTATTGGCTGATATTTTATTAATTCGCTTTTGCACACTATTAACTATAGCTTTTTTACAGATTTCGGGTGATTTGAATGGTTACTAACATAGTTTAAGTTTTCATTGGGCTTATGAAAAGGGTAATAGAAGCCAGTGTTTAAGTTAAAAGTAACATGTAGGAAATTAACTATTTTGGTACCATTTTCAACTTCTAATTTAAGGTCATACATTTTAAAGAATTCTATTATACTTTTCTTTACTCTATTTAGTTCTATATTGTTGTGTTTGACCACCCTAAATAAAATGTCGTCCCTATGTAAACCACCGTTGTTAAATTTTACTTGGGTTAATCGCTACGTTGATTAAATCTTAACCATTTATTTAACATCTCAGGGTATGTCATGTATCATTTTATTTTGGCTGATGAGGACGTACAGTCGTACATCCGAAATATGTATAATAAAATGTAATTGATCAAAAGAACATCTATTTTATTAATATTTGTATTTTAATATTAATAACTCTGGAAAATTATTTAACCGTAGAGTGCTTCCAATCTACTGT
>OZ024743.1:117817403-117819903 GCA_964016885.1 Eledone cirrhosa
ACACACAGCCATTTAAATTCAGGCACACACAAAAACTTCTAAATACGAGTATATATATATACTGCAGAAAATAATTTGCTTATACGTATATATATATATATATATATGTGTGTGTGTGTGTGTGTGTGTGTGTGTGTGTGTGTGTGTGTGTGTGTGTGTGTATGTGTGTGTATATATATATATATGGATATATATGTATATGCATAAGTACACACACACACACACCGACACACACACACACACACACACACATATATATATATATATATATATATATATATATACCGGGTTCAATCGGGGGTAACCACAGTTAGTAAGGTACAGACTATAAATATTTAATATAGAAATGGTTTCTAGAGAGTTTCCTGATGTTTTCTCCCGAATGAAACAGTCCTAGTCCTGTAGAAGGCATTTCTATGTTATATATGTATGTATATATATATATATATATGTGTGTGTGTGTGTGTGTGTGTGTGTGTGTGTGTTATGATGGAATCTTCCGTCGCATATCGATGTATGGAGGTTCAACATTCTTCTTTGTTCAATCTTTTATGGGGTTTTTTGCCTTAAATGGCCTTTTAGTCCAGTTGCTGATTTACACAACAGACCACATTTAAGGCATATGACAGTATTATAAGTGGAGAAGGCAGGAATGTTCGACCGAATTTTCGAGTTAGATCATAGGTGACGAAGACCGACCAAGCGGAAATTTTCAAATTTCTTTATATCTTCATGGCAGACAATTTCTCATTCTCCATGGTCAGCAGCTAGGACTTCAAAGGGAATGAGGTATGTTTTCAGATCTAAGATTGTATATTTTGTCCATATAACTGTGTAATGGTCTGCGTACATTACGTACACTATTATGAAGTTTACTGTATAACAGTACCTTGGATGTGCGGTCCTTAGTCATCCGTTGAACATGACCAGCCCATCTGTGTTGGGATTGCAACAGAAATGACTCAGATTTTATCAGAGAGCGAAAACAAAGTTTGTGGGATTACTTCAAGCTTAAAAATGTGGATGCGATAAAGTGTCCATGACTCCTAGCCGTATACGAGTATTGTCAATCCTACTGCACAATAATCTGCAACTTTCGTTTTTAGGGATATACCTCTGTCACCACACAGACGATACTATTGTTTGCCAAAGGCGTTAGTTGCTTAAGAGGTGCGATTGATGATCTCCTCCTCCACGGATGTATAATGGTTCACATTGCTGCCAAGGTAAATAAAGGAGTTCACATACTTGTCAACAAAAGTGATGGGCACATGGGGAAATTTGTGATCCGGCTGTTCTTGCCCAATACCTCCTACATTAACCAACACGAACCACCTCGTAGGTGGCTGGCGTTGGTTGATGTACCACTCCACTCTTCTTAATGTTAATTGTTAAACCAAGTGCTTTACAGGCAAACGTGAAGTGGTTTATCAGTTCATGTGCTTCTGCAAGGCATGTTGCAACAAGTGCAGCAACATCATCAAACAGTAAATCCCGAACAACACTTGTTCGTGTAACCGTTTTAGTCTTGAAGTGCTAATGGTTGAATTACCCACTTGATATACGGAGAAGAACAAAGGCAAGAGGACAGGGGATGTGACGCAACTTTGCTTCATACCGTTTTTGGAACAAAAAGGACTTTATAAATTTGCTTATTGACATAATTGATGCTCTCATGCACTAATGAAATGACACGATAACATTCAACATATTGTCAAGTATGCCAAGGTTTTTGAGGAGTTTCCATCGATCTTTACGATTAACAGTGTCAAATCGACAAAGTCCACAAATAGTTCTTGGTTCTTTTCCCAAACATTCACTGTAACCTGGTGAAGGTAGAAAATCACATCAATCTTACCTTGACATGCGCGGAAACCAGATTGATTTTCAGCGTAGATATCATCAACAAATCTGGATGTAATTCCGTTGAGAATGATACAGGCACATACGTTGCAAGCAATAAAGAGAAGTGAGTTGACATTTCATTTCCAAAGCCTGTGTAGGTTATGTATATTGCTGATATGATTCTGGTCATCAGTGTTGTTTTCATGAAACCAGACTTTCTTCGAAAGTTGCATAGGTGGCATTTTTCGGCGCTTTCTAGGAAGCTTCGATGTAATCAGAAGTCTAGACAGAGTCAAGGGTTGAGTCATGTTTTTCAAAAGGTTCCAACCTCCCATCAGTGGATCAACCTTGGGGGAGATAGGTGGGTTTGAAGAGGCTGTTTGGGGTGGAAGATTGCGTGCTCATATGTGTGTGTGAATGCATGATGATTACGCTCTCAGTATTTTTTAAAAGCTAATATTGATTTCTAATTTAAGCAGCAGGTGAGATAAATTGGGGAAAGGAAAAGTTGATAAAATATGACTGGTACTTCATTTTATTGGTACTGGAAGGATGAAAGGCAAATCGGGCTCGTCACGATTTGAACGCAAAACATAAAGAGATATGACTAATTACCGCAAAGCATTTTGTACAACATTCTAAATATTCTGACAAT
>OZ024743.1:117834903-117849903 GCA_964016885.1 Eledone cirrhosa
GAAGAGTCATGTTTTTCACACGGATAATTATACGTTGCCTGCTCAAGAATGGGAAGCAATACAAATCTCTTTGCATATGCCCGACACGGAAGAACAAGGAACATTGTGTACAAGGAGGTGCTACAATCATTGTTTAGGTAGACGAGGCAGAAGGGGATATACACGATTGGCTGAAGAAGGACGTGACTGTGTTAGTAGTACGACCAACGGCTGCTATCACACCAACAGCAGCAAAAACAACAAAAAAAAGAGGGAACGCAATTACATGCTTTTGAAAAATCTTAATGGAAAATTATTTGCCTAAGCACAAAATGTCGACACCATCCCCAGGCCGAGGTATACCGTATTTTTCTGTACTGTTTCAGAAGAGGGGATACACATGCCAATCTATGTTTAGAAGCCCGAGCAACGCCGGGCCATTCTGCTAGTATATATATATGTGTGTGTGTGTGTGTGTGTGTGTGTGTGTGTGTGTGTGTGTGTGTGTGTGTGTGTGTGTGTGTGTGTGTGTGTGTGTGTATGTGTGTGTGTGTGTCTGTCTGTGTGTGTGTGTGTGTGTTTGTGTGTGTATGTATGTGTGTGTATGTGTGTGTGTGTGTAAGAGAGAGCGAGAAAAAACATAAGCCCGAAAACGAAATCTACATTTAATGTTGCAAAAACATAATACGTATTTTTTTCACCTAATTAAATTTTTAGTTCATGACGTAAGTCTTTGACGACATCACCAGATGTAGATTGCAAAGATAAGGTAATTGCTCACAGGATTACAGCAAACAAAAAAAATACAGTTATCCCTAAACTTTCCAGGGATAACTTTCCAGGGATAAGTTTCCAGGGATAACTTGAACTGTTAAGGTATATCATCCTTGGTCATGTCAAATATTTATAAAACATTTTGTATTTTATCTGTTGATAGCGTACCAACATTTTTGGTACCCTTGAAATATATATAATAGAATAAATATGGTTTTATAAATATAGCTTCCATTTATTTAATATCAAGTGTATGTATATATATATATATATATAGAGAGAGAGAGAGAGAGAGAGAGAGAGTGATTTTGAGTATATGTTGGTTGTATACCAACACCTCACTATGCAGCCTGGAGCACTCGATAAAGTGCGCAGGTTGGTTTGGTTACTCCGGAGTAATGTAAAATAAAGTTAAATAAAAAGTAAAATGTTTAAAATTTAGCTTCTTTTATTACTGCTATATATTTCAGTGACAGCCATCTTTGGCTGTGACCTCTTCAGGCAGTCCGAATTAGTGTGGTATAGACAAGTCCATATGTTGTTCAGGTGTATAATTTTGTGAATACTCTGATATGCCCAGTTCCTGGTTGGGTTGTTATATCACTGAGGAACTGGAATCATATGATGGCTGTCACTGAAATATATAGCAGTAATAAACGAAGCTAAATTTTAAACATCTGACTTTTTATTTAACTTTATTTTATATATATATATATATATATATATATATATATATATATATATATATATATATATATATATATATATATATATATACATACATATATATACATATATATACATATATATATATATACATATAATATATATATATATACATATATATACATATATATACATATATATATATATATATACATATATATATATATATACATATATATATATATACATATATATATATATATACATATATATACATATATATATATATACATATATATATATATATATACATATATATATGTATATATATATATATATATATATATATGTGTGTATATATATGTAAATATATATATATATATATATATATATATATATATATATATATGTATGTATAGATATATATATATATGTATATATATATATATATATATATATATATGTATATATATATATATATATTTATATATATATATATATATATATATATATATATATATATATATATATATATATATATATATATATATATATATATGTATATATATATATGTATATATATATATATATATGTATATATATATATATATATATATATATATATATATATATATATATATATATGTATATAAGTATATGTATATAAGGCTTGGCACTTGTTGGTATAAGACGTGAATTGTCGTCTCTCTCTCTCCGGATTTGAAATTTTAATATTTTAAATTGACAGTAATCGGATTTATGTATGGTTTTAATTCTTCAGAGGACAAGGAAAACATACAAAAAAGATAAGTTTTTGTGCTTTGACGCAATTATTTTGAAGTATATTTTACATATATTACCGTTTTGAACATGTTTATTTTCACTGTATGATTCATTCATAGGAGACAACACACACACGTGCTTTCTATTTTTGTTTGTCTACCATACGGAGCATTTTGGTTTAACTTAAGCAGATCTTGTATTAATTTTGATTTTTCTGAGTAACATAATTTAATTTGATATAATCTTGTTTGATTTTGTATAATCTTATCTGTATTTGACCCGATTTCGTTGTTTCTTGTATGATATGCTGATATTGCAATAACTTCGTGTATTTGTAAACAGACATTTACATCGTGTTTCTATATCACTATGTTTCCGGTTTCTTCCATTCATTAATTTAAATTTAAATTTAAAAATTTATTTTTGTATTTGTGAACTGCTGTTGCTCACGTTCTCACGCTGTCTCTATCTCTCTCCTTCCTTCCTTCCTCTCTCTCTCTCTCTCCCCCTCTCTCTCGATCAACGAGCTCTCTTTCTCCCTCTCTCTAGATCAACGAGCTCTCTCTCTCTCTCTCTCTTTCTCCCTCTCTCTAGATCAACGAGCTCTCTCTCTCTCTCTCGCTCTATCTATCTCCTTTCTCTCCCTATGACCCCCCCCCCCCCACTCTTCCCGCTATCTCTCTCGCTCCCCTCTTCTGTCTCCCCCTTTTCTTTTCTTTTCTTCTGTTTCTCTTTCTTTTTCTCTCGCTGGAGTTATATCTCTATCTCCCTCCCTCACTCTGTCCCTCTCTAACCTCTACCCTACACCTCCCACTCTCTCTTTCTCCCCTCCACAGCGAAATGGACTGCATGCAGGAGAAATGTGAAATCAGGAGTCAGCGAAACTGGTCGAAGATTGAACTAGCGGTTTTGATCAAGGGGTGGACTATGGCTGATGGGTCTCCACCAAGCAAAAAGATGGCGGAGAACCTGAAGAGCCATGGGTTTCTGAGGACCCTGGTACAGATAGAGAGAAAGAGAAAAGAAATTGAGAAGGCGTATGTCCTCATAGCGCCTCATATGGCGATGCTAAGCCGTATCCTCAGGGAGGAGAAAACCGAAGGGAGGGATGAGGAGAAGGAGAGGGAAAAGGAAGAGGAAAAAGAGGGGGAAAAGGAAAAGGAGGAGAGCACAAACACGGACCTGAAAGAAAATGATATACCCTCCGCTACAGGCAGGGAGGGCAGGCCGGGCAACCAACAAGCTAAGGGCAAAGGTGAAAAGCGAAATCACCTTCCGAAGGAGAACCAAGCGCAGAGGGACCAGTGGACAACTGTTCAAAGAAAGAACAGAAAGCACCGAGACACTGGGAGCAAAAAAACCCCAAGTAATGTGCAAGTTTTTCAAGAACGGGACATGCTGGCATGGAGAGACAGGGATGGGATGCAGATTCGCCCACCCTAGGTCTCAAACGAACTATGCCCATCATACTCGCGCAACATGCCCCAGCCTAAGCCGAAATAAGCCGCTCCAGAAGTATGCTGAAGTCGCGCGTGCCGCACCAACAAGGAGAAGGCTCGCTCATGCCGACGAGATACAGATGGCAGCAGCAGATCAGAAAAATTTTTTAGTGATGGCAGAGAAGATTGTGGAACAGCTGACCTGGCTGCATCGTCTCCAGAGCCAGGGTCATCCACACCAGCACTCAAGACCACCGCAGTTAAGGGACCCAGAGTGGCCGCCGCTGACACCAGACCAGGTGTCATACCGACAGCCATTACTGGCACCCCAAAAGTCACATCAGTGCTGCTGCTGAATGTCAGAGGCCTGGTGAAACTCAGTAACATGAGTACATTTTCCTACCTGGGAGACTTAGCCATAAGCAATCAAGCACTATGCATGGCACTAACCGAAACGCACCTGACAAGCAGTATAGCAGATGCAGAAATACATATACCGAAATATACTGTATTTCGTTCGGACAGGAAGGAGAGAACTCATGGTGGGGTTGCTCTGTATATCCGTGAAGATGTCACACCAATTGTACTGTTGACACATTCAAACTCAGTCTGTGACACACTGATAATACATATGAAGCAACTACAGACGGTAATATGTGTCACATATCGGCCGCCCGATGCCCCCAGTCATGAGGGTAAATTTGAGGATAGCCTAAGTAGGATAGAAGAGGTCCTTGACAAACTGGACCAGGGTCTCAACATCCTACTGCTGGGAGACTTCAACCTACCAAAGGTCAAATGGCCTGAGGGCCACCTCCTCCCTGGAATGACGTCAATAGAACAGAGACAGACGGAATCCCTGCTGGCCCTCACACACAGGCTGTTCATGGAGCAAGCAATACTCCTCCCAACAAGAGGCGAAAATGTCCTGGACCTCTGTTTTACAAACAACGAAGTGCTCATCCACAATGTAAAGGTGACACCAACAATTCTCTCGGATCATAACTTGGTAGAGCTAATGATATGTGGTCCAAGAGAACCAACAGAGACAAAACCACCAAGAAGCTCCGGGACGCTATCCAGCCTTAACTTCTACGGAGCTGACTGGAAGAAGATTAAGAGTGAAATCCGGAAGCAAACATGGAGTGCAAACATCGCCACACAAGACACTAACACACAATTTCAACACTTCATGACAACGATACACACCATATGCAAAAAGTGTGTCCAGGAGAAAGTGGCAAACAGACACAAAAATCTTATTCCCAGAGATAGGAAAATCCTTATGAGACGTAGAACTAAACTCTCAAACCAGTTGAATAGTCAACAAAACCAAAACAAGAAGGAATCCTATTTGAAACGTGCACTACTTGACACCGAGATTGCACTCAAGCTTTCACATGAGAATGAGAGGGCTAGGAAAGAGAACAGGGCCATAGAAAACATTAAAACAAACCCTAAGGCCTTCTTTAAATTTGCAAAAGAAACTGCCTCAGTACACTGCAAGATTGGACCACTCTTCCACACGGACGGTTCATTAACCGAAAATCCCCAAGAGATATGTGAAATACTGAACGAACAGTACAAAAGTGTCTTCACATGTCCACTGAGGCACATGCAAATAACGAAGCCAGAGGAGTTCTTTGATGTCACAACACTACATCAAGAAATGGCAACCATCAACCACATAGACATAACGGAAGAGGATGTGGTGTACGCCATTGATGAAATTAGAACAGACTCGGCTGCTGGACCTGGTGGATTCCCAGCAGTTCTCCTAAAAATATGTAAGCGGGCCTTAGCAACTCCACTGAAGATGCTCTTCAGAAGCTCCTTGGCTAGCGGTGTACTACCCAGGGAGCTGAAAGAAGGCACAATATTCCCTATCCATAAAGGAGGTAGTAGAGCGGAGGCCAAGAACTATAGGCCAGTCTCCCTGACGTCGCATATCAGTAAGGTCATGGAGCGAGTCGTCAGAAAGAAACTAATCACTTTCCTCGAAGAAAATGACCGCCTGACTAGCACGCAACATGGCTTCCGCCCAGGAAGAAGCTGCCTTACACAGCTGCTACATCACTACGACTGGGTACTGAGACAGCTACTAGACAGCTCACATGTAGACGTGATATATCTTGACTTTGCGAAGGCCTTTGACAAGGTCGACCACGGAATGATATGTCACAAACTACACGGACTCGGCATAACTGGAAAAGTAGGTGAGTGGCTGCATGGCTTCCTGAGGGACAGAAGCCAGGCAGTCGCAGCAAATGGGGCCCTCTCGAGGGAGACACCGATAACAAGTGGGGTGCCTCAGGGGACAGTCCTGGGACCACTACTGTTTTTGGTGGCTCTCTCGGACATGCCCTCTGTGGTGCATGCAACAACATCCCTCACTAGCTATGCTGATGACACTAAGGTAGCACAGGCAATCAAAAACCCGGCTGACGCTGCCCTCTTACAGCAGGATCTGGATGCCATATACAGATGGGCGGAAGAAAACAACATGCAGTTTAATGCTGGCAAATTCCAAGCCCTAAAATACAAACCTGCAAACACAAACACAAATATAGCGGAACACAGCTACACAGGACCAGGAGGGACCGATATCCCCGTGTCAAAATCGATACGAGACCTGGGCATAGACATGAGCGATGATGCATCTTTTTCTTCACACATCATGAGGGTGGCGACAGCATGTAGACGATTCGCTGGCTGGATCTTGAGGACTTTCCTTACAAGAGATCGAGACACCATGTTGACACTGTGGAGGACTTTTGTCCTAAGCCGCCTGGACTACTGCTCCCAGCTGTGGTCACCCCATAGTGTCAAACTAACCACAGAGCTTGAGGCAATCCAGCGAAGCTACACCAAGAGGATTGCCAAGATGAGGGAGACAAGCTACTGGGAGAGGCTGAAGGAACTGAACCTCTACTCCTTGGAGCGAAGACGGGAGAGATACGCAGTGATCTACATGTGGAAAATCCTGGAGGGACTAGCACCAAACTTTGGCATTGGGAGCTGGACCAACCGTCGAACAGGACGTCACTGTGTGGTGCCAAAGGTCCCGTCTTCCACATCTAGAATAGGGAGCAGGTATTGCAATAGCCTGGGATTCAAGGGCCCTCAACTCTTCAACAGGCTGCCGAGGCATCTGCGAGACTTGCATGACGTGGAGGTGGATGTCTTTAAGAAACATCTCGACACCTTGTTATCCCGGATCCCGGATGAGCCCACAGCAAGACACGAGGGAAACCTAAGGGCAGCAGCAACAAACTCCCTCCTACACCAGTGGCCAACCTATACAGGCTGGAGATAAAATGTGTAGCAACAAGGGCGGTGCCCCAGCATGGCCTCAGCCGGATGGCTGAAACAGGTAAAAGAGTAAAAGAGTAAAAGAGTATGTATATATATATGTATATAGTGAAGGCGTGTGGCTGAGTGGGTAGAGAATTGGATTCGCAATCGTAAGGTTGTGAGTCCGATTCCTGGACCAGGTGATGCGTTATGTCCTTGAGCAAGACACTTTATTTCACGTTGCTCCTTCTACTTGGAGTTGCGACCGATATATAGTATTAGCAATTGGAAAGACCAACGGAAACATTGTTCCTCGGTCCGATTTGACGAAAGTCGATTGTCTTCATATATGTATATATATATATATATATATATATATATATATATATATATATATGTGTGTGTGTGTGTGTGTGTGTGTGGGTGTGTATATATATATATATATATATATATATATATATATACATGTATATGATTTTAAAATAAGATGGTATGTGGATAGACATTTGTATAAAAAACCGAAGACTTGAGAATACAACGACGCTGGCCAATAAGATCTGGTAGCTTAAGGACATCAACCAGGAATATGAGATTAGCTGGTCGAAGTTATCGAGTGCAAGGGCCTACAAAAATGGAATGTCCCACTGCGGACTATGCAATATGGAGCTGCTCCATATTTTAAAGTATGAGAAAATGCTGCTTAACAACAAGGTAGAGCGAAGAATCGTCTGTAGGCACTAAACAGCCACCAAGTTCTCTAACTTCAAACCACAACCGGCATGATTCGATCCAGTAATCTCAGAATTCACTCGAAACCACTCGGATTTAAATATACTGGCTTCACACCACTCCACTGACCAACGGACCTACTGATCATTAAATCAACATCATGAATCTCCCAACATTTCTTTCACTCTCTCTCTCTATAGCCGCATTAACTCCATTGAGATAAAACAATCAGTCTACCAGACCATAATCACTCATATATCATCACTGTCTCTTTCACTTTTTATTCTCTGGCACAAGGCCAGCAATTATCCCAGTGCATTACTGGTACTTTATTTCATCGACGCCGTAAGGATGAAAGACAAAGTTCGGTGGGATTTGAACTCAGACCATAAAAGACCGCAACATGAAATATTGTGTGTTGCTCATAGACACAATGAAATGCGTGGCCCGCAAACCGAAATCTCAGCCTTACGATCATGACCCGAACATTGCAACTACAAACCGCCGCACACTCACATATATACATACATGTATGCATACATACATGTATGCATACATATATGATGGCTGCAAGTAATTCCATCGCTTGATACTTAAGTATAAGTATCACGATTGTGGTGTTGTAGTCCTGCTAGGGACTTGCCTATGGCTTTGTACACAGCCAATCCCACTCTCTGAACATCGAATGCATTAACCCAAAAAGAAGAACAGGTCTTCATCATTGGATGCAAACGAATTTACAGGTTTTATTTCAGATTGACCTTCTCCTAGAGAGATGTCTTAATGAAGACTAGGAGTCTCTCGCTCCACAAAAAAACTCTATTGGATGGCCATTAACTCTTCTGAAACTATTACGTAACGTTTATGCGTAGAAATATACGAGACCCCCAGCAGACAACTGATGAAGGAAAACTTTCTCCCATTCATGCTTTCTTGGTATTTTTAAATATATATATATATATATGTGTGTGTGTGTGTGTGTGTGTGTGTGTGTGTGTGTGTGTGTGTGTGTGTGTGTGTGTACATTCAAATGCCTCTCCAAATGAGTTTCCTTTCTTTTCTAAGGCGATTTGTATGATTTGCGGGAGTTTTGCCTGCTATATCTAGCGTATCATCCAGCCAGGCTAGAGTCTATCGTTCATGGTGTAATTGTATGTAGCTTTGACTGTTGTTTGTGGTGTTGGTCATGTTATTTTGTATAAATGTAGAAGCTACGAAATAGAACTACCTGAATTATTTTTCAATCATTCAGGGAAGCTTCCTTGCGATGATTTCATTGCATTGATTCTGTGTCCATTTGAGTGCAACGTAAATTTGCCCGTGTCCAAATACTGTCTCTGTTTCAATATGTGACACTGCTAATGTGGACAATGCTAATATAGAGATCAGATTATGTTACCTAATCTGCATTATAAATGGTTATATTTTATCAGATGACTCTAATATAATTTTCTGAACTAATATTGATTTCTTAATTAAATACATCTAGCAAACAGGAAACATTATGTAAATATCAGCAAGGCTTTATGTCGATTCCTATTTTTTATGGGATGTAAAAAACAAATATTTCTGATTGACGTATATCCCTCTAATGAAATGGTTTCTATGCATGAAACATAACGTTTACTTCAATCATGTTCAAATAGTAAGAATAATATACATGAAAATTCGGATTTATTACCCAGTTAAAAATGTCTCTTTGCACTCATGTTATTTCGGATTCGATTCCACTTGGCAATTGTGTTCAATCACAGCCTCGGGTCAACCGACGATTTTGTAAATAAAATTAGGCAGATGGAAACCTGGGAGATACACGTCAGATAGGCCTCATTTGTTCTTGGCTCGTAGATTCAATCTATTCTTCAATTTTACATCACCACTATTTACTTCATATGCACAAAACCTCTTCAATGAGTTTTCAGTTTCCATTGTGGTTTGGCTGTATCGGTAGAGGGGCGGACGCCATGATTTGCAGCATAGAATTACGGCCTTTTATGATCTAAGTTCAAATCCCGCCGAGGTTAACTTTGCCCTTTAGCCATACGGGATCGATAAAATAAAGTACCAGTAATACACTGGGGTGATTGCTGGCCTTGTGCCAAAAGTAGAAACAATTATTTATACAGACCCATTTAGCCAGCCAAGAAAATAAATGGAAAAAAGAGGAAAGTGGAAACAAGTAGAAATTTATAATTACTACTGCGAATCTATACCTCACTGATATGAGGGAGTTTCTCTGTCGGAAAAGGAAATCCCGAAATCCATTATGGATACTATTTCTGCAAGGAAAACTTCTCAGAGATATTTATAATTCGCATAACAATTTGCCGAATGAAAAAGGTATGTTGACGTAGCGACATCTTCCAATGTCAGAGAAACGTCTGGAGAGTGTGTGCATGCACACACACAGTCACACACACACATCACTCTTGAACATGACCCGAGAGGCTTACAAAACAAGAATACACAGCTTGGCAGTACTTCCACGATTTCACAGCTTCACGATTCCGTAATAAAAGGCAGGAAGGTAGGTGTGAAAGCCAAACAATACTCTTCAATTCAGTATTCGTACTAACTCTTACTTATAGTCATGAATCTTGTGTAATGAACGAAGGAATACGATCCCGAATGAAAGTAGCCGAAATGGGGTACCTCCGAATGGTCTTTGGAGTAACGTCACTCGATATAGTACGTAGCTCGGAGATGAGAAAATCGCTACAGGTAGAGCCACTCCCAATAGAGGCATCTCAGATCTGATACAATGGGAGAGGCTTGCTTGATGATGATAATTATGATGATGATGAATAAGATGAAAATAGTAATAACTAGCAGAATGGCCCGGCGTTACTCGGGATTCTAAACACAGATTGGGATGTTTATCCCTTCTTTCTGAAACACTACAGAGAAGTACGGAATACCTCGGCCTCGGGATGGTGTCTACATTTTGTGCTTATAAAAAAAATTCGTCGTAGATTACCAGGGGTTTTTTTCCGTGCGAAGAAAATCAATACTTTATCGCGAAATAAATAGTTTTGTTTATATTTTGTGATTGTGTATGCAAAAATATCTGTACACGAATATATAATTATATATATATATATATAAATTAAAGTATAGAAATTGTTATATATATATATACGAGGGTAATCCCAAAAGTAAGGTCTCCAAAGCAATGGGGATGCAGAGAAACTGTTCGTACGGCTGTTGGCAACACTGTTGTCATTGGTGCTTCCTTCACTCCCAAACAAGCATGCGCGCGCTTCTCTCGGATGCTTAATTTTGGCTTGGCAGCGATTCATAATGGGGCTCCGTTGAACGCTACCGCCAAGTGCGAATTTCACGCAGTTATTATATACGAGAGCAATCCCAAAAGTAAGGTCTCCTTCCGAGGAAAAGATGCATAAAGATCGGAGATCAGTCTGGATGCTCTCTACATTTTGGTTCCTGAGGTTTCCCGAAGCACCATCCACAGGATTTTAACGGAAAAGTTGCAATATCGGAAGGAGACCTTACGTTTGGGATTGCCCTCGTATATATAACGAGGATGGACCATAACGCACCAGAGTACTCAATATTTATGGTAGTAGAGTGGGTAATAGGAAAATGTTTAACCCCGACGGCAGAGCTGAAGCCGTTTCCACGGCTATTTTTTTTTATTTAGTCCAGAAATAGCCGTCGAAATGGCTTGTGCTCTGCCGTCGGGGTTAAACATTTTCATATATATATATATATATATACTTACGCTAAATATTTATGCAATTCAATCAAGCACTCAACGCACTTTTTCCACATAGGAGTGACGGAGTATATTTAGAATAAGAAAATGCGGAGTAGTTTCAGATGTTAAAGTCCTTTAATGATAATACTGTGATACATATTTCAATGACGACAGAGGCCACACGTCATGGCACTGGGTACACGGAATCATGTGGCCACTTTCGTCATTGAAATATGTATCACAGCATTATCATTAGAGGACTTTAACATCTGAAACTACTTCGCATTTTCATATTCTAATTATACTCCGTCACTGCTATGTGGAAAATTGCGTTGAGTGCTTGACTTGAATTGCATCAATATTTACCTTAAGAATTTAGCTCCGAAATCTTGAGCGCTTTATGGTGTAACAGATATAGTGAAGAAGTGGAGGAACGAACCATCAGCTACACCCGGAAATTCCCTCTACCATAGGGACTGATTACACATACTGGATATCCCTACTACTGGACGGACATAGAATTATAAACTAACTTTCGATTGGGTAAATAAGCGGAACTGAAAGCAACGTAAAACCCCTTATTTTCCTGCGGCAACTTGCATTGTGCACAGAGGCCTTGAACAGAAGCCGCCTCACTTCATCCAATAACAAATTTTTATATGCACTTTACATGGCCTCAATTGACAAGCATTTTCACCACTTATGCCCTCATTTCCATACCGATATACATGTTTATCATCCTCATATATGTCTCCTCTCACATTTTGCATCTATGTACTTTTTGTTTTGATTCATGTGATAGAAGAAGATATTAACTAATTGTTTGCCTAATTACTACGTTTCATGCTGTAATTTACCCTCCGTTCTACTGTATGGTACTATCGTTCAATATATGGATAATATATCTGTAATATCCAATATTGATTCCCTTTTCCGTTCTGCTGTACGGTACAATCGTTTAATATAAGGATAATATATCTGTAATATTGATCCCCTTTTCAAAACTTCTTACTATAATTTAAACATCTCCCTATTTATTATTTATTATATATATATATATTTTTTTTTATTTACTTCAATCAAGATTTTAACTTGTAATTTTTAATTTCTAATTTTAAAACATAATTTCCACTGTGAAATGATAATATCTAGAACTAAGTTTATATTTTCTTAGCGGGTGATGGTCAATTCTACTGTCCAAGCATAATTTCGGGGTAGTATCGAAGCCTATTGAAACTCATTCTCTGCCACCACCACAAGGTTTCGGTCAACGGCCTCTGGCAGGGCGACTAGCAGTGAACTATAACCGTGTCATATAACCGACCTGAATAGGGGTGATTGTTTTGTTGAGGTATGGGGCGCGGACCTGCCTAGGCGAGTTTCGTAGAATTTTGGGGTAGTGGGTGGTCAACTTCCTTTGGACTTGCGCCTGCGCAATCCGGTGGGAGGGGGGAATTAGGACTCACAAGGGAAGGGGTAAAGGATTCAAGAACACCCGCTTTGTCCGTTCCCTTGTCGATTGGGAATTGCCTCCGGAACGTAACCTTATTATGTAAGAAGCTGTCTGATGATGTCACGGCACTGAGTACACGGAATCGTGTGGCCACTGTCATCATTGAAATATGTATCTCAGCATTATCATTAAAAGACTTTAACATCTGAAACTACTTCGCATTTTCTTCATATATATATATATATATAATAACATCTAACTCTTATTTATCACATCTATATGAATTAATATAAATGTATCCCTATAAGTATACCTATCAATTAAATTAATTTAATTTCTTTTTATAGATCTAAATTCCTTATGTTTTAAATAAGATTGGTATTTCTCACTAACACATTTATCCTAAAATGTTATTCTCCTTCGATTTTAACATTAGCATTATTCTTTAATAACATCAAATTTTCGTGTACCTTCCACCGGCTTGACCTCTTTTCATCCCCAAAGTAATATTTTCATTGAAAATATTCTTTCCATTCCAAACTGAAGTCTGCATTCCTCTACCCCTAAATTAAATTTATACTGCGACTATTCTATCAACTTGACCACTTATTACTTTTCTATTGGTCAATTCAAAACCTGTTCCCAAACAGACCTATTATATTAAATCTTTGTGGGTTTTTTTCAATAAACAAATATAATTATTTTTTGGTGGATTAGCAGTATCGGTAGAGGGTTGGACACCATGCTTTCCAGCGTAGTTACGTCCCTTTACAGTCTGAGTTCAAATCCAGCCGAGGTTAACTTTGCCTTTCATCCTTACGGGGTCGATAAAACAAAGTACCAGTAATGTATTGGGTAATTGCTGGCCTGTGCCTAAAGTAGAAACAATTATTTCTGAAGACAGCATATATACGTGTAGGTATGTATATTCCCTCTGATAATTTATAAACTTTTTACATAGATCTATATGATATACCAACACACACATACCAACACACACATATATATCCTAGAAACGATCGTAAAATGATGAATTTTTTTAATATAAGGAACTGTCTCTTTGTTTTTATATATATATATATTTTTTTTTTTGAACGATCGACTTTCGTCAAATCGGACCGACGAAACAATGTTTCCGCTGGTCTTTCAAATTGCTAATACTATCTATCAGTCGCAACTCCAGGTAGAAGGAGCAACGTGAAATAAAATGTCTTGCACAAGGACATAACGCATCGCCATGTCCAGGAATGGAACTCACAACCTTACAATTGCGAATCCAATTCTCTAACCACTCAGCCACACGCCTTCACTATATATATATATATATATATATATATATATATATATATATATATATATATATATATATATATATATATATATATATATATATATATATATATATATATATATATATATATATATATATATATATATATATATATATATATATATATATATATATATATATATATATATATATATATATATATATATATATATATATATATATATATATATATATATATATATATATATATATATATATATATATATATATATATATATATATATATATCAGGAGACAAACTCAAAAGTAGACATTTAGTTTTCCAAAGTGATCGCGCCAAAAGTAGATTAAAAAAATGACTAAGAATCGTGACGTGGCAGTGGTCAAGTTAGAAAGAATGTGATTAGTTGCTTACGGCGAGTATGCTTGTTGTTAGAAAGCGCAGCCAAATATCACCCAATTGTATCTCAACCTAACGGGAGATTATTAAATATAAAGGTTTACATATACATAAAGTCATAGATATATATGTTGCAACCGGTCACGTTGTAGCTCTATGAAGAATTAATAAATTAAATAATCAGAGCAATATATCATAAATCATGTCCTTAGAATTATTAGATAAAATATATACCATTTCCTCTCCCAATTAGTATAATTAACCATATAAAAAATCAATTAGAATAAAGGCTCTTATGAAGAAATTTCCGACAAATAACCGAAAGCGGCCTATTCGCGGTGGCCCCAATAGAGTATTTATCCAACATTTCAACAGCATGTAGAAACTGACTAAATATACCATCAACCACACACAATTAGGTTCAAACTCAAACTTAGAAGAAATGTGTACATACCGTAATTATATCTCTACCAT
>OZ024743.1:117854903-117862403 GCA_964016885.1 Eledone cirrhosa
TTTCACAAAACTTAGTTTGACTGGAAACTGAAACTGCTTAAATTCAAATGGAACAGATGTAGGTATGAGAGGAATTTTTAGAATAAAAACATTTTTTTGTTCAATATTGTGAAGAAGTATCAACATGCAAAAGAAATATATATTAATTATTATTTTTGTATGCAGTGTAAAGTAACCAAACATAAGCAAATGTATTGGCTGCTAATTGAAAGGTATGAGAATATAAATATAAACAAACAGGCACACATAGACTCACACAAACATACATTTATTTTAAAAAAACACAGACATACATTCATAAAAAAACAACACAGAGTTTCACCCTCGAACAGACACACATACACTCACACAAACATACACTTGTAAAACACACACAGACATACATACATACATTCATACAAACACACACACCTTCAGTCCCAGTTTCGTTACGTCAGTCCTCACAGAAATGTATGTATACTCACTCACACATACACTAACACATACTCTCACACACATATACTTGTCAGTCATCATATGTGTAGATGTGTGTGTTGAATTATCTGTGTATCTGATTAAATATTTGCCTGAAGATGTATGTGTATGTAACTTACTAAAACCCAATGTACGTGACGAACGCGTAAAATGTCACATACTCACACACACACACACACACACACACACACACACACACACACACACACACACACACACACACACACACACAAACACACTCATATACAAAATGAAACGTTGAGGTAGTAGTGTTATAAAATATCCGTTTATTATAGTTGACTATAGTAAAATGTTATATTGTTTTAATTCAAATGAAAATAAAAATTATTAATGTTGTTAATCACGGGGTCTAATGCTATTACCTTGAAGAATTAGAATTGCTCTGATCGAACGATTTGAGAATGCATAAGGAAAAGTCAGAGAGAGAGGGGGGGGGTTTATATATGCACACACACACACACACACACACACACACACACACACACACACACACACACACACACACACACACACATATATATATATATATACACACACACACACATATATATATATATATATATATATATATATATATATACACACACATATATATATATATATAGGATTTTTAAAGCGATGAAATACCAATGAAAGTTGTAAGATCACTGATGAAGGACTAATTTTATTTATATATATATATATATATGCATGTATGTATGTGTGTTGTGTGTATGTGTGCATATTCACTTTTCTAAGGCTAAACGGATGCAAAGGTAAGAGAAATAAGCACGAACGTATATGTGTAATGTTAAAGAAATTGAGGAGGGGAGTTGAGTCCATGAAGGAAACAAGACCCATGGTGGAAAATCAGATACCATAAAGTGCTTGTGTGGAATGCTTATGATCCGTGATGTAAAAGGTCACCAAGGACTGAGACATGTAGGAAAGAGTGACAGGGGGACGGAAATGACGGGTGCCCGGAGTTTCCATACCGAGTCGTATGTCCCTCAAATGTTCAGCAAAACGGTCCGCTAAACCACATCCTGTTTGCCCAATGTGTGAGGCCCCGCAAAAGGAACACCGGAGGGCATAGGCAATGTGGGTGTAGATGAAGGTGAAGAAGTGGCGGATACGGAATGAACCATGGGTGCCTGTGAGAATAGTGAGGTTGGAGATGAAAGGATAGGTGTTACAGCGGGGACGAGAACAAGGATGAGAGCCCGGTGGGGTCTCGTAGGCGAGGACGGGAAGGGCCTGCTTACCAGGAGGTCGCGGAGATTGCGGTCGTGCTTAAAAGCGGTGATAGGTGGTTTAGGGAAAAAAGCGAGAAGTAACGGGGTCAGAAGTGAGGGTGCAGAAAACGGAGAATATGTCGCCGGAAAGGTAGGGTGATGGTGTGGTAGGTGAGAGGGAAAGGAAGGCGGGTGTTGGGCGGGCGCTGGTGGGGTGAAAGGGCTGTGGTACGGTCGGTTTCACGAGTGTGAGAGCAACTTCGATCAGGGTGGAGGGATATCCACGTTGGATGAAACGGGAGACCATGTGAAGGGAATGGGTATCGAAATCCTAGTCCTGGCTTCATGTATATATATATATATACGCACACATTATATTTGTGCATACGCACATGTATATAGATATTAAGAATATATGGATAAGGGGAAAGAAAGTTTGATGTGTCGGGCCTTAAACTTACTTCAGGAGTACAAAAGTAGAGACAGGATTACAAAGAATAGATACAGAAAATAAAAGGTAGTTCAAGGGGAAAAAAACGAAAATAATGAGAGTAAACAAAATATATATATAGAGAGAGAGAGAGGGTGGGGGGGATAGAGAAAAAGAAGAAGAAAGCAAGAGAGAGCTATGTGTGTGTATAGACAAACATTTTCATTAACGCCATATATATATATATATATATATATATATATATATATATATATATATATATATATATATATGTTATGAGTGGCAGCTGCTGTGGTCAGTGCAATATTCAAACGTATGTAATTACTGCTTACACGATGACAACATAAAATGTTATTAAATAGTTTTGCTAAAGAATGTGGAAGATTACTGCAACTGGTTCTACATAAGTATTTAAACATATATATTCTGACATATTTATACAAACACATCTTTGTAACTTTACACATATAAAGAAATATACAAAGTAACTTTTCAAAACAATTCGCCACATAACGCTTAATATGTTTAAATGCCATAGTAGAATTTTTTCTTAATATGAAAGGATAGATTACTCAAGCTGTGAACAAATTTATATTTAATTCCGGGGAGTCTTTGTCGAAACATTTAAAGAAGATAATTGTCTACTTTAAAAATTAAATCAATCGTAAAATGTATAATTTTTTTAAATGTACAATTTATAACTACATTCATTGTATAGAATGAATTTACAATCGTAACAAAGATCTATATGAAACATATACAGTGTACACACGGCATCACGGTCCAGTTTATTCGCGGAATTTTCCTTAGAACCTTACGAATAATTGTTCGCGGAAACAACCGCATATTCGCGGAATCGTAAAGATGCTCCGCTATTTTTTTATGGCTTTTTTCATGGCAATATATAGACTTTTTAAAGCTAAATTATTTATGACAATATATCGTATTTGCCGGCCTATTGGACGATCCTTACCATAAGACGCTTGCTCTTTTTATATTATATTTTATTTATATATTTTGAGGTTTATAGGCATTATAAATAAATAAATAATGTTCACTCTTCACGGGTGCTCGAGGAACGTACCACTAACGAAAACGGGGGGACTACTATATATATATATATATATATGTGTGTGTATGTGTGCGTGTGTGTGTGTGTGTGTGTGTGTGTTGGGTTGTTTAATTGGTGGTTCGTTTGCTTGGTGGGTTTTATAATTGGTAGGTTGTCTACTTGGTGGTTTGTTTAGTTGGTGGGTTGTTTGATTGGTGGGTTGTTTATTTGGTGGGTTGTTTGATTAGTGGTATGTTTACTTGGTGGGTTTATATATATATATATATATATATATATATATATTTATATATATATATATATATATATATATATATATATATATATATATATAACAAATTAATTGTGGTAAGTAACCAGATGGACCATAACGCACCAGAGTACTCAATACTTAGGATAGTAGAGTGGGAAATAGGAAAAAGTATGACCCCGACGGCAGAGCTCAATCCATTTCGACGGCTATTTCTGGAATAAAAGCTTTTAGTCCAGAAATACCCGTCGAAACGGCTTGAGCTCTGCCGTCGGGGTCATACTTTTTCCTATATATATATATATATATATATATATATATATATATAGTGTTAGTATCATAAATAAGAGACAGTTTAATTTGTACATTTTATTACACCATTCCTTTATACGTATATATACATACATAAACATGTTATTTACAGTTGCATAAAAAAGAATTGTTTCTACTTTTGATACAAGGCCAGCAATTATTCCAGTACAGTACTTTATTATACTACCGGCTGGCGCGCGGTAATGTATACCAGCATGTTATCTTTTCAGGAATACCCCCTACTCTCCAGTGCTAAGATACCGCACACACTCTCAAGTCAGCGAGGGGGGTGGGTAACGTGCACTGATGTTGGGTTTGAATAGTTTTTAGGATTCCCCAGTTCAGCAGCCAGTACGTTAAAGAAAATTGATAGTTACAATAATAAAGTCTGAACAGAGAACAAATTTTTTAACAAACAATAATTTGTACAATAATAACGGAAATTCCAAGTAACAGAAAATATTTAAATTTCATTGTTAGAGCCTCAGAGTATACAATATTTTTTGTTCGCCCCCCCCCCCCCCGGAGCATAGATGAAGAGATTGTTTGGCGAACTCATCTTAGAGCATCCTAAATATAATTGAACATGGGAGAACCACTGATTTCGTAGCTCGTCTCGCGAAGAAGCTCTGTAGACGTTGACATCTGGACACTCCTGTCAGGAGCAGGTAAGCTGTAATCATTAAGAGGCCTACCACCAATCTCCAGGACACTGTTTTCAAGACAAATGAGCGTCTCATTGACAGTGGTTGTTCCACAGTGCGAGAGGGTCGGCGAGATCGCAGCATAATAGCAAAATGTTTTCGCACCTGAGAACGGACTTTAGCAGTTGTTGCTTCTTGCAGGGTGAGGTGCCGATGGCTGTCATCGTGTAACATACCACGCATCTGGCAAGCCAAACGTTAAGAGGAACATTGATGACCATTGATGGTTCTCAGATCTTGGAAAGAGTGTGGTACTCTAACCTCAAACAGTAACAATGACGATAAGCCGTCTGTGATTTCGTGAAATAAATAGGTTTTTGTTTTTGTGTATGCAAAAATATCTGTACAGGAATATATATATTAAAATAACAGATTAAAGTTTAAGCAAAAAATCGCTGCTTTCACCCTTAACGGGATCTTCTGAAACTAAACATATCCGTCTGTGAACGCAGAAGTAAATATTTCGAAAAATGTTATCTAATGCAGACAGCCAGACACACAGAGACATATTATAAGGGCATTATAGCTATGTATCTATCTAAAAATACAGACTAAGAAAAAGAGGGGAATGTTTTGCGACGTCATAAGAAAAAGTGAGGAATGACGTATAACCGAAAGTGTTGACATTTGAAATGTTAAAGAAATGAATATTTAAATAATGTCTTTAATCTTTTAACAAAATTCAGTAGATAAAAATATCCTCACTTTTTTACTTGGGTGCAAATTTGGTGCTGTTTGGTCCAGCGGTTTGGCGGAAAGTTTGTTACCTACATACGGCCGTCAGCTTTATAGTATAGATAATATATATAATACGACAGTCCTCTCTCTTTTTTACTCTGTCTTTTTAGATATATACATAGCTATAACGTCGCGCGCTTATAATATATGTCTGCATTGACTTCGCTTCTAACCAACTTTTAATTAATTATATATATATATATATATTTATATAATTATATATTCGTATACATATTTTCAACAGTAATACTATATTATATATTTTCAATAGTAATACAGTACTATATATTTTACTGTACTGTACTATATATTTTCAACAGTAATACTATACTAAACTATATATTTTCAACAGTGATACTATACTATACTCTATATTTTCAACAGTAATGCTATACTATACATTTTCAACAGTAATACTATCTATACATATATATATAACTGTAGTTGTCTGTGTGTGTGTCCTCATTTTGGCAAAGTCTATACAAATCCACAGTTCTACTCCGATTGACTTCAAACTTGCATTTATATATTCCTTGCGGTCTAAAAATATTAACTTCAGCTTTTATTTTTCAATTTTCTGTTGTTAAAGGCCTGTTAGGCGTCGGTTATCGATCCCCGTTGCGCCCTTATAATATCTGTCTGTATGACTGGCTGTCTGCATTTCTACATACATTGATGAAGTATTATGTTCGCTATTTTCCGTTCATTGCCAGGAAACGTCTTCACGAACCAAAGTATCGTCTTCCTGTTTTCCTTCGGTTGCAACGTTTTTCGAAATATTTACTTCTGCGTTCACAGATTGATGTTTGTAGTTTCAGAAGATCCCGTTAAAGGTGAAAGCAACGATGTTTTGCTTAAATTTTAATCTGATATTTTAATCTATATATGTATGTATATAAAACTGAGGTGTGTGTGTGGTGTGCGTGCGTGCGTGTGTGCGTGTGTGTGCGTGCATGTGTGTGTGAATCCCTAAAACTCGAGAAGTACCCAACCGATTTTTTTCAGACTTTACATGTGTATTAGTTATGTTTCACGGAGTGTTATGCACATAAATATATTTCAGCTTTTTGATCCCCCTATGGCTCGCATTAGTTGAAAAACTGCGTTTTTTCGGGTTTTTAGGGATTTTTGAGGCGTTATATCAGACCGATTTCCTTGAAATTGTAACTATGTATTAGCCAGTCTCTTCTTCATACCGTGAGCAAAGAAAATCCAGCATGTTTATGGCCTAGGGTCGCATTAGGTGAAACACTTCATTTTTTCAGCTTTTTAGGGCTTTTTTGAGGCGTTACATCTAGCCGATTTTCCCGAAATTTCAATTATGCGCATAAAAGAAATTCATTTTCTTGAGACCCTAGGGCCCGCATTATTTGAAAACCTGCATTTTTCCAGCTTCATCGAGGAAAATCTTAAAGATTGTCCAGCCATCAGATTATTCGGTTTATTTTCTTTAGATATTATCCAGGCATGCAGTTTTTCACGATTAGGTCTGTTGGCGGCCCGCGTTCCAAAATACCATATCCCGTGCAACGCCCGGTACCACTGCTAGAACTATATATTTTCAACAGTAATACTATACTATACTATATATTTTCAACAGTAATACTATACTATACTATATATTTTCGACAGTAATACTATACTATACTATATATTTTCAACAGTAATACTATACTATATATTTTCAACAGTAAATCTGTATTATATATTTTCAACAGCAATACTATACTATACTATATATTTTCAACAGTAATACTATACTATATATTTTCAACAGTAAATCTGTATTATATATTTTCAACAGCAATACTATACTATACTATATATTTTCAACAGTAATACTATACTATATATTTTCAACAGTAATACTGTACTATATATTTTCAATAGTAATACTATATCATATATTTTTAACAGTAATACTATACTATATGTTTTCAACAGTAACATTATACTATATATTTTCAACACACACAATATATATATTACTAAATCTCTGTGATTGTGTGCTGTAATTTAATACAGCCAAAAGGGCGCATAATGGTAAAATACTTTGAAAGAAAGTTGCCCCTGAAATGGGAATGTAAAGGGAATAAAATAAGTTTCGCGTAATTCGGAGTGCGTGTTCACGAGATAAGGGCTTTTTCCGGGTACCTTCATAAATAGAGAGAGAGAACGATAGAGAGAAAAAGATAGTGGTTATGAGAGAGTAACTTGAAAGAGAGCATAAAGAGAGATAGAGAAGGAGACAGAGAATGAAAATGGAA
>OZ024743.1:117864903-117899903 GCA_964016885.1 Eledone cirrhosa
TTCATTACGGTAGTGGTGATGGCAGCAGCGATGGTGTTGTTGCGGATTAGTTCTGGTAGTAGTGGTGTTGTTGGTATAAGCTGGCGTTGATATGTGGTGACATGTTCAAGTTAAGCATTTTAAATTTGATACCGGCTCATGTTACTAACGAAACTGAAAATTCTCTTAATATCTTATTTAAAACGATTGCCTTACCATTGAAGTAAGCTGATATCTTTAAATCGATAACTGCATATCACATACATACATATTTATATACATGCATACACAAATACATCCATACATATATGCATATATACATACATGCATACATACATGCATGCATACATACACATACATACATACACACACACATACATACATACATACATGCATGCATTCATACATACATGAATATAAACATATAAAGTCACAGATATATGATATATATACATTTCCTCAAAATGGCAGACAGATTACACACGCATTTCTTTCTAAAAAATGTGTTTCGTTCTTCTTCTTCTTCTTCTTCTTCTTCTTCTTCTTCTTCTTCTTCTTCTTCTTCTTCTTCTTCTTCTTCTTCTTTCTTCTTCTTCTTCTTCTTCTTCTTCTTCTTCTTCTTCTTCTTCTTCTTCTTCTTCTTCTTCTTCTTCTTCTTCTTCTTCTTCTTCTTCTTCTTCTTCTTCTTCTTCTTCTTCTTCTTCTTCCAACAGGTCCTACGAGAAGAAACCCTTTCCAAACAACCCGACTTGATCTCCAAACGAGACCAGCCAAACTCGCAGATGTTATCTAACGAACGCTCTTGAGTTCTCCCTATGGGTCACCTGCCGGATGGCTTTGCCCAATAAATCTGTCCAGTGATTCTTTCCTGAGACATTCTAACCACATGCCCATAGTATCAATGTTGTTATCTCTCAATTCGGAGAAGTAGCGGCACTGAATTGAGTAATTCTCTTATCTCCAAGCTGCACACTCTATCGAAAAACGTTACTCCAAAACCCTTTGGAGAAACGTCATTTCGGTCGCTTGTATTCACGATCGTACTCTTCCGTTATTACTCAAGATTCATGACCATAGGAAAAGGCTGTCACGAATAGCGAATTGAAGAGAGCGAGTCAAGCTTTTACATGACCTCTCTTCTTCTGATTACCAAACTCTGAAGCTGGCGCATTATTGCAAAACCTCCTGCAATTCTGAACACGACCCCATGATACTTGAAACCCTCCAGCTGTTTCAGTGGAACTCCATTCACATGTAGAGTGCGCTGCACAGGCTTCTAGAGAGAACGAGTGTATAAGTTTTTGTAGCACTGATTTTCATTCCAGTCATGCATTAGTCGGCATCAAACCTATCAAATGTAAGTCGGAGATACCCTTCTGTAGAGTTAAATAACACTATGTCTTCAAATTCCAGCTGACTGATTTTACTGCCGCCAGTCGTGATTCCACTTTCAAACCGCATTTCAATCCTATTTATGAAAATATTAAACAGGAGATGTGTGAGTACGCACTATTGGCGAAGTCCGACTCCGATGTTGAATAGTTTCGATTTAGCACCATTTATCCGAACACAAATAATCGGGCATTCATATAGAAACATCAGGGCAGCAAGGTGACCATCGATCCCATGCTCCTGCTCAAACTTCCACATCAGGTCCCGAGGAACGTGGTCATATACCTTTTCGATGGTTACAAAACATGAATATACCTCTTGGCGGGCCAGCTACGATTTCGTGTGAAGACATGCCGTAGTGTGAATATTTGGTCGGCTGTGCTGCGACCGTGGTAAATATCACACAGTTCATCAGCTAGCTTGTACTCCACAATTTATCTGTAATTGGAATTCTTTCTTTTGTCTCCTTTTTTGAAAATTGCCATTGTTTAGCTGCCTTTCCAGAGATTCAGGCCACCCGGCACACACGAGTGGGCCAGAGAATACCTTCTCTATTTAAGGCTTATAACATCTCTGACCTGATTTCATCTTCGCCAGCGGCCTTGCTACATTTGCACTCTTTAACTGCTCTTGTGACCTCAGCATCTGAGAGATTAGTCACTGCTCCCAGGTGTAACTCGTACATTGTGTACATCAGAAAATGCTCTTGTTATTGGGTTAAGGAAATCAGCAAAGTATTCTCGTCACCTCACGAGGATTTACCTCTCTCAAGACGGTGGAGGATGACTTCTTATTACGAAGTCGGCTGATTATCTGCACGAACACTTTATTTGCTGATCTGAAATCGGATTTCAACTTAAAACCTAAGTCCTCCGATGCCTTAACTTTGGACGCCTGCTTGTACCGAACGTGCGAGCAGGATTATTTATTTCCAAGCCAAGCTTCGAAGCTCTCCGCCTTTGCTCGGATGGTATATTTAACCTCTTGATTGAACCTGCCGCCACACCAGGCCTCTTTCAACCGTGGCATTTATGAGCTGAAGCAGAAACTGCGAGCTGAACAATCTCCGTTCTGTCTCAACGTCCTGGGTTTGCTCATGAAGTTCTTTGAATTTGGATGCAATAGTATCTGAACAACTGATCCTGACTTCCTTATCCACCAACGGTAACCACTTCATCCTGTAGTTCGTCCTGGACCTGCCAATTTTGTGGGCTTCTTTGGCTTTAGGTAGCCTCAAGTTGTAAACGACGAGATGGTAATCAGTTCAGATCTCAGAGTGTGTGCGTATGTGTATGTGTGTGTGTGTATGGTTGTGTGTGTGTGTGTATGTGTGTGTGTTTCTTGAGTGTTAACCTATTTTTCAGACTAAAAATGACATTAACGTAAGGTGAACTCATGTATATTTTTATATTAAAGCCACGTGTCGCTGGATAGGCATATTGATATATTTCTGAACCTGTCTGTGCGAGCGGTTGTGTATCAGAACGCTCGTGTGCTTTCACTCTATAACTCTATATGTTCGTCAATGCGATATATATAATCAATGTATATAAATTTACATTGACATAGCAGATAAATTTGAGTGCATGTTTCTGAACTGTTTACCGTGAAATAATATATGTGTATACAAATAAAAGTACAATATAATGTGTACATAGATAACAATACAGCCATATAACACCCCAGGAAGTAATAGAGAACATCTACTCTTTCATCCTATATGATAGAAATAACAGAAAATGAAAACAATTAGATGATATAATCCCTAATACACACAAAGACAGGATGATCTAGACTGGATCACAGGTCTGTTCTATCGGGAGCAACAACCGAAATATTATATGTCCGTGCCAATGAGGCGGTCACTATGCAATAGATTCTTCCTCAATTCAGATTGTCTTAGAAAATCAATCGATACATTAGTTAATATAGTATTACATACTCTAAAAATGGGAAGATGATCGATGTTGAATCTCGTATGTTGGTCGGCTTGCTCGATGAAGTTAGACTAACATATAACATAAACTAGTATAGTGTAACATCTATCTGATTGCTCAATCAGTAAAAAATGAAACCTACACTCTTAAAAGCTGACTTTAATGAAGTTCTACATAGATTCTGTTTCAGTATAATGCATGGTAGTGAAGGCTAGAATGACTTTCACTATACCTTTGCGAGATTAGAGATGACCTCGGATTAAACAATAACAAAAAACAGAAAAACGTCAAGTACTATAATGACATATAGTTAGAAGTTATCCTGCATTGTTCTGTGTTCGATCCCATTGTAGCATACCTGAACAACTGCTGTTCCATAATTTTCCTATGCCTGCAAACAGATATCAGATATTCCTTTAGACATGGAAAGTAACATGGAAAGAGTAATTCTTAATCTGATATTTACATTATTTCTCACGTTCTTTGTGAGCTATAGTTTCTTCTTTTCTTTTTATTTTGCCTATGGCATTCAGTAACAATCCCTTAACTTGCATATTCAAATTCATGTGATTGGTTCATTTGAGTTATTTTCTTTGGCTATTGTAAATTAGTTATACAAGTACATCTCATCTGAAACCCTATATCATCTAGATCTATAACACAAGCTTTACACTAATCTAAGACCTTATTTGATATGAAACGTTGAACCTATTTTTAAAGTCTTATACTTTTCTAGTCATGGGACTATGAACATTCTAGGGCACTACCTTCTAACATATAAACGAATAGATCAATCATATTTCTTGAACAGGTACTGATCTGATTTCATCAATCTTGTGTGGATTAAAAGACAAATGGACCTGGATGAGATTTGATTTCGGAACTTAAAGCGTCCTAAAGAAATACAAGTTATTGTCCGACAGTCTAACGATTCTGCAATGGAGATTGGGGGGGGGGGGGGCAAACAGAAAAAGAGACAGACAGATGCAGGTACGAGGGAAACGAGAAGCATACATGCTTGATTTTATTGGATGATGGGTTAAATTGTTCACATGCATTACAAAAGTTGTTATATTTGTTACTATATATTCTTTGTTAGATTTATATTCACACACGCACACACACACACACAAACAAACACATTCACACACACACATAAATAGTGGTCTTGTGTGTAATGTATAGGATTATCTCGATATTAAATCTAAGAAAATATTATTTCTATGTCCTACTATAAACTGTTACTTTTTCTGTGTATTATATATTACTGTAGGCATATAAAGAAAGCAGCATTTGTTCTACGGAACCAGTATCAAGTATTGGCATTGCTATGAAATACATATATCTGATTCTGCTATGCGCAACTTTCAATGTCCATTGTAAATTAAGTTAGTAACATTTATGTAATAAACAGATACACATGCTCATACATACATCCAACCTTCAAACACACACAAACACACACAAACACACACAAACACACACAAAAACGCACAAGCATACACACACACACATTCACACACAGACACACACACACACACATATATATATATACATACAAATACATACATACATATACATACATATATACATACATATATATACATAGATAATTATAAATATACATATATATACATGTATATATATATATATATATATATATATATATATATATATATATATATATATATATATGTGTGTGTGTGTGTGTGTATGTGTATATATCGTTTTTAAATGCATCTGTCATTTATTTTATATATATATACACGTAAGAAGATTAACAAAGAGAGGAAACAAAACAAAACGAAAGTCAATTTTTTAAGGAGAAAACCTTAAAAATCATTCTAAAAAAATAAAAATACAACGAAGGACACGGAACTCCATTGTTACCGACTGTTTTAGTGGACTTTGGTAGTTTCGACCCCTACCAACGGTTCTGTTGGTCCATTCGGGGTGACAGCATCTGGCATAAGCCAAACGCTCTCCAGTGGAGTAACGAATGAGAGACAAAACGTTAATTTGTAGTAATTAACCTACAAAACGCATAGAATTTTGTGTGACATCAGAGAAAAGGTATGGTGCCTCTCATAGCA
This sequence comes from Eledone cirrhosa, assembly GCA_964016885.1. Taxonomy (NCBI): domain Eukaryota; kingdom Metazoa; phylum Mollusca; class Cephalopoda; order Octopoda; family Eledonidae; genus Eledone; species Eledone cirrhosa. The sequence goes on from OZ024743.1 coordinate 117,870,305, forward strand.
CGGAAGACATGAATGAAACAAAAAAGGGGAAAAAAGCAAGGAAGATAAAACAAGAAGATGCCTTAAAAATTGTAGGCCATTACAATAAATGGAGTGCAGGAAGAGATAAACACTTTCGTCTCATGAGTAGATAAACTTAAGAAAATTAAAAAAGAGAGGACAAGACAACGAATGAAGCGAAAAACAATTGTTTAAGGGGAACTCTTTAAAAAATTATTTTAAAATAACTTGAAAACATCAATTTGTGAAGGAAGTAATACTTAAAACTATTGAATTACTGCATATACATGTAATGACAGTCATTACTACCACAGAGGTCCGACGAGCTTTTGATTCCAGAGTCGGGTCAGATCGATACAGATCGAAACTTAAACTGATCAGTAGTGAAACGCGCGTCACCATCCAATAAATAAAAATAAGGAGTAACCATTCGTCCTTGTATTATTATACTAGCAGTGGTACCCGGCGTTGCACAGTATAAGGTACTTTGGAACCCGGGCCGCCAACAGACCTAATCGTGGAAAAACTGCATGCTTGGATAATATGTAAAGAAAATAAACTGAATACTCTGATGTCTGGACAATCTTTAAGATTTTCCTCGATGAAGCAGGAAAAATGCAGGTTTTCAAATAATGCGGGCCCTAGGGTCTCAAGAAAATGATTTTTTTTTATGCGCATAATATGCCTTGAAATTTCGGGAAAATCGGCTAGATGTAACGCCTCAAAAAAGCCCTAAAAAGTTGAAAGATGAAGTTTTTCACCTAATGCGACCCTAGGCCATACAAATGTTGGATTTTCTTTGCTCACGGTATGAAGAAGAGACTGGCTAATACATAGTTACAATTTCAAGGAAATCTGATATATGTGGTGACATCTCTCCTGCTGACTCATGCAACTTTATTAAAGTACAAAAGCACCAAGCCAATTTTCTCCACGTGGAAGGAGAAGCATACCTAATACTAATTGCATCAGAGCATTCGGTTTATTTTCTTTACATATTGTTCAGTGATGCAGTTTTTCCACGATTAGGTCTGTTGGCGGCCCGCGTTATGTTTCAGGGAGTGTTATGCACATAACAAATTCAACTTTTTGATACCCCAGGGCCCGCATTAGATGAAAGACTCCGCTTTTTCAGCTTTTTAGGGGTATTTTGAGGCGTTACGTCAGACGGATTTCCTTGAAATTGTAACTACTTCATTTAACACCGCAACTTGAGAGGACACATGACAAAGGCGCTTTGCAATGGGTTAGAACTGGACACCTCATAAATGTGAATTTTTTTTTATTTACCATCGCCATTACCACCACCACTACCACTGTCGTCGTTGCTGTTATTCCTGCTGTTGCTGTTTCTGCTGCTGCTGCTGCTGCTGCTGCTGCTTTTGCTACTGCTCCATGTTACCCTTCTTGTTGCTTGCTATTCTTTCAAACAGCTTTACGTGGGAAATGTAGGTTATTATCATCGTACTGAATCTGACGCCAGTCAGTCTGGAAAATATAACAAAGTGCTACAATACAGAAAGGCACGTTACAATAAAGCTGTTAATCGACCTATTCATTCGAAAGTAACTATATTCGCCACCTACCTATGTCTTAACAACACTGCCAACTACGATATTTTGATAAAGAAGAAAAGGAAAAAAATGGGCAAAAAGGAAACACATTTTTATTTGTAGATGTATATACATTGTAGATTAAAATGAACATTGTTATAGAATCAATTGGCCATGAGTCGTTGAACATGTAAATTTTTAGTAAACAGTGGTAATAACATATTGTCATTCATAGCCATATGTTCAAAACGAACACATACATACACATATGTGTGTACCTGTATGTACGTACGTATGTATGTATGTATGTATGTATGTATGTATGTATGTATGTATGTATGTATGTATGTATGTATGTATGTATGTATGCATGTATGTTTGTATATACGTACGTATGTATGTATGTATGTATGTATGCATGTATGGAAGTATGTATATATGTATGCATGTATGCATATATATGTATCTATATTTATGCATACACACACATGTATATATATTTATATATATATATTCTCCGTTTTTTAATTTATTTTGCAAGATTTCTTATCTGAAAACGTGTGTTGAAACAGATATTGTTATATTTGGGAGCGTCATACTGCCAATAAAAAGACATACCTGTTGGTTTTCATTTCAATTTATTACAAACTTTCGGTTGGTTGTTTCAATAACCGGGTGGTTGTTTATTTGTTGTCAAAGCTCTTTCGTTACACATTCTCTGACCTCTTCAGTGACTGTCTTGTTATTTTGCGTCTTTCATTTGTTCTGTCCTGCACCATCTTTTTTTTGTGTGTTGACAACACACAAAAACAAGATGGTGTCGTTTCAAAGGTTTTGATTGAAGATATCAAGGCCACTACATATTACCGTCTTGTACTTATTTTCCATGTTATACAATAAAGGATCATTTATACGATATTACATTCTTGCTAAAGATATGTTTCCTTAGATTATATTATAATCCAGATTCTCCACTGCTATTTGATCTATACAAATAAAGCTGACGGCGGTATGTATGTAACAAACGTTTCACCAAACGGCTGAACTAAACGGCACCAATTTGCACCATAGGTGTAACTTTTTTTAAGTAAGAAAGTGAGTGTATTTTTGTCTACTAAATTTGGTTAAAAGATTAAAGATATTATTTAAATATTCACTTCTTTAAGATTTTCAAAAATCAGCACTTTCGGTTATACGACATTCCTCTCTCTTTCTTAGTCTGTCTTTTAAGATAGATACATAGCTATAACGTCGCGCCCTTATAATATGTCTCTGAATGTCTGGTTGTCTGCATTATGAAAACCGTGTGTGTGTATTTATTTATATATATAGTGTATATATATATATATATATATATATATATATATATATATATATATATATATATATATATATAGTGTGTGTGTGTGTGTGTATATATATATATATATATATATATATATATATAGTGATAGTATCATAAATAAGAGACAGTTTAGTTTGTACATTTTATTACACCATTCCTTTATACGTATATATATACGTATATATACATACATAAACATGTTATTTACAGTTGTATAAAAAAGAAGTATAATTGTTTCTACTTTTGGTACAAGGCCAGCTATTATTCCAGTACATTACTGGTATTTTATCCTATATAATATATATATAATACGACATTCCTATCTCTATCTTACTCTGTCTTTTTAGATAGATACATAGCTATAACGTCGCGCGCTTATAATATCTGTCTGTATGTCTGACTGTCTGCATTGACTTCGTTTCTAACCAACTTTTAGTTAATTATATATAGATATAATTATATATTCGTGTACATATTATCAACAGTAATACTGTACTATATATTTTCAACGGTAATACTGTACTGTACTATATTTTTCCAACAGTAATACTGTACTATATATTTTCAACGGTAATACTATATATTTTCAACAGTAATACTCTACTATACTATATATTTTCAACAGTAATACCATACTATACTATATGTTTTCTACAGTAATATTGTACTATATATTCTCAACAGTAATACTGTACTATACTATATATTTTCAACAGTAATACTGTACTATATATTTTCAACAGTAATACTATACTATATATTTTCAAAAGTAATACTATACTACACAGACGACTTATCGTCTGTTTATCAAAGCAAAGCTAGGTATGTCAGCTATATATATATATGGATGCCGTAGAACACGCCAATGTTAGTCGGGCGCCAGCCGACGGGCCAGCTAGTCACAGTATATAAAACCTCAACTTTAAGGTAATTTACATGTCATCTTTTTCTGTTCCGACAAGATTTTCCATGTCATCCACCTACATTTTATTTTCGAAGGCCATCAACGAATTCTCTAAGGGCTTAGAAAGCTTGACATAACAACCAGAAAAGCAGTACCGATGGCTTTCACAGATTCTCCGAAATAGTAATGCTTATCAACAAAGAAAATTCTATAATACATAAAGGTATATGGGCTACTACAAATTAACTTCAATATGGTCTATTTATTTTACAACAATATTAACAAAAATATTCTTATGCTCGGAACTTTAATCCGCCTAAATCTTGTGGCTGATGCAAATTCGTATGCTTTTCAATATTGGACTAAATTATTGTTCGTGACAAAGATCACCTCTCCTAACAATACATCTCCTTGATGAAACAATTCAATAGAGTATAAAATGAGCAGAGCAATGGCATGAAGCGTCTTCCTTAGGGAAATGGAGATTTATTTGTAATTTCTCTATACTTGATAAATTACATTGCCGCGTATGAATCTTACTTGAGCTGTTCCACAACTCTGTATCACAATATAGGTTTTCCATCAATTTAATGTCTTCATCAGCTGCATTTAACAGAAATCGATGCCACACTCCTGGAATGCTGGTCTCTAGTAAGTTACTGACACTAACATTTATAACAGCGTAAAAATGTTTCAAATGCTCAACACACAGAGGACCTTGACCATCTTAAATTATAGTGTAAACGGTAGCAAAAGTCGAAACCTGCACTTACTTACGAGGTTCTTTAGTTTTTTGTATTACTCTGAGTACAGCAATCTGGAAGCTGGGTAAAATTATATATATTCTGACGTCAAAATTTAAATGAAGTAATATAATGATTTCTACTATAGGCACAAGGTCAGTAATTTGAGGGGATGGCAAAGTCGATTAAATCGATCCCAGTGCGTGATCGGTACTTTATTTTATGGACTCCTTAAGGATGAAAGGCAAAGTTAACGTCACCGGAATTTGAACTCAGATCATAAAGGGCCGTATCTCTATACTGCAAAGCATGGCCTCCGACCCTCTACCGATACTGCCAATCTACCTCCAAATGAAGTAATATAATACACCGAAATGTCATCAATGACCACCCTTACCAATTCTACAAAGGATAATCCTTGGCATATATTTCCCCCTTTGGATCATAACACGGATTCAGATTATTATACTTAACAAACATACAAACCTACCAGAGAAAATACAGGATAGCTTAAACAACAAAAAAATCTCCCATGCATATCATACTAACATCAATAAACAACATCAACAACATCAATAACATATCTACCACTAATCATCAATACACACTTAACCAAATATTATTTAACACACGCTTAAGAAATAAAACGAAATTCTGGCTAATATCTTACCTGTGAGGCCCGCAAACTATGCAGTTCAGAAGAGCAACATTTCCAGTAAATGCGTTTTCCCTAATGGAATATAACAGGGAACCGTCCTTTTGCCGTCTCTGTCTCTTTTTCATCGATACCTATGAACCCTTCCCAATACACCTCAAAAACTCCAGCCATAATTAAATCAACTAGAAATGTCTTCTTCTTCTTCTTCTTCTTCTTCTTCTTCTTCTTCTTCTTCTTCTTCTTCTTCTTCTTCTTCTTCTTCTTCTTCTTCTTCTTCTTCTTCTTCTTCTTCTTCTTCTTCTTCTTCTTCTTCTTCTTCTTCTTCTTACGTCTAATGCAACTGGCAGCAGAACGGGAGAATTCCCAGTTTTGTGAGACGGGGAGCGATGACGCTGCTGAGAAAAGACCCGAACAAGGGGGATATTATCGATAACTTCAGGCCCATAACCATGCTAAACGCAGAGTTCAAGATTTTGGCCAAGGTGTTAGCGACGAGGTTGGCGCTTGTCGTCAAAGGTCTGGTGGTAGAGGCGCAGACATGCGCCATTCCGGACAGATCCATACACGACAACCTCCACCTCATGCGATACATCATAGAGAGGGTGGTTAAGGAACCTGGCAAGAGTGGGGCCCTGATCAACTTGGATCAATCCAAAGCATTCGATAGGGTCGACCATCGGTACCTGGCGGCGGTCCTCGAGGCAGCCGGTTTCGAGCCCGCTTTCAGGGGTTGGATCGCTGCGATGTACAGCGACATCTCCTCAGTTGTGAGGGTGAATGGTCACCTGTCGCAGCCGTTCAGCATCATGCGCTCGGTCCGCCAGGGTTGTCCCCTCTCGTCCCTCTTGTACGTATTGGCTCTCGATCCGTTACTGCACAAACTGGGTCGAAGAGGGGCGTCCCACGCGAACTAGGATACGGGAAATCCGAATCGGCTTACGCCGACGACTTCACCGTGGTGGTGTCGAGCACCAGACATGTCCAGATGCTCGGCACCGCTCTCAAGGAATACAAAGCGATAACAGGAGCAAAGATAAACCAGGAAAAGTCGGTGGGCTTGCAGCTCGGCACCTGGATAGGCAAGTCCATGCCGTCCGACAGCGTCGTGGGGCGTTGGACAGACCGGTTAAATTGCTCGGGGTCTGGTTCGGAACGGACGTCCAGATGGAGAAAAACTGGAGCGAGGTGACAAGCAAGGTGGCCTCCCTCACCCATAAATGGGCCGAGAGGAAGCTGTACCTGAAAGGCCGGGCGGAGGTGGCGAATGCGTACATCGCATCCGTCATCTGCTACCGCCTCACCGTCGTCCCTGCCCCGGCCCAACTCTCACCAAAATAGAGCACCTCCTCTTCCGCTTTTTGTGGAAAAAACGCGCTACCATGGTCAGACGATCCTCGGAGGTTTCCCCCCTATTGGGGAATTTTTCATTGTTTAAATTTTCATTTTTATTGTTTATATATATATATATGTTTCTATGTATTTTTCTTTTTCTTTTCTTATATAAATAATAAAAATCTTTACACGAACAAAACTCACATCGTACCGTCCTGTGCCGTCTGTAATGTTTTTCTTGATGTCAGCCCTTGTGGCCAATAAAGAAATAATAATAATTATTATTATTATTATTGGCGACCTACGTAGGAAATCGTATCATCGTGAATTCCGCAGAGGTTTGTTGTTTTCGTTTGTTTAAAATTGCCATTTATGTAAAATTTTTGTTATTAACTATTTATAAGGTCACAAAATTTGCTTTTGGAAAAGAACACTCAAAAAGATTGGGGCCTTGAGCCCAAAATTTAAACTTTTATAATTATCAAATAAAAAAATTTCTTTGAAAAATCATGGACGATTGCAGGTGTTGAAGCCGCCACCCCACCACCACCACAGCGACAACAGAAACAAAAGAAAAAAATAAATTATCTCGTGACATCGAAATGGATTCACCCAGAATGGATTCTTCCACACCGAACGCCACTGACGCCACCACCACCACCACAACTGAAACTAAAAATAACAATAACAAAAATAACGATAACAACAACAATGAGAATAAGAAAACCAGCGTGTCTTTTGCCGGAGCAGCAAAAGAGTGCGAAAAAATCCAGGTAACTCAGGAGGAATTAGATGAAGCCAAGAGAATAGTAAAGAAAGATGGGTACAGGGTCAGCCCCCCCCCCCCCCCCACACACACACCTAATAAAATGGAGCATCGGCGCCTATGCACCGTGTCTTATCGGACGTTAAACATAAAATCGCGCCGAGTGGAACGGGCATCCAGTCCCAAATCCAAAAAGCTTTCGGAAATGTGTGGGCAAAAAAACCCACATCCGACGTGGGCAGAAATATGGAACCGTGGACGTGTTCTTTGGAACACCACAGGAGGCCAGAGAACATTCTATGGCCCCATTAAGAAGTGACGACTTCACACTCGTCCGAAGCTACTGTGGCCAGAGACTTGTGAAGATCAGGGTCAGCACGTTCCACCGGCCATCGAAATTCCCTGGCTAATGGCTGCCTTCCTCGCCGGCATCGAGGCCAAAACCAAGATAATCGAAATAGCAAAATAAAAGCTGGAGAACTGGTCCCGATCTGGGATGGAGCTCCTGATCCAAGCAGAACAAAAAAGCATTGAGGAGATGCCAGAGGTAATAGACCTCACTGGCTGAAGCCACCTCACCGTAATCACCAGCAGCAGAGATGGAAGCAACAACTGTAGCAGCAACAACAGAAGCAACTGGAACAGCAACAACTCCGGCAAGAGTAGCAAAACCAACACCACCACCACCCAACGCGCCAGAACTAGCACCAGCGCCTACAGCATCCAGCAAGCCACAACCAAAACCAACGCCTGTGGAGGATTTTCCACTCCCCGACCTATCGCAACTGGAAAGAAATTGTAACGACGAGGAGTGGGAAACGGTATCAGGAAAAAAGAAAAAAAGAAAATGAAGCCAAAAAAGAAAAAAATCCTCTTCCTTCCCCCTCCAAAAATAAAATACAGAGGGAAACAAATAAACTATCAAACAAAAAAGGTAGGACAGCTATGCCACCATCCACACCAGCATCACCGACCCCATCACCACAAACACCAACACCATCACTATCATTAACCCCAACACCACCATCACCAACACCACAAAAGTCACCAAAAAGCGAAACAGAAACAAACCCACAACAAACGCAAACAAAACAAAACAACCAAAACGATACACAATACACAGCATTACATTTGAACAACAACCGTAAGGATGAGAGGTTGACTTTGCCTTTCATCCTTACGGGGTCGATAAAACAAAGTACCAGTAATGCACTGGGTAATTGCTGGCCTTGTGCCTAAAGTAGAAACAATTACATTTGAACAACAACCAATTATTACACTGCATCCAACACAACACCAGCATCACAGAAAAAGACTACACAACAACCCAAAAGTTTACACCACCTCAGTACATACAAATCACTCGCATCACACAGAAAACGTACTCGACACTAAAACAAAAATTCCCCAAAGACATCGGAGACTTCCGACAAGCACTCTCCAGGAGGATTTATAAAGCCATTGTTCCGGAGGAGGCCACAAGCAGTGAGAAGGATGGATAAACCATCCTTCCTCTACGAGAAGTAAGGTAACTGGTCTTTCCCATCTTTTCCACTCCTTTTAAACATGACCTCACTCAGAATAGGCAGCATAAATGCGCGTGGCTTGCGGTCGTCATGGAAGCAGAGCGACCTGCTCAACGACCTCAGGTCACTAAACATATATGTAGTGGCCATCAGCGAGACCAGAATCTCCGAAGCACGGGCCTTCACACCGATCTTCGGCGGCTACGATCTGTACGCATCTTCCAGCCGTCCGGGATCGGGGGGGGGGGTGCTATACTTTTTTGGAGAGGTTTGGATCTCGCCATACTGGCCATCTTCCTGGAACCAGAAGGTAAGTTGGTGGTGCTGGGCGGGCCCAGCAGAGACGGGCAGGCTTTCAGGCTAGTGGCCGTCTATGCCCAGACAGGAGCAGGGCGGCCTGATTTCTTCCGGCGTCTGGAGACCTTTCTTGGAACGTCCCGCTCTTTACTGTTAGTGGACGACAGGAACGGGATCTTAGATGCACGCTGGGATTGTGTGGGATTAGCGGATAGGAGAGGAGGGTGAAAGAGCCTCACCAACCTTCTCAGGCGTTTCGAACTGTCTGACAGGTATCGATTGGATTTCCCGAATGTGCCAATGTGGACTTGGACAAACCGCATAGGGTCATCCAGATCATATCTAGATAGAGTATTTTGTAAGGAAATAGATAAGTATAGCATAGGCTGTCCACAATTCAAGATAGTCAGCTGCACGGAACAAATGCATCCTTACCAGCACGCAAGGCCTACAGAGACCGGATTAGCGAACTAGTTAAGCGGGCGTTGACGGGGGCCATCGTCAACAACAAGTCGTGGTTTGCTCTGAAAAGAGCGATTAGAATAGAGTCCATTAGGTTTAGTAAGGCTTTAGCAATAGAGAAAAATAGAGCAGAAGGAGAACTAGTTAGAAAATTAGACGAGGCGCTTAGCAAAGTTTTTGCAGCCGACGTACTAGCGGCGAAATTGGCCCTTGACCAATTCTTCGAAGCTAAGCACGAAGGCTGCGTTGTCAGAGCTAGAGTGCGTGCTCTCAGACACGAGGGGACGTAGCCGATCAATGGGCCCGAGTGGCGGAGGCGCGTCGTGGAAACAAAGCCACGATCCGGTCTTTGGTGGATCACGACGGGTGCATGCTACTCGATCCCGGGAAAATGTGTGAAGCTTTTCAGCGACACTTCGCTCATCTGTTCGGGGGCAGCGGCGGGCCGGATCGAGGGATGGACTTTAGTGTCTACCTCGACGGACTGCCGCGGCTCTCGGCCACTGAGGCAGAGTGTTGCTAAAAGCCGATAACAGCCGCTGAAGTACGGGAGGCAATGACTGGCTGCACAAGGGTAAATCGCCTCGTTGGATGGTCTGCCCTATGAACTTTACGTACAAATGCCAGACTTGTTCGGAGGCCTCTTGGCGGACGTCTACTGAAACTGGCAACAGAACGGGACGATTCCAAGCTCTGTGAGCCGAGGAGCAGTGGCGCTGCTGAGAAAGGATCCGAACAAGTGGTGTTACATAGATAATTTCAGACCCATAACTCTGCTAAACACAGAGTTCAAGATTTTGCCCAAAGGTGCTAGCAAAGAGGTTGGCGCTTGTCGTTGGTGGTCTGGTGGGAGAGGCGCAGACGTGCGCCATTCCCGACAGATCCATCCACGACAACCTCCACCTCATGCGATAGATCGTAGAGAGGGAAGCTAGGGAAAGTGGCACGGGTGGATCAGTGATCGATTTATATCTGTCGAAACTTTCGATAGGTTCGACCATCGTTACCTAGCCGCAATCCTGAGGGCGGCTGGCTTTGAGCCCGTATTCAGAGGCTGGACCGCTGCCATGCACAGCGACGTCTGCACTGTGGTGAGATTGAACGGTCACCTTTCGGAACCGTTCAATATCATGCGCTCGGGCCTCCAAAGATGTCCCCTCTCGTCCCTCTTGTACGTATTGACTCTCGAGCCATTACTGCACAAACTGGAGACGTTGAGGTGTGTCCCGCGCGAACTAGGATGCGGAAGATCCGTGTCAGCATATGAGGACGACGTCACCGTAGTGGTGTCGAACGCCAAACACATCGAGGCGATCGGCACTACACTAAGAGCATACGAAGCGGTGACAGGAGCAATGATCAACCAGGAAAAGTCACTGGGCCTGCAGCTAGGCACCTGGAGAGGCATGTCCATGCCGTCCAACAGCGTCGTCGGGCGCTGGACGGACGGACCGGTTAAATTGCTAGAGGTCTGGTTCGGTCCGGACCTCCAGACGGACAAAAACTGAGACGAGTTGACGAGCAGGGTGGCTTCTCTCACCCAGAAATGGGCGGAGAGGAAGCTATGCCTGAAATGTCGAGCGGAGGTGGCTAATGCGTACATCGCGTCCGTCATCTACTACCGCCTGACCGTCGTACCCTGTCCTAAGCACCACCTGACTGCGCAGGAGCGTTTGCTCTTTCGCTTTTTGTGGAAGGGACGCGCTCCGATGGTCACGCGGTCCATCTGCTGTCAACACCCGCTACGTGGAGGGCTGGGAATGCCGTGGCTGATGATGCGCAGACACGCGCTCAGGCTACGACATCTCCACCTCTTCCTCGACGGTGATCAGGTGTGGTCGCTGTTTGCTAGACACGTATTTCCCTAGCTCGTTTCCTTGACGGAGCTGCAGTCCTGGGTCAAGCGAAGACAGAGAGGGAGCCCCTGGAGACTGGAATGTCTTCAGGCGCTCACAGCACTCGACCAATCGGGCAATGTGATCGGTGGAAACTCCACCTCGGCGTTCTATAGAGGATTAGTGGAGGGGAAGAGCGACGACGTACTTGGAGAAACTCTAGGCGTCGACGAAAATCAAATAGCCAATCTCTTCCGAAGAACTTTCGGGCCGGGACCTATGGACAACTTCCAGAAATCTCTGGCCTGACAGTGCTACCGAGGAGCCTTGCCAGTTCGGGATAAACTCTACAGGCATGGAGGTGCCGTCAAGCGGGCATGTCCGAGATGCGCGCAGGCGACGAAACCATCCTGCACGCTCTCGTCCAGTGTCCGAAAATTGCTGACTTGTGGGTTTATGTCGAACACCTGCTGTCACGTGTGGGACGGATCCGGCTATCATCTGAGTCCATCGTGAGTATTGCCCCGCCCTCTTCCTTTATCCGGGAAGGGCAGGCAGTTTTTATCTGTCTGGTGGCCATGGCGAAAGAGATAGTATGGTGGACACGTTTGAAAGGGCTGAAGTCGAGCACTTACCTCTTCGGTGATGCTCTGATTGACTTTTTCAAATTTCATTTGAAAAGGAAAATCAGAGTAGAGAGGGAAGTACTCTCTTCGCAGCATTTTGTTGAAAGATGGGTGAGAGAAGCAAGAATGGCCCTAGTGAATGGGCCTACTCTGAGTATATATCTGTAAATTAAAGTTGGAAAACATGGAGAGGGCACCTGCCTTGGTGGTCAGGGTCACTGTGGCCTTTTACTGGGCTTTCTCCACAAATGTCCCTCCGAAGTCTCCCCCCTATTGGGGAATTTTTCATTGTTATTTTTTTTTACATCCTCTGTTTTTGTTTTTTACACGCAGAAATGCCCATTTGTACCGTCCTGTATTGTCCTGCACTGTCCTTAATGTCTACTTTATGTAAACCCTTGTGGTTAATAAAGAAATCATTATTATTATTTTTATTATTATTATTATTATTGAATGCTATGGTTGACGGAGGCTCGGCTCTGTAAGTTATTGTAAATTTTGAACGCTATAACAATTGTAAATTGTTTAAAACTTTACCAACTTGTAGACAAAAACACCCTCCTCCTCGTGAGAGAGGTCTTTCTGCCCGTTATTTGGCCCATCGGGGTTAAATAACTGCTTATTGAGGTTTTGTGCCCAATATTTATTTTAAACAAAAGAAAACAACATGGCTACGAAAAAGAATTTTCATAGGTCACTCCCACTCATTCCGTCTTCTTCTTCCTCAATCGTCACTACAGCAGAGAGAAGATTGTCTCTCTCCCTCCCTTCTTTAAATGTGTCTCTCTCCCTCCCTTCTCTTTCGCAAGCGACGACAGAAAAGAAAAGTCTCATGCAAAGCGTGCAAGATTTCTCCACGACGACGACGACAACGACGACGAAACAGGTGTGCGGGAAATACGAAAACCCATTTCATTCGTCTGACGTCATGAATAATAGCAGTAGCAGCCGTAATAACAACAGCAACAGTGACAATGAAAACAACAGTAGCAGCCGCAACAGCATCAGCAGCAGCATAAACAACAACAGCATTAGCAGCAGCAACAACAACAACAACCACAGCAACAGTGGGGGCGGCAGTAGTCGTAGTACCTGCAGCAACAACAAAAGTAACAGCAGCTCTGACGACAACAACAACAACAACAGCAGCAAAGAAAAACCAATCTCGTTTGCAGGTATCGCGAAGAACCTGGAAACAATCCTCATAACAAATGAGGAATTAGAGGAAGCGAAGAAGAGGGTGACAAAAATTGGACACCGAGCAATCTCCAAGGCAGCTGAAACATTTTTCGAAACCCAAGAGCACTGTACGGTCACGTACCGTACAGTAAGTACAAAATCCCGTAGGGTTGAAAGAGCCACAGAGGCTCAAATACAAAAAGCCTTGGGATCTGTGTGGTAGCGGAAAACGCACATCACCCGAGGCAAAAAATATGCCACCGTAGACGTACTTTTTGCCACACCCCAGGAGGCAAAGGCTCAATCCGTAGTGACCCTAAGGAGCGAGAAAATGGTGTTGGTGCCCTCCTACTGCGGGCAAATAATTGTGAGGGTCAAACTGACCCACGTCCCCCCCCCACCACCACCACCCCCGGATGGCCCCTTCTTGGCTGACCGCGTCTGTCCTCGTCGGAATCGAGGACAAAACAACTGTACTGCAAGTACAGACAAAAGTAAGAGAGGATTGGGTCGGCACCTCCATTGAGATGCTAATCCAAACCAACCAGGAGTGCATCGAAGCTATCCCGGATGTGATAGACTTCGATAACGGCACTCAACTGCCCATAAGTGTTGAGGGCAAACGCCCGAAATGCTTTCGCTGTGGATCGAAGACTCACCTCAGGGCCTTCTGCAACGAGAAGACCCTGAGAAAGGAGAAAACCCCCTCCTTCCGAAACCGGCTCCACGGCTACCAGCAACATGATAGGCGGCAAGCAGGAACGATAGGTCCGTGGCACCCATACCCACGCCACGGAAATCAAAGACAGCAGCAGCAGTGGAAGTATTAACAACAACAACAACAGCAATACCAAATGCAGCTGCAACAGAGACTCCAGTGCAAACATCACCAACAACAACAAGTGAAAGAGTGGAGCTGGTACCCCTCCCCGACCTCACAGAATCAGACATGGAGTGTGAGGTGGGAGAGGGATGGCAAAAGGTCGTAAGAAGGCACAAACGCAGAAGCAGCGCATCGTCGCCTTTGAAAGGGGAGGAAAGAAATGAATAAAGGGTAAAGTCTACTGCAAAGAGACTCACAGCAGCAACACCACCAACACCATCACCACCCACACTAGCACCACCATCACCACCGGCGACAACCCCACCGCCAACAACAACAACACCTTGAACACCACCACCACAAGCACCAACATCGCAAACACAACAACAAAACACACACACCCAGCAAAAACGACAAGAAAATAGCAGAACCACACCCCACCCCCAGAAAAAGAAATGCACGTCAATAAATACACACAACAAGAAACTAATGACTTACATAATTGAACACACAGACATTTCACAACACGACTACATAATACCAGCACCAATCAAAACGCCAACTAACATAAGACTGATAAAAATAGCACAGAAACAATACACAAACATTAAAACGTAATTCCCCAACGCAGTGGGTGATTTCAGAGACCTAGGAGGAACTATCAATCGAAGAGTATATTCGGACATACTCATAGAAAAGCCGATGACCAGCCGAAAGGACGATTCAACGGTCCCTTCACCGACGATCAAGTGAAAAGGGATGTAAAAACCATCCCTCCTCTACGAAAAGTACGGTAAGTGGTCTTTCCCATCTTTTCCACTCTATTTTAAACATGACCTCACTCAGAATAGGCAGCATAAATGCGCGTGGCTTGGGGTCGTCATTGAAGCAGGGTCACCTGCTCAACGACCTCAGGTCACTAAACATAGATGTAGTGGCCATCAGCGAGACCAGAATCTCCGAAGCACGGGCCTTCGCACCGATCTTCGGCGGCTACAATGTGTACGCATCTCCCAGCCGTCCTGGATCGGGGGGAGGAGTTGCTGTGCTTTTTCGGAGAGGTTTGGATCTCGCCATACGGGCCATCTTCCTGGACCCAGAGGGTAAGTTGGTGGTGCTGGACGTGGCCAGCGGAGACGGGCAAGCTTTCAGGCTAGTGGCTGTTTATGCCCCGACAGGAGCAGGGCGGCCTGATTTCTTCCGGCGTCTGGAGACCTTTCTTGCAACGTCCCGCTCTTTAGTGTTAGTGGGCGAATGGAACGGGATATTCGATGCCCGCTGGGACTGTGTGGGATTAGCGGATAGGGGTGGGGTGTGCAAGAGCCTCACCAACCTGTCAGGCGTTTTGAACTGTCTGACAGGTACGGATTGGATTTCCCGAATGTGCCAATGTGGACTTGGACAAATCGCATGGGGTCATCCAGATCATATCTAGATAGAGTATTTTGTAGGGAAATAGATAGGTCTAGCATAGGCTGTCCACAATTCAAGATAGTCAGCTACACGGACCACAAATTCGTGATCTGTGTGCTTGACTTAAATAGGCTTCATAGAGGAGGACCCGGCTACTGGAAGCTAAACGCGTCCTTACCAGCACGCAAGGCCTACAGAGACCGGATTAGCGAACTAGTTAAGCGGGCGTTGACGGGGTCCATCGTCAACAAGAAGTGGTGGTTTGCTCTGAAAAGAGCGATTAGAATAGAATCCATTAGGTTTAGTAAGGCTTTAGCAATAGAGAAAAATAGAGTAGAGGGAGAACTAGTTAGAAAATTAGGCGAGGCGATTAGCAAAGGCAATGCGACCGACGTGTTTGCGGCGAAATTGGCCCTTGACCAATTCTTCAATGCAAAGCACGAAGGCTGAGTTGTCAGAGAAAGGGTGCGTGCTCTCAGACACGAGGGGACGAAAGCCGTTCAATAGGCCCGAGTGGCGGAGGCGCGTCGTGGCAACAAAGCCACGATCCGGTCTTTGGTGGACCACGACGGGTGCATGCTACTCGATCCCGGGCAAATGTGTGAAGCTTTTCAGCGACACTTCGCTCAGCTGTTCGGGGGCAGCGGTGGGCCGGGTCGAGGGATGAACTCTAGTGTCTACCTCGACGGACTGCCGCGGCTCTCGGCCACTGAGGCGAAGTGTTGCGAAAAGCCGATAACAGCCGCTGAAGTAAGGGAGGCAATGACTGGCTGCACAAGGGGTAAATCGCCTGATTTGGATGGTCTGCCCTATGAACTTTACGTACAGATGCCAGACTTGTTAGGAGGCCTCTTGGCGGATGTCTACTGCAACTGCCAACAGAATGGGAGAATTCCCAGTTCTGTGAGCCGAGGAGCGGTGGCACTGCTGAGAAAGGATCCGAACAAGGGGGATAACATAGATAATTTCCGGCCCATAACTCTGCTAAACACAGAGTTTAAGATGTTGCCCAAGGTGCTAGCAAAGAGGTTGGCGTTTGTCGTTGGTGGTCTGGTGGGAGAGGCGCAGACGTGCGCCATTCCCGACAGATCCATCCACGACAACCTCCCCCTTATGCGATACATCGTAGAGAGGGTAGCTAGGGAACCTGGAACGGGTGGGTCTTTGATCAATTTAGATCAGTCGAAATCTTTCGATAGGGTCGACCATCGTTACCTAGCGGCAGTCCTGAGGGCGGCTGGCTTTGGGCCCGTCTTCAGAGGCTGGAACGCTACCATGCACAGCGACATCTGCTCTGTCGTGAGAGTGAACGGTCACCTGTCGGAACCGTTCAACATCATGCGCTCGGTCCGCCAAGGATGTCCCCTCTCGTCCCTCTTGTACGTATTGACTCTCGAGCCATTACTGCACAAACTGGAGACGTTGAGGGGCATGCCGCGCGAACTAGCATGCGGAAGATCCGTGTCAGCATATGCGGACGATGTCACCGTAGTGGTGTCGAACGCCAAACACTACGAGGCGATCGGCACTACACTAAGAGAATACGAAACGGTGACAGGAGCAATGATCAACCAGGAAAAGTCAGTGGGCCTGCAGCTCAGCACCTGGAGAGGCAGGTCCATGCCGTCCAACAGCCTCGTCGGACGCACGACGGACGGACCGGTTAAATTGCTAGGGGTCTGGTACTGTCCGGACCTCCAGACGGACACAAACTGGGACGAGGTGACGAGCAGGGTGGCTTCTCTCACCCAGAAATGGGCGGAGAGGAAGCTATCCCTGAAAGGTCGAGCGGAGGTGGCTAACGCGTACATCGCGTCTGTCATCTGCTACCGCCTGACCGTCGTACCTTGTCCTAAGCCTCGCCTGACTGCGCTGGAGCGTTTGCTCTTTCGCTTTTTGTGGAAGGGACGCGCTCCGATCGTCAGGCGGTCCATCTGTTGTCAACACCCGCTACGTGGAGGGCTGGGCATGCCGTGGCTGATGATGCGCAGGCCCGCGCTCAAGCTACGACATCTCTACCTCTTCCTCGACGGTGATCATGTGTGGTCGCCGTTTGCTAGACACGTATTTCCCTAGCTCGTTTCCTTGACGGAGCTGCAGTCCTGGGTCAAGCGAAGACCGAGAGGGAGCGCCTGGAGACTGGAATGTCTTCAGGCGCTCACAGCCCTCGACCAATCGGGCAATGTGATCGGTGGAAACTCCACCTCGGCGTTCTATAGAGGATTAGTGGAGGGGAAGAGCGACGACGTACTTGGGGAAACTCTAGGCGTCGACGAAAATCAACTAGCCAATCTCTTCGGAAGAACTTTCGGGCCAGGGCCTATGGACAACTTCCAGAAATCTCTGGCCTGGCAGTGCTACCGAGGAGCCTTGCTAGTTCTGGATAAACTCTACAGGCATGGAGGTGCCGTCAGCCGGGCATGTCCGAGATGCGCGCAGGCGACGAAACCGTCCTGCACGCACTTGTCCAGTGTCCGAAAATTGCTGACTTGTGGGTTTATGTCGAACACCTGCTGTCGCGTGTAGGACGGATCCAGCTATGATCCGAGTCCATGGTGAGGATTGCCCCGCCCTCCTCCTTTAGCCGGGAAGGGCAGGCAGTTTTTATCTGTCTGGTGGCCATGGCGAAAGAGATAGTATGGTGGACACGTTTGAAAGGGCTGAAGACGAGCACTTACCTCTTCGGTGATGCTCTGATTTACTTTTTCAACTTTCATTTGAAAAGGAAAATCGGAGTAGAGAGGGAAGTGCTCTATTCCCAGCATTTTGTTGAAAGATGGGTGAGAGGAGCAAGAATGGCCCGAGTGAATGGGCCTACTCTGAGTATATATCTGTAAATTAAAGGTGGAAAACTGGGAGAGGGCACTTGCCTTGGTGGTCAGGGTCATTGTGGCCTTTTACTGGGCTTTCTCCACAAATGTCCCTCCGAAGTCTCCCCCCTATTGGGGAATTTTTCATTGTTATTTTTTTTTACATCCTCTGTTTTTGTTTTTACACGCAGAAATGCCCATTTGTACCGTCCTGTATTGTCCTGCACTGTCCTTAATGTCTACTTTATGTAAACCCTTGTGGTTAATAAAGAAATCATTATTATTATTTTTATTATTATTATTATTGAATGCCATGGTTGACGGAGGCTCGGCTCTGTAAGGTATAGTAATTTTTAACCGTTAAAACAATTGTAAATTGTTTAAAACTTGAACCAAATTGTTGATAAAGACACCCTCCTCCTCGTGAGAGGGGTCTTTCTGTCCGTTATTTGGCCCTTCGGGGTTAAATAACCAGTTATTGGGGTTTTGTACCCAAAATTTCATTTTAAACAAAAAAACATGGCTACCAAAAAGAAATTTCATACGTCACTCCCACTCATTCCGTCTTCTTCTTCCTCAATCATCACTACAGCAGAGAGAAGATTGTCTCTCTCCCTCCCTTCTTCAAATGTGTCTCTCTCCCTCCCTTCTCTTTCGCAAGCGACGAAAGAAAAGAAAAGTCTCGTGCAAAGCGTGCAAGGTTTCTCCACGACGACGACGACAGCGACGAAACAGGTGTGCGGGAAATACGAAAACCCAGTCCATTCGTCTGACGTCAGGAATAATAGCAGTAGCAGCCGTAATAACAACAGCAACAGTGACAATGAAAACAACAGTAGCAGCCGCAACAGCATCACCAGCAGCATAAACAACAACAGCATTAGCAGCAGCAACACCAACAACAACCACAGCAACAGCGGCGGAGGCAGTAGTCGTAGTACCTGCAGCAACAAAAGTACCAGCAGCTCTGACGACAACAACAACAGCAGAGAAAAACCAATCTCATTTGCAGGTATTGCGAAAAACTTGGAAACAATCCTCATAACAAATGAGGAATTAGAGGAAGCGAAGAAGATGCTGACAAAGAACGGACACCGAGCAATCTGCAAGGCAGCGGAAAAGTTTTTCGAGACCCAAGAGCACTGTACGGTCACGTACCGTACAGTAAGTACAAAATCCCGTAGGGTGGAAAGAGCCACAGAGGCCCAAATACAAAAAGCCTTGGGGTCTGTGTGGCAGCGGAAAACGCACATCACCCGAGGCAAAAAATATGCCACCATAGACGTACTTTTTGCCACACCCCAGGAGGCAAAGGCCCAATCAGTAGTGACCCTAAGGAGCGAGGAAATGGTGTTGGTGCCCTCCTACTGCGGGCAAAAAATTGTGAGGGTCAAACTGACCCACGTCCCACCCGGAATGACCCCTTCTTGGCTGGCCGCGTCTGTCCTCGTCGGAATCGAGGACAAAACAACTGTACTGCAAGTACAGAAAAAAGTAAGAGAAGATTGGGTCGGCTCCTCCATTGAGATGCTAATCCAAACCAACCAGGAGTGCATCGAAGCTATCCCGGATGTGATAGACTTCGATAACGGCATTCAACTGCCCATAAGTGTTGAGGGCAAACGCCCGAAATGCTTTCGCTGTGGATCGAAGACTCACCTCAGGGCCTTCTGCAACGAGAAGACCCTGAGAAAGGAGAAAACCCCCCTCCTTCCGAATCCGGCTCCACGGCTACCAGCAACAGGACAAGCGGCAACCAGGAACGATAGGTCCGTGGCACCCATACCCACTCCACGGAAATCAAAGACAGCAGCAGCAGTGGAAATATTAACAACAACAACAGCAATACCAAATGCAGCTGCAACAGAGACTCCAGTGCAAACATCACCAACAACAACAAGTGAAAGAGTGGAGCTGGTACCCCTCCCCGACCTTACAGAATCAGACATGGAGTGTGAGGTGGGAGAGGGATGGCAAAAGGTCTCAAGAAGGCACAAACGCAGAAGCAGCGCATCGTCGCCTTTGAAAAGGGAGGAAAGAAATGAGAAAAGGGTAAAGTCTACTGCAAAGAGACCCACAGCAGCAACACCACCAACACCATCACCACCCACACCAGCACCACCATCACCACCGGCGACAACCCCACCGCCAACAACACCTGCAACACCACCACCACAAGCACCAACATCGCAAACACAACAACAAAACACACACACCCAGCAACAACGACAAGAAAATAGCAGAACCACACCCCACCCCCAGAAAAACAAATGCACGGCAATAAACACACACAACAAGAAACTAATGACTTACATAATTGAACACACAGACATTTCACAACAGGACTACATAATACCAGCACCAATCAAAACGCCAACTAACATAAGACTGCTAAAAATAGCACAGAAACAATACACAAACATTAAAACGAAATTCCCCAACGCAGTTGGTGATTTCAGGGACCTAGGAGGAACCATTAATCGAAGAGTATATTCAGACATTCTCTTAGAAGAGCCGACGACCAGCCGAAGGGACGATTCAACGGTCCCTTCACCAGACGATCAAGTGAAAAGGGATGTAAAAACCATCCCTCCTCTACGAAAAGTACGGTAAGTGGTCTTTCCCATCTTTTCCACTCTATTTTAAACATGACCTCACTCAGAATAGGCAGCATAAATGCGCGTGGCTTGGGGTCGACATGGAAGCAGGGTCACCTGCTCAACGACCTCAGGTCACTAAACATAGATGTAGTGGCCATCAGCGAGACCAGAATCTCCGAAGCACGGGCCTTCGCACCGATCTTCGGCGGCTACGATGTGTACGCATCTCCCAGCCGTCCTGGATCGGGTGGAGGAGTTGCTGTGCTTTTTCGGAGAGGTTTGGATCTCGCCATACGGGCCATCTTCCTGGACCCAGAGGGTAAGCTGGTGGTGCTGGACGTGACCAGCGGAGACGGGCAAGCTTTCAGGCTAGTGGCCGTCTATGCCCCGACAGGAGCAGGGCGGCCTGATTTCTTCCGGCGTCTGGAGACCTTTCTTGGAACGTCCCGCTCTTTAGTGTTAGTGGGCGACTGGAACGGGATCTTAGATGCACGCTGGGACTGTGTGGGATTAGCGGATAGGGGTGGAGGGTGCAAGAGCCTCACCAACCTGCTCAGGCGTTTTGAACTGTCTGACAGGTACCGATTGGATTTCCCGAATGTGCCAATGTGGACTTGGACAAACCGCATAGGGTCATCCAGATCATATCTAGATAGAGTATTTTGTAGGGAAATAGATAGGTCTAGCATAGGCTGTCCACAATTCAAGATAGTCAGCTACACGGACCACAAATTCGTGACCTGTGTGCTTGACTTAGATAGGCTTCATAGACGAGGACCTGGCTACTGGAAGCTAAACGCGTCCTTACCAGCGCGCAAGGCCTACAGAGACCGGATTAGCGAACTAGTTAAGCGGGCGTTGACGGGGGCCATCGTCAACAACAAGTGGTGGTTTGCTCTGAAAAGAGCGATTAGAATAGAATCGATTAGGTTTAGTAAGGCTTTAGCAATAGAGAAAAATAGAGCAGAGGGAGAACTAGTTAGAAAATTAGACGAGGCGCTTAGCAAAGGCATTGCGACCGACGTGCTTGCGGCGAAATTGGCCCTTGACCAATTCTTCAATGCAAAGCACGAAGGCTGCGTTGTCAGAGCTAGGGTGCGTGCTCTCAGACACGAGGGGACGAAAGCCGTTCAATGGGCCCGAGTGGCGGAGGCGCGTCGTGGCAACAAAGCCACGATCCGGTCTTTGGTGGATCACGACGGGCGCATGCTACTCGATCCCGGGCAAATGTGTGAAGCTTTTCAGCGACACTTCGCTCAGCTGTTCGGGGGCAGCGGGGGGCCGGGTAGAGGGATGGACTTTAGTGTCTACCTCGACGGACTGCCGCGGCTCTCGGCCACTGAGGCGAAGTGTTGCGAAAAGCCGATAACAGCCGCTGAAGTACGGGAGGCAATGACTGGCTGCACAAGGGGTAAATCGCCTGGTTTGGATGGTCTGCCCTATGAACTTTACGTACAGATGCCAGACTTGTTCGGAGGCCTCTTGGCGGACGTCTACTGCAACTGGCAACAGAACGGGAGAATTCCCAGTTCTGTGAGCCGAGGAGCGGTGGCACTGCTGAGAAAGGATCCGAACAAGGGGGATAACATAGACAATTTCCGGCCCATAACTCTGCTAAACACAGAGTTTAAGATTTTGGCCAAGGTGCTAGCAAAGAGGTTGGCGCTTGTCGTTGGTGGTCTGGTGGGAGAGGCGCAGACATGCGCCATTCCCGACAGATCCATCCACGACAACCTCCACCTCATGCGATACATCGTAGAGAGGGTAGCTAGGGAACCTGGCACGGGTGGGTCCTTGATCAATTTAGATCAGTCGAAAGCTTTCGATAGGGTCGACCATCGTTACCTAGCGGCAGTCCTGAGGGCGGCTGGCTTTGGGCCCGTCTTCAGAGGCTGGATCGCTGCCATGCACAGCGACATCTGCTCTGTAGTGAGAGTGAACGGTCACCTGTCGGAACCGTTCAAAATCATGCGCTCGGTCCGCCAAGGATGTCCCCTCTCGTCCCTCTTGTACGTATTGACTCTCGAGCCATTACTGCACAAACTGGAGACGTTGAGGGGAGTCCCGCGCGAACTAGGATGCGGAAGATCCGTGTCAGCATATGCGGACGATGTCACCGTAGTGGTGTCGAACGCCAAACACATCGAGGCGATCGGCACTACACTAAGAGAATACGAAGCGGTGACAGGAGCAATGATCAACCAGGAAAAGTCAGTGGGCCTGCAGCTCGGCACCTGGAGAGGCAGGTCCATGCCGTCCAACAGCGTCGTCGGGCGCTGGACGGACGGACCGGTTAAATTGCTAGGGGTCTGGTTCGGTCCGGACCTCCAGACGGACAAAAACTGGGACGAGGTGACGAGCAGGGTGGCTTCTCTCACCCAGAAATGGGCGGAGAGGAAGCTATCCCTGAAAGGTCGAGCGGAGGTGGCTAACGCGTACATCGCGTCTGTCATCTGCTACCGCCTAACCGTCGTACCTTGTCCTAAGCCTCGTCTGACTGCGCTGGAGCGTTTGCTCTTTCGCTTTTTGTGGAAGGGACGTGCTCCGATGGTCAGGCGGTCCATCTGTTGTCAACACCCGCTACGTGGAGGGCTGGGCATGCCGTGGCTGATGATGCGCAGGCACGCGCTCAGGCTACGACATCTCCACCTCTTCCTCGACGGTGATCAGGTGTGGTCGCCGTTTGCTAGACGCGTTTTTCCCCAGCTCGTTTCCTTGACGGAGCTGCCGTCCTGGGTCAAGCGAAGACCGAGAGGGAGCGCCTGGAGACTGGAATGTCTTCAGGCGCTCACAGCCCTCGACCAATCGGGCAATGTGATCGGTGGAAACTCCACCTCGGCGTTCTATAGAGGATTAGTGGAGGGGAAGAGCGACGACGTACTTGGGGAAACTCTAGGCGTCGACGAAAATCAACTAGCCAATCTCTTCGGAAGAACTTTCGGGCCAGGGCCTATGGACAACTTCCAGAAATCTCTGGCCTGGCAGTGCTACCGAGGAGCCTTGCCAGTTCGGGATAAACTCTACAGGCATGGAGGTGCCGTCAGCCGGGCATGTCCGAGATGCGCGCAGGGCGACGAAACCGTCCTGCACGCACTCGTCCAGTGTCCGAAAATTGCTGACTTGTGGGTTTATGTCGAACACCTGCTGTCGCGTTTAGGACGGATCCAGCTATCATCTGAGTCTATCGTGAGGATTGCCCCGCCCTCCTCCTTTAGCCGGGAAGGGCAGGCAGTTTTTATCTGTCTGGTGGCCATGGCGAAAGAGATAGTATGGTGGACACGTTTGAAAGGGCTGAAGACGAGCACTTACCTCTTCGGTGATGCTCTGATTGACTTTTTCAAATTTCATTTGAAAAGGAAAATCAGAGTAGAGAAGGAAGTGCTCTCTTCCCAGCATTTTGTTGAAAGATGGGTGAGAGAAGCAAGAATGGCCCGAGTGAATGGGCCGACTCTGAGTATATATCTGTAAACTAAAGGTGGAAAACTGGGAGAGGGCACTTGCCTTGGTGGTCAGGGTCATTGTGGCTTTTTACTGGGCTTTCTCCACAAATGTCCCTCCGAAGTCTCTCCCCTATTGGGGAATTTTTCATTGTTATTTTCATTGTTATTTTTGTTACATCCTCTGTTTTTGTTTTTTTACACGCAGAAATGCCCATTTGTACCGTCCTGCATTGTCCTGCACTGTCCTTAATGTCTACTTTATGTAAACCCTTGTGGTTAATAAAGAAATCATTATTATTATTTTTATTATTATTATTATTATTATTATTGAATGCCATGGTTGACGGAGGCTCGGCTCTGTAAGGTATAGTAATTTTTAACCGTTAAAACAATTGTAAATTGTTTAAAACTTGAACCAAATTGTTGATAAAGACACCCTCCTCCTCGTGAGAGGGGTCTTTCTGTCCGTTATTTGGCCCTTCGGGGCTAAATAACCAGTTATTGGGGTTTTGAACCCAATATTCATTTTAAACAAAAAACAACATGGCTACGAAAAAGAAATTTCATACGTCACTCCCACTCATTCCGTCTTCTTCTTCCTCAATCATCACTACAGCAGAGAGAAGATTGTCTCTCTCCCTCCCTTCTTTAAATGTGTCTCTCTCCCTCCCTTCTCTTTCGCAAGTGACGAAAGAAAAGAAAAGTCTCGTGCAAAGCGTGCAAAGTTTTTCCACGACGACGACGACAGCGACGAAACAGGTGTGCGAGAAATACGAAAACCCAGTTCATTCGTCTGACGTCAGGAATAATAGCAGTAGCAGCCGTAATAACAACAGCAACAGTGACAATGAAAACAACAGTAGCAGCCGCAACAGCATCACCAGCAGCATAAACAACAACAGCATTAGCAGCAGCAACACCAACAACAACCACAGCAACAGCGGCGGAGGCAGTAGTCGTAGTACCTGCAGCAACAACAAAAGTACCAGCAGCTCTGACGACAACAACAACAGCAGAGACAAACCAATCTCATTTGCAGGTATTGCGAAAAACTTGGAAACAATCCTCATAACAAATGAGGAATTAGAGGAAGCGAAGAAGATGGTGACAAAGAACGGACACCGAGCAATCTGCAAGGCAGCGAAAAATTTTTTCGAAACCCAAGAGCACTGTACGGTCACGTACCGCACAGTAAGTACAAAATCCCGTAGGGTGGAAAGAGCCACAGAGGCCCAAATACAAAAAGCCTTGGGGTCTGTGTGGCAGAGGAAAACGCACATCACCCGAGGCAAAAAATACGCCACCGTAGACGTACTTTTTGCCACACCCCAGGAGGCAAAGGCCCAATCAGTAGTGACCCTAAGGAGCGAGGAAATGGTGTTGGTGCCCTCCTACTGCGGGCAAAAAATTGTGAGGGTCAAACTGACCCACGTCCCCCCGGAATGACCCCTTCTTGGCTGGCCGCGTCTGTCCTCGTCGGAATCGAGGACAAAACAACTGTACTGCAAGTACAGAAAAAAGTAAGAGAAGATTGGGTCGGCTCCTCCATTGAGATGCTAATCCAAACCAACCAGGAGTGCATCGAAGCTATCCCGGATGTGATAGACTTCGATAACGGCACTCAACTGCCCATAAGTGTTGAGGGCAAACGCCCGAAATGCTTTCGCTGTGGATCGAAGACTCACCTCAGGGCCTTCTGCAACGAGAAGACCCTGAGAAAGGAGAAAACCCCCCTCCTTCCGAATCCGGCTCCACGGCTACCAGCAACAGGACAAGCGGCAACCAGGAACGATATGTCCGTGGCACCCATACCCACTCCACGGAAATCAAAGACAGCAGCAGCAGTGGAAATATTAACAACAACAACAGCAATACCAAATGCAGCTGCAACAGAGACTCCAGTGCAAACATCACCAACAACAACAAGTGAAAGAGTGGAGCTGGTACCCCTCCCCGACCTTACAGAATCAGACATGGAGTGTGAGGTGGGAGAGGGATGGCAAAAGGTCGCAAGAAGGCACAAACGCAGAAGCAGCGCATCGTCGCCTTTGAAAAGGGAGGAAAGAAATGAGAAAAGGGTAAAGTCTACTGCAAAGAGACCCACAGCAGCAACACCACCAACACCATCACCACCCACACCAGCACCACCATCACCACCGGCGACAACCCCACCGCCAACAACACCTTCAACACCACCACCACAAGCACCAACATCGCAAACACAACAACAAAACACACACACCCAGCAACAACGACAAGAAAATAGCAGAACCACACCCCACCCCCAGAAAAACAAATGCACGGCAATAAACACACACAACAAGAAACTAATGACTTACATAATTGAACACACAGACATTTCACAACAGGACTACATAATACCAGCACCAATCAAAACGCCAACTAACATAAGACTGCTAAAAATAGCACAGAAACAATACACAAACATTAAAACGAAATTCCCCAACGCAGTTGGTGATTTCAGGGACCTAGGAGGAACCATCAATCGAAGAGTATATTCAGACATTCTCTTAGAAGAGCCGACGACCAGCCGAAGGGACGATTCAACGGTCCCTTCACCAGACGATCAAGTGAAAAGGGATGTAAAAACCATCCCTCCTCTACCAAAAGCACGGTAAGTGGTCTTTCCCATCTTTTCCACTCTATTTTAAACATGACCTCACTCAGAATAGGCAGCATAAATGCGCGTGGCTTGGGGTCGTCATGGAAGCAGGGTCACCTGCTCAACGACCTCAGGTCACTAAACATAGATGTAGTGGCCATCAGCGAGACCAGAATCTCCGAAGCACGGGCCTTCGCACCGATCTTCGGCGGCTACGATGTGTACGCATCTCCCAGCCGTCCTGGATCGGGTGGAGGAGTTGCTGTGCTTTTTCGGAGAGGTTTGGATCTCGCCATACGGGCCATCTTCCTGGACCCAGAGGGTAAGCTGGTGGTGCTGGACGTGACCAGCGGAGACGGGCAAGCTTTCAGGCTAGTGGCCGTCTATGACCCGACAGGAGCAGGGCGGCCTGATTTCTTCCGGCGTCTGGAGACCTTTCTTGGAACGTCCCGCTCTTTAGTGTTAGTGGGCGACTGGAACGGGATCTTAGATGCACGCTGGGACTGTGTGGGATTAGCGGATAGGGGTGGAGGGTGCAAGAGCCTCACCAACCTGCTCAGGCGTTTTGAACTGTCTGACAGGTACCGATTGGATTTCCCGAATGTGCCAATGTGGACTTGGACAAACCGCATAGGGTCATCCAGATCATATCTAGATAGAGTATTTTGTAGGGAAATAGATAGGTCTAGCATAGGCTGTCCACAATTCAAGATAGTCAGCTACACGGACCACAAATTCGTGACCTGTGTGCTTGACTTAGATAGGCTTCATAGACAAGGACCCGGCTACTGGAAGCTAAACGCGTCCTTACTAGCGCGCAAGGCCTACAGAGACCGGATTAGCGAACTAGTTAAGCGGGCGTTGACGGGGGCCATCGTCAACAAGAAGTGGTGGTTTGCTCTGAAAAGAGCGATTAGAATAGAATCGATTAGGTTTAGTAAGGCTTTAGCAATAGAGAAAAATAGAGCAGAGGGAGAACTAGTTAGAAAATTAGACGAGGCGCTTAGCAAAGGCATTGCGACCGACGTGCTTGCGGCGAAATTGGCCCTTGACCAATTCTTCAATGCAAAGCACGAAGGCTGCGTTGTCAGAGCTAGGGTGCGTGCTCTCAGACACGAGTGGACGAAAGCCGTTCAATGGGCCCGAGTGGCGGAGGCGCGTCGTGGCAACAAAGCCACGATCCGGTCTTTGGTGGACCACGACGGGCGCATGCTACTCGATCCCGGGCAAATGTGTGAAGCTTTTCAGCGACACTTCGCTCAGCTGTTCGGGGGCAGCGGGGGGCCGGGTAGAGGGATGGACTTTAGTGTCTACCTCGACGGACTGCCGCGGCTCTCGGCCACTGAGGCGAAGTGTTGCGAAAAGCCGATAACAGCCGCTGAAGTAAGGGAGGCAATGACTGGCTGCACAAGGGGTAAATCGCCTGGTTTAGATGGTCTGCCCTATGAACTTTACGTACAGATGCCAGACTTGTTCGGAGGCCTCTTAGCGGACGTCTACTGCAACTGGCAACAGAACGGGAGAATTCCCAGTTCTGTGAGCCGAGGAGCGGTGGCACTGCTGAGAAAGGATCCGAACAAGGGGGATAACATAGACAATTTCCGGCCCATAACTCTGCTAAACACAGAGTTTAAGATTTTGGCCAAGGTGCTAGCAAAGAGGTTGGCGCTTGTCGTTGGTGGTCTGGTGGGAGAGGCGCAGACATGCGCCATTCCCGACAGATCCATCCACGACAACCTCCACCTCATGCGATACATCGTAGAGAGGGTAGCTAGGGAACCTGGCACGGGTGGGTCCTTGATCAATTTAGATCAGTCGAAAGCTTTCGATAGGGTCGACCATCGTTACCTAGCGGCAGTCCTGAGGGCGGCTGGCTTTGGGCCCGTCTTCAGAGGCTGGATCGCTGCCATGCACAGCGACATCTGCTCTGTGGTGAGAGTGAACGGTCACCTGTCGGAACCGTTCAACATCATGCGCTCGGTCCGCCAAGGATGTCCCCTCTCGTCCCTCTTGTACGTATTGACTCTCGAGCCATTACTGCACAAACTGGAGACGTTGAGGGGAGTCCCGCGCGAACTAGGATGCGGAAGATCCGTGTCAGCATATGCGGACGATGTCACCGTAGTGGTGTCGAACGCCAAACACATCGAGGCGATCGGCACTACACTAAGAGAATACGAAGCGGTGACAGGAGCAATGATCAACCAGGAAAAGTCAGTGGGCCTGCAGCTCGGCACCTGGAGAGGCAGGTCCATGCCGTCCAACAGCGTCGTCGGGCGCTGGACGGACGGACCGGTTAAATTGCTAGGGGTCTGGTTCGGTCCGGACCTCCAGACGGACAAAAACTGGGACGAGGTGACGAGCAGGGTGGCTTCTCTCACCCAGAAATGGGCGGAGAGGAAGCTATCCCTGAAAGGTCGAGCGGAGGTGGCTAACGCGTACATCGCGTCTGTCATCTGCTACCGCCTAACCGTCGTACCTTGTCCTAAGCCTCGCCTGACTGCGCTGGAGCGTTTGCTCTTTCGCTTTTTGTGGAAGGGACGTGCTCCGATGGTCAGGCGGTCCATCTGTTGTCAACACCCGCTACGTGGAGGGCTGGGCATGCCGTGGCTGATGATGCGCAGGCACGCGCTCAGGCTACGACATCTCCACCTCTTCCTCGAC
>OZ024743.1:117904903-117947403 GCA_964016885.1 Eledone cirrhosa
ATATATATATATATATATATATATATATATATATATATATATATATATATATATACATATATATATATATATACATATATATAAGTATACATCGGTGTATATATGTTTATCACATGAGTATAAATTCAGATGTATGTGGTTGCGAGTTTGCATATCAAGCAATTTACTTTGTCAAATTATACTTCAAATGATAAGAATAGGAATATATACATTTCTAAATCACTGCAATGAATTTCCATGCATTTACAAGCGTTTCAATTGATGCATATATAAACACTTATAAAAGAAGTAACATGCATAAATGCATAACAAGTATTCACACATATCAGTAGTGACATGCACATTCATGCCTTTATGCAAATAAAAATATCTATGAATTATTTATATATACACACACATATAATCACACAGATCCATATATATATATATATGTGTGTGTGTGTGTGTGTTTGTGTGTGTGTGTGTGTGTATGTGTCTGTGTGTGTGTGTGTGTGTGTGTGTGTGTGTGCACAAACAAGATACACACACATACACGCATGCACACAAACATATACATATATATATCAGTATATACCTTCGTCCTCAAACATGCATTCTTTCATGAATATATATTCAAATATAAGTTAAGTCAATCAACGCGCAAACACGTGCGAACACGCTCGCACGTGTACGAACACATACGAAGAGAAACTTGCTAATATTCACATATATTCATACACAGAGACGAAAATGGAGGGATCCATCTATATATACCTGCAAAAACAAATCACCTGCCCAGTCAGAAACGCAATCAAACACTCACATATAGTCACGCACACAGACACAGACAAAGACACACGCACGCACAAACACATCTGCACACCATACACACAGACACACATACATACACGCACGCACACACACACAAACATTTAGATAAAACAAATTCCACATAGAAATGTGGTGTAGAGAAAGAACAGAGCCCGATAGGTCTATATTCCTATAAAAGAAAAGCATTCTCATAATAATACATTACTCACATTTTCAGAAAGTCATGCAGCCAGGATAAAAGAGAAATCCAAATGCAGACAAGCTACTAAACCTCCACATATACACTGTTGTGCAATTCTTATATACATTCATACATACAACACGGACGCACATACACGAAAATCACAAGCGTCCGCACATACATATATACAAAAGTAAAGTAAATGGATTCTCCATTACTTTCAAGGATCAGAAGATAACTTGCGGTTGTTTAGACTGCGGTCAATAATGATTAAAGGTCGCGTGTTCAATCACACAGCGAGGACAGATGTCGAATAGACTGTGGCTTTAATTCAAAATATCATATATATATATATATATATATATATATATAGAAGTGGTTACACAACAGTTAGTTCACCATACCGAGAACATCACTAAGTCCAAACCATACGCAAGGGGAAATCCGACGTGTGGCTTATGTATTGACGAACGAATAACTATTCTAAAGAGATTACGCAATAGTGATTGCCTAAACACGAGAAGTGAATTTGTCACACGTTGTCCACACGTCGCCAAACACCTATTACATAACTACAAGGCTCCAGACTGATTCTTTGTAATTTTATTTTATTTTCAACCTAAAAACTTTTCGGACTTTGGCAGATATCTCCCTTACACCTCTCGCACGCAGTCTAGTGTTACTTGTGTGAAGTGACCGGTTTTCTGCGCATGCGCGTTTGTACGGATGTCGTTCCTGTTCCAATAACCATGCCCATCTCGAGCTGAAGATCCGCTAAGGTGAAACAATTGTTCTCGGTATGGTGAACTAACTGTTGTGTAACCACTTCTACCTAACTCGTCCCTTGGACCGAGTGCTCTACCACTACGGATATTACCTTCCAGAGTTCCACCACTATATATATATATATATATCCAGCAAGTGTAACTTGAAGTTACTGTAGGTTCCCCTAGGTGAGCACTTGATGTTTGGGTTCATGTCAGTGGGTAGAGGTTAAAACTAAACAGAGTGTAATATAATAATACAAGGACGATTCGTTAAGCCTTCATTACATTTATTGATTGGTGACGCGCGTTTCGCTATTGATCAGCTCAAACTTCGATCTGTATCGATCTGGTCCGATTCAGGAATCAAAAGCTTGTCGGACCTCCGTAGTCAGACCAGAACTGGCTGGTGACCCTGTGAAACTCCATAATAAAAAGACTCACTATTTAGCCATAATAAATGATTATTTAAACCCTACTTCGCTATTGAGTACTCTTTTCGCTCGGTCATCAACTAGATACGGATATATGTATATATATATATATGTATATATTGGAAAATTTGTGAGATCCTTGGTACAGTTAGGTATATTTGAAAAAAAGGAAAAGAATGACTTCACTAGTAGTGCTAAATAATTTGATTTAATTTTATAATATTATAATATAAAATTAAATCAAATGATTTAGCACAAGTGAAGTCATTCTTTTCCTTTTTTTCAAATATATGTATATATATATATATATATATATATATATATATATATATATATATATGTGTGTGTGTGTGTGTGTGTGTGTGTGTTTGCGTGTGGGCGTGTTTGTGTGTGTGTGTGTGTGTGTGTGTGTGTGTGTGTGTGTGTGTGTGTGTGTGTGTGTGTGTGCGTGTGTGTGTGTGTGTGTGTGTGTATGTGTGTGTGTGTGTGTGTGTGTGTGTGTGTGTGTGTGTGTGTGTGTGTATGCATATGTAAATATGTGTACGTGTGTAATATAAAAAGCAAATAGATCTCCGTTCGTTTTGACGGTGAGCACTCGTTTGCACATTCAAATGAGCTACCTACTTATTAATTTACCAAGTGACTAAGTCTTCCACTGGCGCTGTAGCCCTAACAAAAGTATCATGTAGAATAGTGTGACAGTGTATAGAGCAGTCATTGGCAACCTGCGGCTTTCTAAATGACTCGCCTAAGTCACGTAAGTGAAATCTTTCTGATTTTTTTACCCCAAATTTTCAGTCGTAATTTATCGTTCTATCATTTTTACGATCAAGGAAAACAACGTGTACGGATTCTGAAGAAACAAATCAAAACAAACTGAGTCACCACCTTTTTTTAATGTGGGCACGAATGTAAATTAGCGCTTGCGGCCTGATGATGATCCATATCACATGCAGCCCGCTTCTAGAAAAAGGTTGCCCATGCCTGGTATAGATAATCATTTGAATTACAGATACAGTCCATACGATGTGCTTTTACAGACTTCCATTCCTCCCAATTTTACTAGGAAAACTTGGGTCGCCCAATGGTAGATGAAATACAGTGCAGTGGCATCGAACCCTAATTCTCATTATAAGAGAAGAGCATCAAAATTCGTCATGCCTTCTCACACACACAAATACATATATAGATACATACATCCATTAAAAATAATCATAAAAATCTTCACACACACATATGAGCTTACAGATAATATGGACAGACATATCTAATCCAGTGGGAAAGAAAATATAACTTTATACAATGATTATACCACATCCAACGGCAAAATAATGGAGGTTAAGCTCATTTAACTAGAATATTATCACGCCCAAACATGTATCTCACACCTCACACACTTTTTTCTCAGACCTATATATTTTGTTTCTCACGTTCTTTTTTCCCTTTAGTTTTCCAGTTTTCCTGTTGTTCTCTTTTTTTCTCCTTTTGTTGTTGAGGCTTACGAAACCGTGAAAAATAAATAGATAGATAAATAATAGCAACAATATCAAACAATAAGTACAAAAAAGTAAATAAATAGATACATAAACGTGAATCGTATGTTTACCTTCATAAATAAATAAACCCAATTTCTTAAGCAAATCTCTGGTGACTTCGAAATGTTTCGTGTCACCTGTAATTCATGTACAAACACGAAACACAAAAGACAAGAAAAAAGGGAAACAAAACACCTAACATATATTGACTTATACAGATACACACCCACATCCACACACACACATATAAATATATATATATATATATATATATATATATATATTTATATATATATATATATACACATACATACATTCTCACACATGTATATACACACATACACACATCTATGCGTGTACACAATACTTGTTAACATGATCGCTCACTTACTATCGCACTAAATTAATCATCTGAAATGAAATATAGTGTTATGTCCCGCGTATAACCATTCACGTCATGGTGGCTAAAGTCATGTTTTCAATATACCCCTTTCTGTCTATATCCCGGCTCATTCTGTATATATCTTAATCCAAGTATGGTGCCTTTACATGTTAGCACTAACTACTAGAAATAGTTACCACTTCTTACTTCATTCTAAATTATTATGTTGATTATTTTTTTGTTTAATCTCATGTTTTTGGTCTTGATGATGCAAATATATGACCCAAATCATCAACCCTGTGAATAACTCATTATTTTGCTTTGGCAAGGGCGGTGGATTGGCAGTATCGGTAGAGGGTCGGACACCATGCTTTGCAGCATAGACTTATGGCCCATTATGGTCTGAGTTCAAATCCCGCCGAGGTTAACTTTGCTTTTATCCTTACGGGGTCGATGAAATAAAGCACCAGTAATGCACTGGGATAATTGCTGGCTTGTGCCAAAGGTAGAAACAATTATTTTTCATGTATGATTGATTATGTGACGATTTCGGCGATAGACATTCAGCTGCTCGATCAACTAAAAGTTGATGGCATAACATTAACATTTTCCTGACTAAGTTTCGGAATGACACATGTTTCTTAACATAATTCTAAATCTGAAGCAGATGATACGACATGTGACGAAAGCTATGTTTGTTTACGTAGAACCAATTTCATTCACTAGGCTAGGGTTGGCACTTGTTCAAGATTCTATGCAATAAAATGTAACCCGAAACTTCATGATTTCGAATAGAACTTAACCACTTAGCTATGCCTGATTCCTGGATTATCAAACAGGATGTACCCTATACATTGTCATAAAAAAAATTAGGGCGTTCTCTGAGAGAGATTTGGCTATCTTTCCTAGCATATCAAGAGACCTCACCGGATTGTTCTGGTTCATTTGCTCCCGTTTTTATATTTTAAATATGCATATAATAAATATGTGTATCAGTGTATGTATGGTCCAGTATATCCTGATGGAGACGTATGGATGCCGTCGCGGCATAAAGCGTTCCCTTGATTGAATAATAAAAACAATCGCCTGCGAAACTGGCGAGCGTCCATTCCATACACTACATATCCTTCGTTGTAACTAATCCGATGTGGGTGTATCATTTCATGTTGTGTTTACTTTCTATCTAGTAATCTACGATAATAATCTCGTAATTTACTTAGCCAACGATTTACTATTCTAGCCATACATACAATATATACACATCCACCCACCAACTCACCAACGTGTGATTATCAATCCTTTC
Source organism: Eledone cirrhosa (assembly GCA_964016885.1). Taxonomy (NCBI): domain Eukaryota; kingdom Metazoa; phylum Mollusca; class Cephalopoda; order Octopoda; family Eledonidae; genus Eledone; species Eledone cirrhosa. Next base: position 117,910,313 of record OZ024743.1, read on the forward strand.
ATAATATATTTATATATATATATAATAGAAAACAAAAAATCAGTGATGCATCTGAACTCAATTTATTGTGTGTTACAATTGTTCACCGGCAGACAGCTCGAGACATGATCAGTGTGTGAATCTGTCTGATTCTGGACCCGCAGGTTCGACAAACACCTCTAATGATTTCGGAGCATATTCTCTCATATTCTTTCTTGTGAGAGAATATGCTCCGAAATCATTATACGTGTCCGTCGAACCTGCGGGTCCAGAATCAGACAGATCCACACAATGATCATGTCTCGAGCTGTCTGCCGGCGAAACAATTGTAACACACAATAAATGAGTTCAGATGCATCACTGATTTTTGGTTTTCTATTATATCATACCCTGCTCTGTAAGAGCATAGAGTGCTCAACCGGCATACGGCCTATGGAAGCATCTTAGATACCATCAGACACACACGCATATATACACACACACACACACACACACACACACACACACACACACACACACACACACACACACACATATATATATATATATATATATATATATATATATATATATATGTATATATAACGATAAATTAACGGAGGCATAGGCCGTCGTCACTATATATCTCTCTCTGGTGTGTTACCTTCTCAACATATTATATATATATATATATATATATATATATATATATGTGTGTGTGTGTGTGTGTGTGTGTGTGTGTGTATATATGCATATATCTATATACATATACACACACACATTCATATATACATACACACACACACATATATATATATATAAAAGATAACAAGATATCGTTTAAGGTTTTATTATCATTAATCTTATTATTATTATAGATTTGTTTTCATTTATGTTATTCTCCCATGTATCTATAAATACTAACGCACTGTATCATGGACACAAATCAGTATTCTGACGATTTGGTCAGGAATCGACTATAATCAAAGTCAAGTGACGTGACTTCTAACGATTAGCGACTTTTAGACACACCGGACTAATGAAACAATTGTTAATACTTTAAATAAACCCTATTGAACAGATGAGCATGTTATTCCTCATTCGTTTACTGTATATATATATATATATATATATATATATATATATATATATATATATATATATACATGTATATATATAAATTATTTAGGTTTGTTGATTCACCACTGGACAGAACTGGTCATTCCGTACGTTCAAGCTCGATGTAATATTATGGAGAGCACTCAACGTTTGTGTAGTTGGTGGTGCGAGTACGGAGTTAATTATTATAAAATAACAGGAGGCTGGTCTGGTGTAATTCCTTAAAAGGTTTATTATACCTTGTGGGCGGCCGACCGAGGTAGAAGCTGCTAAATGTTCGGTCGCCCTCATATTTGTGATTTTCAGTCCCATGGATTTTGTCTATTATATACCTTTTTTTATATTTGGAATACCTGATGATGTCACCAGATGTCATACAGAACCCGGTCATTGAAATTCCTTTTAAGGAATTATAGCAGTCCTGTTATCTTATTTATATATATATATATATATATATATATATAAGACAGTATACACACAAAGAGGTATGTGTTCAATTATAAGGGATAGAATACCGCTAGATTGAAAACCATATTGCCTACGAATGAAATGGAGAATATATCTCAATTAAAAGAATAAATTAAAATGTACAAACCATCCGTTTATAAGTATAACACCTGGAAACGCTCAAATAAGAGAATGTTTCACCATAAAAAGTGAAGATTCTATATTGCAGAGGACTTATCAACAGGTGGACTACAGTATGGTCCACACATCTAAAAATATATCAGATAACTAAAATAAAGCATATGGTATAAAAAGAAGAAAGCAACCGCGTTATATAGCCCATGGTGGTGTGAATGGCCTAAAAGACAACTAGAACCATTCAAAGTATACTGTCTTATAAAGGGCCCGGATTCTAGTCCTTGAGCGCATTAAATTATACGGGATTAACATGAGTCTTTAACTCCGTTTCATAATTTTATATGTATGTATGTATGTATGTATGTATGTATGTATGTATGTATGTATGTATGTATGTATGTATACATACATACATACATACATACATACATAATTGCACACATGCATTCATAACAACTAGTCACACATACAGATGTACAGACAAGTATAAAAAGTTATAGCAAAAAAGTGGACAATAAATTATTCATAAATTTCAAAATTACAAATATGATTTGCTATGTGCGGTGTAATAATATATATATATATATATATATATATATATATATATATATATATATATATATATATATATATATATATAGTAGTAGAACATTGGAAGGTAATATCCGCAGTGGTAGAACACTCAGTCCATGGCACAATTGTTCTCGGTATGGTGAACTAACTGTTGTGTAACCACTTCTATATATATATATATATATATATATATATATATATATATTGTGTATATATATATATATATATATATATATATATATATATATATATATGTATATATATATTTTTATATATATTGTGTATATATATATATATATATATATATACAAACACATACACACAAACATATAAACACACAAGCACAAACACACAAGTATATACATCTGCTTGTGGTTTTTTGTAATAAGACACTAAGCCTGCTCTGAATGAAAGAGTCACATACTGTTTATAGAATCAATATATATGTTAATAATAGTGATCGTTTACTATATACACTTATACATATACTCGAATGTACCGATACATATAATTATAAGCGAACTGCCAGTCTGCATACTCAGAACCCCATTCATGAATTAAGGAAGCATTCAGATATTCTTCCATCGATCAAGTCGTTAAATATTAAGTCATCTGCCTATCATTCCATGTATATACATAGATATCTTGACATAAAACCCACTATTATTCTAATGTGTTGTTCTCTGTAGTTCTTCCCTGACATGAATTGACATATGTATATATCTTTCTCTATATATACGGGTGTGTGTGTGTGAGCGTGTCTGTGTGTTTGTGCGTCTGTATTGGTTTTATTTCTGAAAAATTAGCATAAGGTATGATAGACTATGTGAACTAATTCGACATTAGGTTTCACTTTCGATAATAAATTCTAGTGTGGTCATTATAACTATTCATACGGCAATTGTACCATGTATAAGTTTGTGAATTCTGAAATATATTTATCTATCTACCTATCAATGTCTCGGTCAAATTTCCCGGCGTTTGGTTCGGTCCAGACCTACAGGTGGAGTAAAACTGTGACGAGTTCACGGCAAATGTATTTGCGCTCATCCAGAAGTTGGTTGTGTGCAAATAATCCTTAAATGGTCGAGCGGAGGTGGCGAAAACTTACATAGAACCCGTCTTCTACTGCCGCTGGACTGTCGTGCCTTGTCCCCGTGATCACCTCGCCAAAATGGAACGCCTACGCTTCAAGTTCCTTTGGAAGAAACAGGTTCCATTGGTGAGGAGATCCATCTTCTGCCCACGACCTTCCAACGGAGAGTTGGGCATGGCCATGGCTGATGATGCGAAAAAATGTGCTGAGGCAACGCAATCTCCATGTATTCCTGACCGGTGAACCAGTGTGGTCGTAGTTAGTGAGACAAGCTTTTCCGCAACTCGTCTCGCTAACGGAGCTACAGTCCTGGGTCAAGCGAAGACTGAAAATGGGCGACTGGCAGCTCCTGTGCCTTCAGGCGCTCACAGTCCTTTATCAGGCGGACACGGCAATCAGCGGGGACTCCATGTCAACATTCTATAGAAGTTTAGAGGAGGATAAGTGTGATGACGTTGTTGGGGAGAGTTTAGGCGTAGAGGAGGACGAACTGGCTAGTCTGTTCGGGAGGACTTGCCATCCAATACCTATGGATAACTTCAGAGGTCGCTGGCCAGACAATGCTACCGAGAAGCTCTACCAATTCGAGACAAGATCTACAGGCCCGGGTGCCCTGGCAGCGATCCTGCCAAAAGGGCCTGTCCAAATGCGACCGGGACATTGAAACCGCTCAGCACGCAATTGTACAGTGCCCAGGTGTGGCCAGCCTGTGGAACTATGTCGAACAACTACTATCGTATGTGGGACAAATCCAGTTAGTTGACAGCCGAGTTTATCGTGAGGATCACGCTGCCGCCTTCATTTAAAAACGAAGGAGAGGCGGTTTTCCTGTCTGGTGGCTATGACGAAAGAGGTAATATGGTGGATGAGATTAAAAGGAGGACAGACACCTTCCTCTCCGGACAACAACTCTTCGCCTTCTTTAAATACCACTTCAGAAGGAAAATGAGAGTGGAGAGAGAGAGATGCTTCACCACAGTAAATTCGCTGAAAGGTGGGTGAATGTGGGGAAAATGGCCCGAGTGATAGAGCCTTCTCTCTATATAAACCTGTAGGTTGAAGAAGACAAAAGAGAGAAGACAGGAGCTCTTACAAAACATGCGCCTGAAGTTGAGGGCTGTTCTATCTACGGGGTGTAAAACAACCCAATTGTAACGTTCCCCCTATTGCGGATTTCGATTGTTATTTATTATTTTATAACTGTTAGAACTTGTTTTACATGCTTAAATGTTAAATCAGCGTCATACGTCCTGTAATGTCCAATTTCTTCTGCGCTCTTGTGGCAAATAGAAAAAATCTGTCTATCATTCTCTCTCTCTCTGTTGTGCAGGTTGTTTTTCTCCATCTCTACACAGTCCTCTATGCTGATAAGACATCTTCCACCTTCAGATCTCTTTAAGTAGAGTCTATCGACATCACTCCTCTTGTGGAACATGTTGTAGAAAGTCAATAGCTTCCTAGTCTTCCTATCCATTTCTTTTTGTTCAGCAACATTCCATTTCAGAATTCCCGCACTGTACCTAATAATAGACACAGCTCGGGAATTCACTGCACTTATGACATTCCTACTGTTTAGGTGTGATTTTAATACGCTCCTTACTCTCCTAATGCACTCAGATCTTATCAATTCCTTCATATTTTTTGTTCTTGATGTCATCTACCTCCAGAACACCTAAATATTTGTATACTTCTTCAGTGTCAATTTCCTTTATCATCTCACCTGTTGGTACCTGGATTCCGTTGCTTCTGCTCAATTTACCTCTATCCATCACTAGGACTCCACACTTATTAATACCAAATTCCATACATATATCATTGCTGAAAATACGGACAGTGTCAACAAGTACATCTAACTCCTTCTCACTCTTCCCAAAGAGTTTAAGATCGTCCATGAAGAGGAGGTGGTTGATGGTAAGCTCTCCTTTTCCCAACTTGTATCCTGCTCTCACTTTTCGCAGTATAATGGTCATGGGTATCAGGGTAAGGACAAACAACAGACGGGACAGACTGTCTCCCTGGAAGATACTTCTCTTGATCTTCACGCCTCCCAAGGGTCCTCCACCCGATGTTAACTCTGTTTTCCAGGACTTCATACTTTTGCTCAACAACTGTCTGATGTTATCTGCCATCTTGAAAATCTCTAAGCTTTTGGTTATCCAAGAATGAGGTACCATGTCCAATGTCTTTTTGTAGTCTATCCATCCCATGGCAAGACCAGTGTGTCTCCTCTTGCAATTCCTCATTACAATCTTATAAATAAGTAGCTGGTCTTTTGTACCACGGGACTTCTTTCGGCATTATTTCTGTTCGTCCGTTAACAAGTTGTTTGTGTAGAGGTGATGGTCGATTTCCTCAGACACAATGCTTATCAACAGTTTCCACATTACGGACAGACATGTGATAGGTCTATGGTTAGTAACATCATTACCCTTGATTCGGTCTATCATTACCAGGACTGTGGTACCTTTTGTCAACCACTCTGGTACCTCACCCGACATCAAGCAGTCATTGAACATGGTTGTCAGTTTCGGGTGGAGGGATGTTATATTTTTAATCCAATACTCCTGCACACCATCTGGGCCTGGTGATTTCCAGTCGGTTAGTTTTTTGGCCTGCCCTTTAAGAGTTTCGACTGTGATACTTAAATCAGTTTGTTGGTGTGCTTGTCCACTAACCTCCTTTTGTACTGTCTCAATCCACACTGCCTGATGATTATATTCAACATCCTGCTCCCATATTCCTCTCCAGAATGTCTTAGTCTGTTCCGCCTCAGGGATCAAGTCGTTGTCTCTTTCTTTCCCTTCAAGCTGCCCCAAAAACATCTTCTGGTTGTTGTCAAACATGCGGTTCTGTCTATACTGACTTACTCTGCTCTCATACCGCCTAATCGTTGCACTCTTTGCTACGATGCGTTGCTTCAGTTCCTCTATGATAATATTTAGCTTTTTTCTCCTAGATTTGTTCTTTTATTTCCAGTCTATTTTTAGTGTCTATGTTTTGTAGTGTCTATGTTTTGTAGTGTGCCATTCAGTATTATTATTTTGGAAACAATCCTCATAACAAATGAGGAATTAGAGGAAGCGAAGAAGATGGTGACAAAGAACGGACACCGAGCAATCTGCAAGGCAGCGGAAATATTTTTCGAAACCCAAGAGCACTGTACGGTCACGTACCGTACAGTAAGTACAAAATCCCGTAGGGTGGAAAGAGCCACAGAGGCCCAAATACAAAAAGCCTTGGGGTCTGTGTGGCAGCGGAAAACGCACATCACCCGAGGCAAAAAATATGCCACCGTAGACGTACTTTTTGCCACACCCCAGGAGGCAAAGGCCCAATCAGTAGTGACCCTAAGGAGCGAGGAAATGGTGTTGGTGCCCTCCTACTGTGGGCAAAAAATTGTGAGGGTCATTTCGCCCTCATTTCGCTGTGGATCGAAGACTCACCTCAGGGCCTTCTGCAACGAGAAGACCCTGAGAAAGGAGAAAACCCCCCTCCTTCCGAATCCGGCTCCACGGCTACCAGCAACAGGACAAGCGGCAACCAGGAACGATAGGCCCGTGGCACCCATACCCACTCCACGGAAATCAAAAACAGCAGCAGCAGTGGAAGTACTAACAACAACAACAGCAATACCAAATGCAGCTGCAACAGAGACTCCAGTGCAAACATCACCAACAACAACAAGTGAAAGCGTGGAGCTGGTACCCCACCCCGACCTCACAGAATCAGACATGGAGTGTGAGGTGGGAGAGAGATGGCAAAAGATCGTAAGAAGGCACAAACGCAGAAGCAGCGCATCGTCGCCTTTGAAAAGGGAGGAAAGAAATGAGAAAAGGGTAAAGTCTACTGCAAAGAGACCCACAGCAGCAACAACACCAACACCATCACCACCCACACTAGCACCACCATAACCACCGGCGACAACCCCACCGCCAACAACACCTTCAACACCACCACCACAAGCACCAACATCGCAAACACAACAACAAAACACACACACCCAGCAACAACGACAAAAAAATAGCAGAACCACACCCCACCCCCAGAAAAACAAATGCACGGCAATAAATACACACAACAAGAAACTAATGACTTACATAATTGAACACACAGACATTTCATAACAGGACTACATAATACCAGCACCAATCAAAACGCCAACTAACATAAGACTGCTAAAAATAGCACAGAAACAATACAGAAATATTAAAACGAAATTCCCCAACGCAGTTGGTGATTTCAGGGACCTAGGAGGAACCATCAATCGAAGAGTATACTCAGACATTCTCTTAGAAGAGCCGACGACCAGCCGAAGGGACGATTCAACGGTCCCTTCACCAGACGATCAAGTGAAAAGGGATGTAAAAACCATCCCTCCTCTACCAAAAGTACGGTAAGTGGTCTTTCCATCTTTTCCACTCTATTTTAAACATGACCTCACTGAGAATAGGCAGCATAAATGCGCGAGGCTTGGGGTCGTCATGGAAGCAGGGTCACCTGCTCAACTACCTCAGGTCACTAAACATAGATGTAGTGGCCATCAGCGAGACCAGAATCTCCGAAGCACGGGCCTTCGCACCGATCTTCGGCGGCTACGATGTGTACGCATCTCCCAGCCGTCGTGGATCCGGTGGAGGAGTTGCTGTGCTTTTTCGGAGAGCTTTGGATCTCGCCATACGGGCCATCTTCCTGGACCCAGAGGGTAAGCTGGTGGTGCTGGATGTGACCAGCGGAGACGGGCAAGCTTTCAGGCTAGTGGCCGTCTATGCCCCGACAGGAGCAGGGCGGCCTGATTTCTTCCGGCGTCTGGAGACCTTTCTTGGAACGTCCCGCTCTTAGTGTTAGTGGGCGACTGGAACGGGATCTTAGATGCACGCTGGGACTGTGTGGGATTAGCGGATAGGGGTGGAGGGTGCAAGAGCCTCACCAACCTGCTCAGGCGTTTTGAACTGTCTGACAGGTACCGAATGGATTTCCCGAATGTGCCAATGTGGACTTGGACAAACCGTATAGGGTCATCCAGATCATATCTAGATAGAGTATTTTGTAGGGAAATGGATAGGTCTAGCATAGGCTGTCCACAATTCAAGATAGTCAGCTACACGGACAACAAATTCGGGATCTGTGTGCTTGACTTAGATAGGCTTCATAGACGAGGACCCGGCTACTGGAAGCTAAACGCGTCCTTACCAGCGCGCAAGGCCTACAGAGACCGGATTAGCGAACTAGTTAAGCGGGCGTTGACGGGGGCCATCGTCAACAACAAGTGGTGGTTTGCTCTGAAAAGAGCGATTAGAATAGAATCGATTAGGTTTAGTAAGGCTTTAGCAATAGAGAAAAATAGAGCAGAGGGAGAACTAGTTAGAAAATTAGACGAGGCGCTTAGCAAAGGCATTGCGACCGACGTGCTTGCGGCGAAATTGGCCCTTGACCAATTCTTCAATGCAAAGCACGAAGGCTGCGTTGTCAGAGCAAGGGTGAGTGCTCTCAGACACGAGGGGACGAAAGCCGTTCAATGGGCCCGAGGGGCGGAGGCGCGTCGTGGCAACAAAGCCACGATCCGGTCTTTGGTGGACCACGACGGGCGCATGCTACTCGATCCCGGGCAAATGTGTGAAGCTTTTCAGCGACACTTCGCTCAGCTGTTCGGGGGCAGCGGTGGGCCGGGTAGAGGGATGGACTTTAGTGTCTACCTCGACGGACTGCCGCGGCTCTCGGCCACTGAGGCGAAGTGTTGCGAAAAGCCGATAACAGCCGCTGAAGTAAGGGAGGCAATGACTGGCTGCACAAGGGGTAAATCGCCTGGTTTGGATGGTCTGCCCTATGAACTTTACGTACAGATGCCAGACTTGTTCGGAGGCCTCTTGGCGGACGTCTACTGCAACTGGCAACAGAACGGGAGAATTCCCAGTTCTGTGAGCCGAGGAGCGGTGGCACTGCTGAGAAAGGATCCGAACAAGGGGGATAACATAGAAAGTTTCCGGCCCATAACTCTGCTAAACACAGAGTTTAAGATTTTGGCCAATGTGCTAGCAAAGAGGTTGGCGTTTGTCGTTGGTGGTCTGGTGGGAGAGGCGCAGACATGCGCCATTCCCGACAGATCCATCCACGACAACCTCCACCTCATGCGATACATCGTAGAGAGGGTAGCTAAGGAACCTGGCACGGGTGGGTCCTTGATCAATTTAGATCAGTCGAAAACTTTCGATAGGGTCGACCATCGTTACCTAGCGGCAGTCCTGAGGGCGGCTGGCTTTGGGCCCGTCTTCAGAGGCTGGATCGCTGCCATGCACAGCGACATCTGCTCTGTGGTGAGAGTGAACGGTCACCTGTCGGAACCGTTCAAGATCATGCGCTCGGTCCGCCAAGGATCTCCCCTCTCGTCCCTCTTGTACGTATTGACTCTCGAGCCATTACTGCATAAACTGGAGACGTTGAGGGGAGTCCCGCGCGAACTAGGATGCGGAAGATCCGTGTCAGCATATGCGGACGATGTCACCGTAGTGGTGTCGAACGCCAAACACATCGAGGCGATCGGCACTACACTAAGAGAATACGAAACGGTGACAGGAGCAATGATCAACCAGGAAAAGTCAGTGGGCCTGCAGCTCGGCACCTGGAGAGGCAGGTCCATGCTGTCCAACAGCGTCGTCGGGCGCTGGACGGACGGACCGGTTAAATTTCTAGGGGTCTGGTTCGGTCCGGATCTCCAGACGGACAAAAACTGGGACGAGGTGACGAGCAGGGTGGCTTCTCTCACCCAGAAATGGGAGGAGAGGAAGCTATCCCTGAAAGGTGGAGAGGAGGTGGCTAACGCGTACATCGCGTCTGTCATCTGCTACCGCCTAACCGTCGTACCTTGTCCTAAGCCTCCCATGACTGCGCTGGAGCGTTTGCTCTTTCGCTTTTTGTGGAAGGGACGTGCTCCGATGGTCAGGCGGTCCATCTGTTGTCAACACCCGCTACGTGGAGGGCTGGGCATGCCGTCGCTGATGATGCGCAGGCACGCGCTCAGGCTACGACATCTCCACCTCTTCCTCGACGGTGATCAGGTGTGGTCGCCGTTTGCTAGACGCGTTTTTCCCCAGCTCGTTTCCTTGACGGAGCTGCAGTCCTGGGTCAAGCGAAGACCGAGAGGGAGCGCCTGGAGACTGGAATGTCTTCAGGCGCTCACAGCCCTCGACCAATCGGGCAATGTGATCGGTGGAAACTCCACCTCGGCGTTCTATAGAGGATTAGTGGAGGGGAAGAGCGACGACGTACTTGGGGAAACTCTAGGCGTCGACGAAAATCAACTAGCCAATCTCTTCGGAAGAACTTTCGGGCCAGGGCCTATGGACAACTTCCAGAAATCTCTGGCCTGGCAGTGCTACCGAGGAGCCTTGCCAGTTCGGGATAAACTCTACAGGCATGGAGGTGCCGTCAGCCGGGCATGTCCGAGATGCGCGCAGGGCGACGAAACCGTCCTGCACGCACTCGTCCAGTGTCCGAGCATTGCTGACTTGTGGGTTTATGTCGAACACCTGCTGTCACGTGTAGGACGGATCCAGCTATCAGCTGAGTCCATCGTGAGGATTGCCCCGCCCCCTTCCTTTAGCCTGGAAGGGCAGGCAGTTTTTATCTGTCTGGTGGCCATGGCGAAAGAGATAGTATGGTGGACACGTTTGAAAGGGCTGAAGACGAGCACTTACCTCTTCGGTAATGCCCTGATTAACTTTTTCAAATTTCATTTGAAAAGGAAAATCAGGGTAGAGAGGAAGTGCTCTCTTCCCAGCATTTTGTTGAAAGATGGGTGAGAGAAGCAAGTATGGCCCGAATGAATGGGCCTTCTCTGAGTATGTGTCTGTAAATTAAAGGTGGAAGACTGGGAGATGGCACTTGCCCTGGTGGTCAGGGCCACTGTGGTCTTTTAATGGGCTTTCTCCACAAATGTCCCTTGGAAGTCTCCCCCCTATTAGGGAATTTTTCTTTGTTATTTTATTTCAACCTCTGTTTTTTTACACGCAGAAATGCCCATTTGTACCGTCCTGTATTGCCCTGTACTGTCCTTAATGTCTACTTTATGTGAACCCTTGTGGTTAATAAAGAAAACATTATTATTATTATTATTATTATTATTATTATTATTATTATTATTATTACAGTTGCATTTATCTTGCTTTATGTTCATACGAGTTATCACCAAGTCACAACCAGTGACCTCAAGAGACAACAAGGTCCGCCATGTTCAAGAAAGAACATACATACTCACACATGCATCTTTAGTGTTTAGACTTGTGATGTACTTATATTGACAAAATCTTCCTTAGTATATGGGCAGTTCCCATTAGTACTATCTTTTGTATTTCTCCTATACGCGGGTTTCCTGGGATTTGCGATAAGTAATCATTAGACCCCTTAGGTATCATTCCCAGAGCGCCTACAATCACTGGTATTGTTTTAGTTCTCAATTTCCACATTTTTCCAATTTCTATCTCCAGGTCCTTATACTTGCTCAATTTTTCAAATGTTTTTATAGATACATTCTTGTCTATTGGAACAGACATATCAATTAGCAGGCATACCCTCTTTTTAAAGTCCTTCAATATTATATCAGGTCTATTTGCATCTATTTTTCGGTCTGTTTGGATGCTAAAGTTCCACAAGATTGAGATGTGATCTTTTTCAAGTATGGGAGGTGGTTGATGCTCCCACCAATTCTTTTGATGGGGCAGGTCAAAATGCTTACACATTATCCAATGTATGTATTGTGCAGCTCTGTCATGCCTGTTTATGTATTCGGTTGGAGCTATAGGACTGCACATTGAAATTATATGGTCAATGGTCTCTGGTTGTTTTTTTGCATACACGGCATAATGGGCTGCACCCATTTTTTATTATGTTGGCTTGGTAATTTTTTGTTGGCAGACACTGATCTTGTGCTGATATAATCAGTCCTTCAGTCTCCGATTTCAGTCCAGAGGATGCCAACCACTGATGGGTTAAAGTTTTGTCAACATCAGGATTGTTAGCTCGCTCTGGGTATTTTCCATACAGAGGCTTTTCTTGCCATTTCTTAGCCAGTTTCTGTAGCAGTTCTTTCTTTGCAGTTACTTTTACCTGCTTTGCTTTTTCTGTGTTTTTCATTTCAGCAGTAAATGGAACTTCTGAAATTTGTAGTCCATTACAGTATCTTTGTGCATCTTTTGTAATTGAATATGATCTTTTGATGCTTTCGTGTTTCAAAACGAGTTTGATCATCCAATCATGTGATTCCCTTAGATATGTAGATAATCCAATTGTTGCAGTTTTCAACGCAATGTCTAACTGGATTAACCCACATCCTCCTTCTTTCCTAGGGAGATATATTCTATCTATATCTGCCTTAGGGTGATGCATTCTGTGCATGGTTAAGAATTTTCGAATTTTTGCATCGAGCCTACGGATCTATGTGCTTGACCAGTTGATGACATTGTAACTGTAGGTTACTACTGGTATGGCAAGCGTGTTTATGGCATCGATCCTATTCCTTGCATTCAATTCCGTTCTTAAGATTGCTCTTACTCTGCGGTAACATTCCTTCCTTATCCTTTCCCTCATTGTCGAGTGCTTGATTCCGTCTCCTTCACAAACACCTAGATATTTGTAAGTTTTTTCTTGATCAAGTTCTCTTATCACGTTCCCCCGATCAAGATTAATGTCTGAACTCTTCAGCAGCTTTCCTCTGGTGAACGTTGCTTTGGCGCATCTATCTAGTCCAAACTCCATTTTAATGTCATCACTGAACTTATTATTATTATTATTAATATTATTATTATTATTATTATTATTATTATTATTGGCGACCTACGTAGGAAATCGTATTATCGTGAGCTCCGCAAAGGTTTGTTGTTTTCAGTTGTTTCAAATTGCCATTTATGGAAAATTTTTGTTGTTAAGTGTTTATAAGGTCACAAAATTTGCTTTCGGAAAAGGACAGTGAAAATGATTGGGGCCTTGAGACCAAAATTTTAACTTTTAAAATTATCAAACAAAAAATTTCTTTGAAAAAATCATGGACTACTCACAGCTTTACCAGGCTGAGAGCCTTCCTCAAAACTAATACCTCACACCAACACCACCATTGTAAATATTACTACATTTGCCAACACTAAAAATATAAGCAGTAGCAATAATTTAAATGTGTCTCATGCAGAGATTCATTTCCCGCCATTACCAAAAATAACAGGTGTTAAATCCGCCACCCCCACCACCACCACAGCGACAACAGAAACAAAAGAAAAAATAAATGGATTCACCCAGAATCGACTCTTCCACACCGAACACAAGTGACGCCACCACCACCACAACTGAAACTAAAAATAACAATAACAAAAATAGCAATAATAACAACAGCAATAACAACAATGAGCATAACAACAAAAACATCAACACCACCGCAAATGTGTCTTTTGCCAAAGCAGCCAAGAAATGCGAAACAATCGAGGTGACTCAGGAGGAATTAAATGAAGCCAAGAGAATGGTAAAGAAAGATGGGTACAGGGTCAGCTTCACCCCACACCTAATAAAATGGAGCATCGGCGCCTATGCACCGTGTCTTATCGGACGATAAACATAAAATCGCGCCGAGTGGAGCGGGCATCCGAGTCCCAAATCCAAAAACTTTGGGACATGTGTGGGCAAAAAAACCCCACATCAGACGTGGGCAGAAATATGGAACCGTGGACGTGTTCTTTGAAACACCACAGGAGGCCAGAGAACACTCAATGGCCCCATTAAGAAGTGATGACTTCACACTCGTCCGAAGCTCTTGTGGCCAGAGACTCGTGAAGATCAGGGTGACCCACGTTCCACCGGCCATCGAAATTCCCTGGCTAATAGCTGCCGTCCTCGGCGGCATCGAAACCAACACCAAGGTAATCGAAATAACGAAAGAAAAGCAGGAGAACTCGTCCGGATCTGGGATGGAGCTCCTGATCCAAGCGGACCAAAAAAGATTTGAGGAGATCCCAGAGGTAATAGACCTCACTGACGGCAGCCACCTCACGGTAATTGTCGAGGGCAGAAGGCCAATGTGTGTCCTTTGTGGTGAAGGAACCCACCTAAGGGCTTTCTGCCCTCAGGCTAAAAGGTTGAGGCCACCTCTCTTAAACATCCCAGTGACTCAACCATCAACACAACCAGCAGCAGAGATTGCAGCAACAACTGTAGCAGCAACAACAGAAACAACTGTAACAGCAACAACCTCAGCAATAGTAGCAAAACCCACACAACCACCACCCAACGCGCCAGAATTAGCACCAGCGCCTACACCATCCACCACGCCACAACCAAAACCAACGCCTGTGGAGGATTTTCCACTCCCCGGCCTATCACAACTGGAGACAGATTGTGACGACGAGGAATGGGAAACGGTATCAGGAAAAAAGAAAAAAGAAACCAAAAAAGAAAAAATTCTCTTCCCTCCCCCTCCAAAAACAAAATACAGAGGGAAACAAGTAAACTATCAAACAAAAAAGTTAGGACAGATATGCCACCATCCACACCAGCATCACGAACGCCATCACCACAAACACCAACACCTTCACCATCATTAACCCCAACACCACCATCACCAACACCACAAAAGTTACCAAAAAAGCGAAACAGAAACAAACCCAAAACAAGCGCAAACAAGACCACCAAAACGATACACACTACACAGCATTAAATTTGAACAACAACCAATTATTATACTACATCCAACACAACACCAGCATCACAGAAAAAGACTACACAACAACCCAAAAGTTCACACCACCTCCACACATACAAATCACTCGCATCACACAGAAAACGTACACGACACTAGAACAAAAATTCCCGAAAGACATCGGAGAATTCCGACAAGCACTCTCCAGGAGGATTTATAAGCACATCCTTCCGGAGGTGGCCACATGAATTGAAAAGGATGGATAAACCATCCTTCCTCTACGAGAAGTAAGGTAAGTGGTCTTTCCCATATTTTCCACTCCTTTTCAACATGACCTCACTCAGAATAGGCAGCATAAATGCGCGTGGCTTGGGTCGTCATGGAAGCAGGGCCACCTGCTCAACGACCTCAGGTCACTAAACATAGATGTAGTGGCCATCAGCGAGACCAGATTCTCCGAAGCACGGGCCTTCGCACCGATCTTCGGCGGCTACGATGTGTACGCATCTCCCAGCCGTCCTGGATCGGGAGGAGGGGAAGTTGCTGTGCTTTTTCGGAGAGGTTTGGATCTCGCCATACTGGCCATCTTCCTGGACCCAGAGGGTAAGTTGGTGGTGCTGGACGTGACCAGCGGAGACGGGCAAGCTTTCAGGCTAGTGGCCGTCTATGCCCCGACAGGAGCAGGGCGGCCTGATTTCTTCCGGCGTCTGGAGACCTTTCTTGGAACGGCCCGATCTTCAGTGTTAGTGGGCGACTGGAACGTGATCTTAGATGCACGCTAGGACTGTGTGGGATTAGCGGATAGGGGAGGAGGGTGCAAGAGCCTCGCCAACCTGCTCAGGCGTTTTGAACTGACTGACAGATACCGATTGGATTTCCCGAATATGCCAATGTGGACTTCGACAAATCGCATAGGGTCATCCAGATCATATCTAGATAGAGTATTTTGTAGGGAAATAGATGGGTCTAGCATAGGCTGTCCGCAATTTAAAATAGTCAGCTACACGGACCACAAATTCGTGATCTGTGTGCTTGACTTAGATAGGCTTTATAGACGAGGACCCGGCTACTGGAAGCTAAACGCGTTCTTACCAGTGCGCAAGGCCTACAGAGACCGGATTAGTGAACTAGTTAAGCGGGCGTTGACGGGGGCCATTGTCAACAACAAGTGGTGGTTTGCTCTGAAAAGAGTAATTAGAATAGAGTCCATTAGATTTAGTAAGGCTTTAGCAATAGAGAAAAATAGAGAAGAGGGAGGACTAGTTAGAAAATTAGACGAGGCGCTTAGTAAAGGCATCGCCACCGACGTACTTGCGGCGAAATTGGCCCTCGACCAATTTTTCAATGCAAAGCACGAAGGCTGCGTTGTCAGAGCAATTGTGCGTGCTCTCAGACACGAGGGGACGAAAGCCGTACATTGGGCCCGAGTGGCAGAGGCGCGTCGTGGCAATAAAGCCATGATCCTGTCTTTGGTGGACCACGACAGGCGCATGCTACTCGATCCCGGGAAAATGTGTGAAGCTTTCCAGCGGCACCTCGCTCAGCTGTTCGGGGGCAGCGGTGGGCCGGATCGAGGGATGGACTTTAGTGTCTACCTCGACGGACTGCCGCGGCTCTCGGCCACTGAGGCGAAGTGTTGCAAAAAGCCGATAACAGCCGCTGAAGTAAGGGAGGCAATGACTGGCTGCGCAAGGGGTAAATCGCCTGGTTTGGATGGTCTGCCCTATGAACTTTACGTACAGATGCCAGACTTGTTCGGAGGCCTCTTGGCGGACGTCTACTGCAACTGGCAACAGAACGGGAGAATTCCCAGTTCTGTGAGCCGAGGAGCGGTGGCACTGCTGAGAAAGGATCCGAACAAGGGGGATAACATAGATCATTTCCGGCCCATAACTCTGCTAAACACAGAGTTCAAGATTTTGGCCAAGGTGCTAGCAAAGAGGTTGGCGCTTGTCGTTGGTGGTCTGGTGGGAGAGGCGCAGACATGCGCCATTCCCGACAGATCCATCCACGACAACCTCCACCTCATGCGATACATCGTAGAGAGGGTAGCTAGGGAACCTGGCACTGGTGGGTCCTTGATCAATTTAGATCAGTCGAAAGCTTTCGATAGGGTCGACCATCGTTAGCTAGCGGTAGTCCTGGGGACGGCTGGCTTTGGGCCCGTCTTCAGAGGCTGGATCGCTGCCATGCACAGCGACATCTGCTCTGTGGTGAGAGTGAACGGTCACCTGTCGGAACCGTTCAACATCATGCGCTCGGTCCGACAAGGATGTCCCCTCTCGTCCCTCTTGTACGTATTGACTCTCGAGCCATTACTGCACAAACTGGAGACGTTGAGAGCGTCCCGCGCGAACTAGGATGCGGAAGATCCGTTTCAGCATATGCGGACGATGTCACCGTAGTGGTGTCGAATGCCAAACACATCGAGGCGATCGGTACTTCACTAAGAGAATACGAAGCGGTGACAGGAGCAATGATCAACCAGGAAAAGTCAGTGGGCCTGCAGCTCGGCACCTGGAGAGGCAGGTCCATGCCGTCCAACAGCGTCGTCGGGCGCTGGACGGACGGACCGGTTAAATTGCTAGAGGTCTGGTTTGGTCCGGACCTCCAGACGGACAAAAACTGGGACGAGGTGACGAGCAGGGTGGCTTCTCTCATCCAGAAATGGGCGGAGAGGAAGCTATCCCTGAAAGGTCGAGCGGAGGTGGCTAACGCGTACATCGCGTCCGTCATCTGCTACCGCCTGACCGTCGTACCTTGTCCTAAGCCTCGCCTAACTGCGCTGGAGCGTTTGCTCTTTCGTTTTTTGTGGAAGGGACGCGCTCCGATGGTCAGGCGGTCCATCTGTTGTCAACACCCGCTACGTGGAGGGCTGGGCATGCCGTGGCTGATGATGCGCAGGCACGCGCTCAGGCTACGACATCTCTACCTCTTCCTCGACGGTGATCAGGTGTGGTCGCCCTTTGCTAGACACGTATTTCCCCAGCTCGTTTCCTTCACGGAGCTACAGTCCTGGGTCAAGCGAAGACCGAGAGGGAGCGCCTGGAGACTGGAATGTCTTCAGGCGTTCACAGCCCTCGACCAATCGGGCAATGTGATCGGTGGAAACTCCACCTCGGCGTTCTATAGAGGATTAGTGGAGGGGAAGAGCGACGACGTACTTGGGGAAACTCTAGGCGTCGACGAAAATCAACTAGCCAATCTCTTCGGAAGAACTTTCGGGCCAGGGCCTATGGACAACTTCCAGAAATCTCTGGCCTGCCAGTGCTACCGAGGAGCCTTGCCAGTTCGGGATAAACTCTACAGGCATGGAGGTGCCGTCAGCCGGGCATGTCCGAGATGCGCGCAGGGCGATGAAACCCTCCTGCACGCACTCGTCCAGTGTCCGAAAATTGCTGACTTGTGGGTTTATGTCGAACACCTGCTGTCGCTTGTAGGACGGAGCCGGCTATCATCTGACTCCATCGTGAGCATTGCCCCGCCCTCCTCCTTTAGCCGGGAAGGGCAGGCAGTTTTTATCTGTCTGGTGGCCATGGCGAAAGAGGTAGTATGCTGGACATGTTTGAAAGGGCTGAAGACGAGCACTTACGTCTTCGGTGATGCTCTGATTGACTTTTTCAAATTTGATTTGAAAAGGAAAATCAGAGTAGAGAGGGAAGTGCTCTCTTCCCAGCATTTTGTTGAAAGATGGGTTAGAGAAGCAAGTATGGCCCGAGTGAATGGGCCTACTCTGAGTATATATCTGTAAATTAAAGGTGGAAAACTGGGAGAGGGCACTTGCCTTGGTGGTCAGGGTCACTGTGGCCTTTTACTGGGCTTTCTCCACAAATGTCCCTCCGAAGTTTCCCCCTATTGGGGAATTTTTTATTGTTATTCTTTTGTTACATCCTCCGTTTTTGTTTTTTACACCCAGAAATGCCCATTTGTACCGTGCTGTATTGTCCTGCACTGTCTTAAATGTCTACTTTATGTAAACCCTTGTGGTTAATAAAGAAATCATTATTATTATTATTATTATTATTATTATTATTATTATTATTATTATTGGCGACCTACGTAGTAAATCGTATCATCGTGAGCTCCGCAAAGGTTTGTTATTTCCGTTTGTCATTTATGGAAAATTTTATTGTTAACTGTTTATAAGCACACATACATTGTTTTCCGAAAAGGACACCCAAAAAGATTGGGGCCTTGTGCCCAAAATTCTAACTTTTATTATTATCAAAAAATTTCTTTGAAAAAAAATGGCTAATTCACCTCTGCACCAAGCAGCTGAAAGCCTTCCTCACAAATTAACACCTCACACCGACACCACCATTGTAAATGTTACTACGTTTGCCAACACTACTAAAAATGTAAGCAGTAGCAATATTTTAAATTTGTCTCAGGCAGACATTCATTTCCCGCCATTACCAATGACTGCAGGTGTTAAAGCCTCCACCACCACCACCACCACCGCGACAACCACCACCCCCAACACCTCTGCGACAACATAAGCAAAAGAAGAAAAAAATAAATTAACTCGTGACGTCGAAATGAAATCAAGCAAAATGGACTCTTCCCCACCAAAGACGACTGACGTCACCACCACCACAACTGAAACTAAAATTAATATTAACACAAATAACGATAGCAACAACAACAACAATGACATTATAAAAACGACCCTCAGTTTTGCCAGAGTAGCAAAACAGTTCGAAGCATTTACGGTAACTCAGGAGGATTTAGAAAATGCCAAACAAATGGTAAAGAAAGATGGGTACAGGGTCAGCCTCACCTCACCCCCCCCCCCCTCCCCACCTAAGAAAATGGAGCATCGGCGCCTATGCACCGTGTCGTATCGGACAATAAATGTAAAATCGCGCCGAGTGGAACGGGCACCCGAGTCCCAAATCCAAAAAGCTTTGGGTCATGTGTGGGCAAGAAAAACCCACATTCAGACGTGGGCAGAAATATGGAACCTTAGACGTGTTCTTTGAAACACCAGAGGAGGCTAGAGAACACTCCATGGCCCCATTAAGAAGTGGCGACTTCACACTCGTCCCAAGCTATTGTGGCCAGAGACTCGTAAAGATCAGGGTGACCCACGTTCCACCGGCCATCGAAATTCCCTGGCTAATAGCGGCCGTCCTCGCTGGCATCGAAGCCAACACAAAAATAATAGCAATAGCAAATGAAAAGCAGAACTGGTCTGGATCTGGGATGGAGCTCCTGATCCAAGCGGACCAAAAAAGCATTGAGGAGATCCCAGAGGTAATAGACCTCACTGACGGCAGCCACCTCACGGTAATTGTCGAGGGCAGAAGACCTAGGTGTGTCGTTTGTGGTCAAGGAACCCACCTAAGGGCTTTCTGCCCTCAGGCTAAAAGGTTGAGGCCACCTCTCCTACCCACCCCAGTGACACAACCATCAACACCACCAGTAGCAGAGATGGCAGCAACAACTGTAGCAGCAACAACAGAAGCAACTATAACAGCAACAACCCCAGCAACAGTATCAAAACCAACACCACCACCAAGACCAGCAAAACCAACATTCACCACCCAACGCTTCAGAACTAGCACCAGCGCCTACACCATCCACCACGCCACAACCAAAACTAACGCCTGTGGAGGATTTTCCACTCCCCGGCCTATCACAACTGGAGACAGATTGTGACGACGAGGAGTGGGAAACGATATCCGGAAAAAAAAAGAAACCAAAAAGAAAAAAATTCTCTTCCTTCCCCCTCCAAAAACAAAATACAGAGGGAAACAAATAAACTAAGAAACAAAAAAGTTAGGACAGATATGTCACCATCCACAACAGCATCACCAACCCCATCAACCCAAACACCAACACCATAACCATCATTAGCCCCAACACCACCATCACCTACACCACAAAAGTCACCAAAATGCGAAACAGAAACAAACCCACAACAAACGCAAACAAAACAAAACACCCAAAACGATACACACTACACAGCATTAAATTTGAACAACAAGCAATTATTACACTACATCCAACACAACACCAGCATCACAGAAAAAGACTACACAACAACCCCAAAATTCACACCACCTCCACACATACAAATCACTCGCATCACACAGAAAACGTACATGACACTAAAAAAAAAAATTCCCCAAAGACATCGGAGACTTCCGACAGGCACTCTCCATGAGGATTTATAAGGACACCCTTCCTGAGGGGGCCACAAGCAGTGAAAAGGATGGAAAAACCGTCCTTCCCCTACGAGAAGTAAGGTAAGTGGTCTTTCCCATCTTTTCCACTCCTTTTCAACATGACCTCACTCAGAATAGGCAGCATAAATGCGCGTGGCTTGGGGTCGTCATGGAAGCAGGGCCGCCTGCTCAACGACCTCAGGTCACTAAACATAGATGTAGTGGCCATCAGCGAGACCAGAATCTCCGAAGCACAGGCTTTCGCACCGATCTTCGGCGGCTACGATGTGTACGCATCTCCCAGCCGTCCGGGATCGGGGGGAGGAGTTGCTGTGCTTTTTCGGAGAGGTTTGGATCTTGCCATACGGGCCATCTTCCTGGACCCAGAAGGTAAGTTGGTAGTGCTGGACGTAGCCAGCTGAGACGGGCAAGCTTTCAGGCTAGTGGCCGTCTATGCCCCGACAGGAGCAGGGCGGCCTGATTTCTTCCGGCGTCTGGAGACCTTTCTTGCAACGCCCCGCTCTTTAGTGTTAGTGGGCGACTGGAACGGGATCTTCGATGCACGCTGGGACTGTGTGGGATTAGCGGATAGGGGTGGAGGGTGCAAGAGCCTCACCAACCTGCTCAGGAGTTTTGAACTGTCTGACAGGTACCGATTGGATTTCCCGAATGTGCCAATGTGGACTTCGACAAATCGCATAGCGTCATCCAGATCATATCTAGATAGAGTATTTTGTAGGGAAATAGATAGGTCTAGCATAGGCTGTCCACAATTCAAGATAGTCAGCTACACGGACCACAAATTCGTGATCTGTGTGCTTGACTTAGATAGGCTTCATAGACGAGGACCCGGCTACTGGAAGCTAAACGCGTCCTTACCAGCGCGCAAGGCCTACAGAGACCGGATTAGCGAACTAGTTAAGCGGGCGTTGACGGGGGCCATCGTCAACAACAAGTGGTGGTTTGCTCTGAAAAGAGTAATTAGAATAGAGTCCATTAGGTTTAGTAAGACTTTAGCAATAGAGAAAAATAGAGCAGAGGAAGAATTAGTTAGAAAATTAGATGAGGCGCTTAGCAAAGGCATCGCGACCGACGTACTTGCGGCGTAATTGGCCCTTGACCAATTCTTCAATGCAAAGCACGAAGGCTGCGTTGTCAGAGCTAGGGTGCGTGCTCTCAGACACGAGGGGACGAAAGCCGTTCAATGGGCCCGAGTGGCGGAGGCGCGTCGTGGCAACAAAGCCACGATCCGGTCTTTGGTGACCACGACGGGCGCATGCTACTCGATCCCGGGCAAATGTGTGAAGCTTTTCAGCGACACTTCGCTCAACTGTTCGGGGGCAGTGGCGGGCCGGATCGAGGGATGTACTTTAGTGTCTACCTCGACGGACTGCCGCGGCTTTCGGCCACTGAGGCGGAGTGTTGCGAAAAGCCGATAACAACCGCTGAAGTACGGGATGCAATGACTAGTTGCACAAGGGGTAAATCGCCTGGTTTGGATGGTCTTCCCTATGAACTTTACGAACAAATGCCAAACTTGTTCGGAGGCCTCTTGGCGGACGTCTACTGCAACTGGCAACAGAACGGGAGAATTCCCAGCTCTGTGAGCCGAGGAGCGGTGACGCTGCTGAGAAAGGATCCGAACAAGAGGGATAACATAGATAATTTTAGGCCCATAACTCTGCTAAACACAGAGTTCAAGATTTTGCCCAAGGTGCTAGCAAAGAGGTTGGCGCTTGTCGTTGGTGGTCTGGTGGGAGAGGCACAGACATGCGCCATTCCCGACAGATCCATCCACGACAACCTCCACCTCATGCGATACATCGTAGAGAGGGTAGCTAGGGAACCTGGCACGGGTGGGTCTTTGATCAATTTAGATCAGTCGAAAGCCTTCGATAGGGTCGACCATCGTTACCTAGCGGCAGTCCTGAGGGCGGCTGGCTTTGGGCCCGTCTTCAGAGGCTGGATCGCTGCCATGCACAGCAACATCTGCTCTGTAGTGAGAGTGAACGGTCACCTTTCGGAACCGTTCAACATCATGCGCTCGGTCCGCCAAGGATGTCCCCTCTCGTCCCTATTGTACGTATTGACTCTCGAGCCATTACTGCACAAATTGGAGACGTTGAGGGGGGTCCCGCGCGAACTAGGATGCGGAAGATCCGTGTCAGCATATGCCGACGATGTCACCGTAGTGGTGTCGAACGCCAAACACATCGAGGCGATCGGCACTACACTAAGAGAATACGAAGCGGTGACAGGAGCAATGATCAACCAGGAAAAGTCAGTGGGCCTGCAGCTCGGCACCTGGAGAGGCAGGTCCATGCCGTCCAACAGCGTCGTCGGGCGCTGGACAGACGGACCGGTTAAATTGCTAGGGGTCTGGTTCGATCCAGACCTCCAGACGGACAAAAACTGGGACAAGGTGACGAGCAGGGTGGCTTCTCTTACCGAGAAATGGGCCGAGAGGAAGCTATCCCTGAAAGGTCGAGCGGAGGTGGCGAATGCGTACATCGCATCCGTCATCTACTACCGCCTGACCGTCGTACCTTGTCCTAAACCCCGCCTGACTGCGCTGGAGCGTTTGCTCTTTCGCTTCTTGTGGAAGGGACGCGCTCCGATGGTCAGGCGGTCCATCTGCTGTCAACACCCGCTACGTGGAGGGCTGGGCATGCCGTGGCTGATGATGCGCAGACACGCGCTCAGGCTACGGCATCTCCACCTCTTCCTCGACGGTGATCAGGTGTGGTCGCCGTTTGCAAGACGCGTTTTTCCCCAGCTCGTCTCCTTGACGGAGCTGCAGTCCTGGGTCAAGCGAAGACCGAGAGGGAGCGCTTGGAGACTGGAATGTCTTCAGGCGCTCACAGCCCTCGACCAATCGGGCAATGTGATCGGTGGAAACTCCACCTTGGCGTTCTATAGGGGATTAGTGGAGGGGAAGAGCGACGACGTACTTGGAGAAACTCTAGGCGTCGACGAAAATCAACTAGCCAATCTCTTCGGAAGGACTTTCGGGCCGGGGCCTATGGACAACTTCCAGAAATCCCTGGCCTGGCAGTGCTACCGAGGAGCTTTGCCAGTTCGGGATAAACTCTACAGGCATGGAGGTGCCGTCAGCCGGGCATGTCCGAGATGCGCGCAGGGCGACGAAACCGTCCTGCACGCACTCGTCCAGTGTCCGAGCATTGCTGACTTGTGGGTTTATGTCGAACACCTGCTGTCACGTGTAGGACGGATCCAGCTATCAGCTGAGTCCATCGTGAGGATTGCCCCGCCCCCTTCCTTTAGCCTGGAAGGGCAGGCAGTTTTTATCTGTCTGGTGGCCATGGCGAAAGAGATAGTATGGTGGACACGTTTGAAAGGGCTGAAGACGAGCACTTACCTCTTCGGTGATGCCCTGATTAACTTCTTTCAAATTTCATTTGAAAAGGAAAATCAGGGTAGAGAGGGAAGTGCTCTCTTCCCAGCATTTTGTTGAAAGATGGGTGAGAGAAGCAAGTATGGCCCGAATGAATGGGCCTACTCTGAGTATGTGTCTGTAAATTAAAGGTGGAAAACTGGGCGAGGGCACTTGCCCTGGTGGTCAGGGCCACTGTGGTCTTTTAATGGGCTTTCTCCACAAATGTCCCTTGGAAGTCTCCCCCCTATTGGGGAATTTTTCTTTGTTATTTTATTTCAACCTCTGTTTTTTTACACGCAGAAATGCCCATTTGTACCGTCCTGTATTGTCCTGTACTGTCCTTAATGTCTACTTTATGTGAACCCTTGTGGTTAATAAAGAAAACATTATTATTATTATTATTATTATTATTATTATTATTATTATTATTGGTGTTGTTATTATTGACAGTCGATCGACTTTCGTCAATCGGAGCGAGGAAACTATGTTTCCGTTGGTCTTTCAAATTAGAAGGAGCAACATCTTGCTCAAGGACATAACGCATCACCCGGTCCAGGAATCGAACTCATAACCTCACGATTGCGAATCCTATTATCTAACCTCCAGCCAAGTGCCTTCGCAGTATTTATATACTTTATTATCGCCAAGATGCATGTCTTCTTGCTGTGAGTACTCACAGAATCGTCATTGTTGTATGATCCTGTGAGTACACAGGTGAAACTATAGAATTATAAGACTCACGACTTAGCGATAATAAAGAATATTTAAACTCCACTTCGGTATCGAGTACTCTTTCTAACATCCGTTAATAACAAACGTGTATATATATATATATATATATAAATTAAAATGAAGAATTAGAAATAGAAGCTAGGACTATCCATCATCAGTGGTATACTAGCCATCATATGTATTTCTTCGCATTAGGATATAATTATCGTAGGAGAAGAGGAAATAGAGTGATACAGAGTAGTGCGATACAGATTCCTAAATGCTAATAGCCAAAGCGGAGTGTGCTCAAAGCTTGGTTAGCAGAGTTAAATATTGGAGAAGATATAATTGTTTCTACTTTTGGCACAAGGCCAGCAATTATCCAGTACATTACTGGTACTTTATTTTATCGGCCTCGTAAGGATGAAAGGCTAAGTTAACCTCGGCGGGATTTGAACACAGAATGGCAAGGGCCGTAACTCTATGCGTCAAAGCATGGCGTCCGACCTTCTACCGACACTGCCAGAAGATATATTTAGCAGTTTGTTCAAGCAGAGCAGGAATAAGCAAATGAATGAATGAAGGAGTTACAAGCCGTTAAAATTATTATTTATAAACAATCATTTCTCTGAGGATCTCGTGTGGGCGAAACATTATGTAAGATTTATATAAAGAACTTGTTTTAACGGCTTGTAACTTCTTCATTCATTCATTTGCTTATATATATATACATATATATATATATATATATATATATATATATATATATATATATATATATATATATATATATATATAAACGTATACTATATATAAATACACAATCACGCACAAATATGCACACACGCACGCACGCGCACACGCACGACGCACGCATATAAGTATATATCCATATATAAATATATTTCTATTTCAATTGGTGTTTAGTTGGGAGCATAACAACAATAAAAGCAACAATACTTAGTTTTATGCTTCAGGTTTCTCAGTACAAATTCTAAGTAATAGTTCTGAAATTTCTCATGCAACAGTTCTCCACAGAAAAAAATCTGTGTTAACAATGATGTAATAAAATGTTCAGGTGATCGATTCGCTCAACTATATCGCTTCCCTACAACATATACATACTAGCAAGAGTGTTGAATGATGTATACATAAATATAGAAGAGTCTTAACATTTCGGACTCTAGGCTTCTTTTGAAGCTAGAATGATTAATATAAGATGATATAGAAAGATTAAAGAGTGCGAATAGGAGGGAACCGGAAAATTTGTGAGTAAAAGATACGCACAGTGAGCCATTTTGGAGAGAGGCCGGGCATTTGGTACACACACACACACACACACATACACACATATATATATATAGGAGGTGAGTTTTATTGTAGCACAATAAAGCAATGCACATATCGGATTAGTAGCACTCTACAGTTTGTAGGATTGGAGTATAAATAATATAAGATCAAAAGATGGTTAAAAGAGTTCCAAGTATTTTATGAAATGCGCATAATAAAATGCTTGGAACTCTTTTAACCATCTTTTGATCTTATATTATATATATATATATATATATTTCGTTTCTGAATTTGTTTAGCAAGATTCTTTATCTGAAAACGTGTGTTGAAACCGATATTGTTATACTTTGGGAGGGTCATGTTGCCAATAAGAATATATATATATATATATATATATATGTGTGTGTGTGTGTGTGTGTGTGTGTGTGTGTGTGTGTGTGTGTGTGTGTGTGTGTGTGTGTGAGACACACACACACACAAACAGACAGAGTGTATGCTGTTTTTCTTATGGTTTTAATGTTAACTGGCCGTAAAATAATTCACTTAAAAAAACGAAATCACTAAGTCCAATCCCAAGTTTAGGAATACTTTTGTATTACTGATGCAAAAATGATTTTATATTTTTGTTTATTTAAATTATGTGTGTCTTAGCAATACTTGTTAATTACTATTATTATTACTTCGGTGAATTGGCAGTATCGGTAGAGGTTTGGACGCCATGCTTTCTAGCATAGTTACGTCCCTTTACAGTCTGAGTTCAAATCCCGCCGAGGTTAACTTTGCCTTTCATCCTTACGGGGTCGATAAAATAAAGTACCAGTAATGTACTGGTTAATTGCTGGCCTTGTGCCTAAATTAGAAACAATTATTACTTATTTTATATTTGGTCTTCATTTCCGGTCTAAGCAAGTCTGACAAAAGTGTCAAATGCTTTATCTGCTGTCAGTGTCATACTCTAAACGTTAATGGTTAACAAAGTGGTCATTAGCTGAAAGAGAAATTAACAGTTAGTTTGAAACTGCGACAACATATAGATTTCACTTATTATTATTATTGTTATTATTTTAGTATTATTTAGTTTGGTGGATTGGCCGTATCGGTAGAGCATGGGAAACCATGCTTCGTGGCATAGAGTTACGGCCCTTTATGTTCTGAGTTCATAACCCGCCGAGGTTAGCTTTGCTTTTCATACTTACGGGTTGATAAATAAAACACAAGTAATGCTCTGGGGTGGATTCAATCAACTTTCCCCACCCTTTCAAATTGCTGCTCTTGTGCCTAAAGTAGAAGCATTTATTCTTATTATGGTTATTTTTGAAGGCCGTGGATTGGCAGTATCTGTATAACGTCGGACACCATGCTTCGCGGCATAGAGTTACGGCCCTTTATGTTTAAATCCCACCGAGGTTAACTTTGTCTATCATCCTTACGGGGTCGATAAAATAAAGTACCAGTCACGCATTGAAGTTGATTTAATAGACTTTCCCCTCTCTCCAAATTGCTGGTCTTGTGCCTAAAGTAGAAACCATTATTATTATTATTAGTAGTAGTAGTAGTAGAAGTAGAAGGGCGGTGGATTGGCAGTGTCGGTAGCGAGCCAGACGCCATGCTTTGCAGCATAGAGTTACGGTACTTTATGATCTGAGTTCAAATCCCGCCGAGGTTAACTTTGCCTTTCATCCTTACGGGGTCGATAATATAAAGTACCAGTCACTCACTGGGGTCGATTTAATCGACTTTCCCTCTACGCTAAAATTGCTGGCCTTGTGCCTATATAAGAAACAATTAGTAGCAGCAGCAGCAGCAGAGCAGCAGTAGTAGTAGTAGTAGTAGTAGTAGTGTCGTTGCTGGTTGTGGTGGCGGTGTTAGTTATATTGGCGCTGGAAGCCCTGCTACTGATGCTTTTCACTTTTTGTTGGTCATAGTATTCTTACAGTTATTGATGTTGCTTTTGGAGCCACTTGTTTCAGTAATTTTTCTTGTTTTTCTTGTTGTTTGTTAATGTAATTTTTGTAGAATAGTTTAGAAAATTGATGATTAAAATGCCGTATAATTGAATGTTAACTTGTTTTGTGTTTCTTTTGTACATTATTTTTTAACTTTTATTCGTGTTTTGCTCATTGTGTTTTGCTTTTTAGAGTTTATTTGTTTATTTACTTACTTAATCTATGTAATTCTCTCAGTATGCCAGCGCGTATGTATATGCGTATGCGTGTATGTGTCAGTTGAGATTATATATGTGTATATGTGCATGTATGTTTGTATGTGAGTGTGTATGCGTTTATGCGCATGTGCCTGTGTGTGCGTGTACGTTTGTGTCAGTGTGTGTGTGTGCGTGTGCGTCAGTGTATGTGTACGTGTGTTTCAGTGTGTGTGTGTGTACGTATGTGTCAGTGTGCGTGTGTAGCATACACAACCCGGTACGAAACATTACATTTCATTAGCTCTAGGACGTATATTGAATAGCAAGTTAAATGTCCATGTTGATAGGCTCACTACGGCACATGCCGCTGCTAATGGTTTGTCTCCGTTTTCAATTCACTTACATGACACCGACAGAGATGAAGCGAAATGACCTCAGTGGACGGAATTGTTATAATCATCATCATGGTCGTCGGCGTCGTCGTCGTTATCTTCTTCTTCTTCTTCTTCTTCTTCTTCTTCTTCTTCTTCTTCTTCTTAATCATCATCATCATCATCATCATCCTCCCCATCATCACAATCATCATCATCATCATCATCAGCTTCTTCTTCTTCTTCTTCTTCTTCTTCTTCTTCTTCTTCTTCTTCTTCTTCTTCTTCTTCTTCTTCTTCTTCTTCTTCTTCTTCTTCTTCGTCATCACCATCATCGTCATCATCATCATCATCATCATCATCAGTAGCATTGCGATTACTTTTAATCAACTACAATCCCTTATCTAAAACTATGAGACCTATTATTTTACAGCACCATTCAACACGCACCATTTCACCGCCCAGACATTGCAGACTCGTAGAACTACAACAACTTTTGTTAATTGCAGGACAGATTAGGCTATAGGAGTGGTCCGTGAGGGGGGGAGGGGGATTGCTCCCCTGCTTTCTTCTAGCCAAGAAATGTAGGCAATATTTTCATTATCTAGAACAGGGGCGAGCAGCAGGTGGCCTGTGGGCCACAATCCAGCCCGCCAGATTAGTCAGAGTGGCCTGCGATGATCGTTTTTACTTTTTATCTTGGAGGGTTATTTAGAATTTTTTTTGTAACCGTAATGCAATTTTCTGTTAGCTGACCTATACTAAAGGGCTTCACTGATAGGGTTATGTGTGTTATAATTTCCTAGTTCCGTGTTATAGAAAGAAGTGGTGAATCTTTGGAATAGTGTATAATAAATATTAATGACGTAGTTAATAAATATTAATGGTCTAGTTGTTCAATGTTTAAAAGTGGCCCGCCAATGGAATATGTTGCACACCCCTGATATAGAAGCTGTAAGAGACAGGAAAGATATGGCTGGTGGTGAAAGACCACATCAACCCCTTTCTGCTTCATTTGCAGCAAGTGAGGGGATAGAAGGAGATGATAATTGTTAGTGAATTTGCTGAGAGGAAGGTGAGAGTGACAAATTGGTCCATGGTAATAGCCCTCCTTTCAGCATGAGACAGTAGGTCAGATAACACAGTTAGGTGAGGGCTCTAACCATTGTCTGTAAGAGTGAACTGGTGTCTGTGAGGTTTTCTCCTTGACCACGTCTAGCTCTCCTCCTATTGATAGTTTTCATCTTCTCCTTCATAATGTATTTTTTCAAACATATTTTCTTGTACTCGATTCTGTGTAAAGCACAACCATTTTCGTAATTTGACTTTGTAGTGTATCCTCCTCCGTCATCCATACTGTAAGTACAGAAACTATTGTTATTACTATTATTATTTATTGACGTCATCAGTGTGGTGGATTGGCAGAATCGGTAGTACGCTGGACGCTATGCTTTGTGGCATAGTTACCTCCCTTTACGTTCTGAACTCAAATCCCACCGCGGTTGGTTTTGCCTTTTATCGTTACGGAGTCGATAAAATAAAGCACCAGTAACGCGCGGGGTCGATTTAAAAGACTTTCCCCACCCCTTCAAATTGCTGGCCTTGTGCCAAATTAGAAATATTTATTTATTATTATTACCCTCAGTTTTATTACTATTTGGTGTGTTGTATCTATTTGTAAGTCATAGGGTTTTGCTATGTATCTGTCTGTATATTTATCATTCCCAGAACGCTTTATTTTTCAGGATTATTTCTATTTTCATCCTCCACATTCGACTTAGGTCTATGTTTAATTTTTTATATTTAGATGATTTCTCCATTTCCTTCATAGATATATTGTTCTCTGTGGGGATTGGTACGCTAATTAGAAAGCATTTTTATTCTTTGTGATGTTTTACTACAATATATTGTCGGTTGGATTTGATCCCCCTGTCTGTGTCTATTGACATATCTCAGAGGATGGTTGCTTTATCATACTCTGCCACCGTTTCTAGTGTATGTCAGTACAACCCATTTCCTGAAATGGGTCGCTAATCTAATCTGAAAGATCGTGTAGAGGTAAGGACGCGTACACTGCTTCCATCGTTAATTACCGCCTGACATTTGTGTTTAAACCCCCGTTCACGCTTCACCAAATTGGAACGCTTTCTCTTCAACTTCTTGTGGAGGGGATAGGTTCCACTTGTGTGATGGTCCATCTGCTTCCAACATTCTCTACAGGGAGAGCTAGTTATGCCTTGGCTGATAATGCGCTGAGGCTACGGCATCTTCCGGTATTACTAAACGGAAAACAGCTGTGTTCACCGTTTGAGACAGGTCTTACAACAGCTCGTCTCTTTGACTGATCAGCTGTCGTAGGTCAGGTGATGACCGGGACTAGGCGCCTGGCATCGGGGATGTTGTCAAACACTCAGAGCCCTGTCGGACAATGCGTTCAGTGGAAATTCCACTTTAGCGTTGCATAGAGGACTTTTGGTGGTCACGTGCGACGACGTTCTCGGCAAAACTCTAGCCGTCGACGAAATCGAACTAACCAGTCTGTTCCGGAAAACTTCCGAACCGGTGACTATGGAAAATTTCCAAAAATCCCTCGCTCGGCAGTGCTGATGGAGGGCACTGCCAGTTCGAGACAAACTCAAAAGCTTCAAAGCAAAGTGTGTGAACTGAAAAGAAAGGGAAAATCAAAAGGAATGCATCACCGTCTGTCATTCGTTATCTTCCTCCCAAAGTTTCTACATCTCATTGTCATTTTTCTTAATTTACATGCTGGATTTATAATCATTTCTTCCTATTCTTCTATCTCTCTCCTTTCTATATATTTTCTTCTTTGACTAAACATTTGCGCACTCATTTCCATCGTTGTCGCATATTGTTCGACATAAATGTTGAACATTTAATTATATATATCTTTTGACCTCGCAATGTAATTTCACATATGGTTATATGCATATAAAATGTTTTATCTATTGGTTGGGCGATTTTTGGCTTTAGAATAAAGGCTACTAAACTAATGTTTTGAAAAAGTAGTATAAATTTATTGCTCGTATATTAAATACAAAAATATTTGTATTCTTTAAAAAGCTCTTGCTACCTGAGTATCTGAATTTGCAGCTTCACAAGACTGTAGGTTATGTCATCATTTGAATTTGTGAGACCAATCTCTGCCTGCTGTGAATGCTTCTCAATTATCTCATCTTTCTTGAAAATACATAAAGGTGCCCTTTGGTCTTGTATTATATATCAGCTGATGGTGGCAAATTAGCAAAATCGTTAGGTGATCGGATAAAATGCATTGCATAATATCGTTACGGGCTTGTTTCTACCTTTTAATTTGAAATTTGCCGTGGTGAACGTCGCTTTCATCCTTTCGGGGATGATAAAATAAAGTACCAATAAAGTACTGTTGTTGATATAATCGACTGCCCTTTCGAGAAAAGTTGCCTTTATTCTTAGATAAGAAACCCCTATAATTTCGCTTCATCGTGTGCTGCGATTTGTTTGGTCGCACCCACCCCGCTACAGCAAGAATAGTATCTATTTTTTCTTTGATTGTAGCCCCTTCTCCTAAATAATAGTGAGTGGGATCATTAACGCAGAAACATTTATTTGGACCACATTCATTTTTCTGATTCACACATGGCCAGGTTAAAAAACATTCACACATAAGTTTGAAGTTAGTCTCAGAACTTGCAGCTTTGCATCCAGTGTGATGATTTTCCAGCACAGTAGTTGATATACTAGAATTTAGAGTTGAGGAAGGTTTTCCACTATTGGTAGATAAACAATTGTTTGAATAATTCAGGTATATTCGAGAGTGTGAATTACAGTTTCATATCTGTTAATATATCACTGTAATAATGTAGTTATCCTACTTAAGACAGTCTCCAAGAATGAGAGAAAGCACAAAACTGCAATTTCTCTCTACCTCTCTCTCTCTCTTTCACACACACTCTCTCACTCTGTCTCTCTCTATCTATCTATCTATCTCTGTCTCTCTCTCTCTCTCTCTCTCTCTATATATATATATATATATATATATATATATATATATATCTTTCTCTCTCCTCCTTCTCTCTCTTTCAGTAAACAAATTACCTAGTGGTAGCAGCACTCGAGAAATATACAAATGACATATTTAATAAGTACACAGTAACTTTTATATCACGTACATAATTTCATATTTTAGCACATATTTCGTCATTTATATTAAATATAATTGTCATATATTTATTATCATGATAGCGTAACCAATTGGCTTGATGTGAGACACCAAAACATTCGCACTTAGACCAACTGAAAGAAATACACAAAAACACAAAGTATGTATGTGTGTGTGTGTGTGTGTGCGTGTGTCAGGCTACCAGTTATACACAATTTTATAGTGTTATGTAACCGTGAGAGTCCGCCTCAATTTAGTGAAGAACAAAAACATGAATTAAATTCAAAAGTTTGTCAAAGCTAGATCTTCGGCGCCGTTGAAGAAATATCACCGTTTAGGAGACAACGTTCTCTGTATGAGTCGACTAAAATGAAAGATGAACCTTCCTCATCATGGCATCCATTTGTTTAATTATTTATTTATTTATTCATTTCTTCCTCCTTTCCTCCCTTCCTTCCTCCTTTCCTCCCTTCCTTCCTTACTACCGTCCTTCTTTCCTTCCTTTATATATTTAGTTTTCATTTCATTTCATTTAGATAATTATCATTCATAATTCATTATTTATTATTCTGCTTTTCTTCTCATTTATGTCATTTTATCATTTAATTATGTATATATAATTACTTATTTTTATTTTTGTTTCATATTTGTAAATTCTTAATACTGGCTTCTTTTAATTGAAAGTAAAAATCATCGCGTACTCATGTACACGAATGTATGTATGTTTGCATGTAGATATATGTGGGTGCACCTACTTACATACATACAAGCATGCATACACACACATATGTATATATCTATATATATATATGTATATATATATATATATATATATATATATATATATATATATATATATATATATATATATATATACACACACATAAATTCACACACGCACTCCCACTCTACATATATACGCGCGCACATCACCCACAAAAGCACAGACTTACATGAATGCCTACGTATGTAATTATGTTACGTGCATAGATGTAAAACGTTTTCTAAGTGGAATATTAAATGTATCTTAGACTTGATTTAAATAAACATGACATTGATAAGGAAGCGATGAGAAAAGGAATGTTGAAATATGACATATATACAATCGCTCCATACACAACTACAGACATATACCATGCACACATACATAACGAAATATAAACACATAAACACACAAACACATACATAAAAAATATTGGCACTTGAACGACAAGGCAGCCTTTATGCTGTCGCTCGAACGGTTAGAAAAAGAAACAAGAGTTTCCCAAAGCGTCATCTTAAAATTAATTTTACACTGGATAATATAGGCATAGTTATACCAAAAGACGTGTTGGTGAGAATTGGAACTTCTTTGGTCATAGATCTGTGTTTCAGTCAGACCTGACATCGGGCTAAGCAACAAAAACAAACCTACACACCAATGCATATAAATCCCTCGTCACCAGAAACACTCAGAAGACCACACATATGCAAATAGGCAAGAAATTATTCAAAATATACACATGTAGACATCGATATTCACATATACTCAAATATAAAAACCCAACACTGGCTAAATTACATATACAGTTGCATATATGCTTACGGCTAATTGATTTACTTGCTGTTCATTTAATTCGATGCTGACAAAATTCTACAATTTTGAGAAATTTGATGACAATTCTCTTTAAGGTGCAGCAGCTGCAACAGCGGGCGTAACCTTGCCAATGACTGGAGCATGCTGCATCTATTCTGTACCTATCAAAAAATGAGGGAAATTTGCATGTAGTGGTATTTCATCATCGCATATTTTGAACGCTGCACCATCAATTACCAACCCTGAGATATATCATTATCGGATTAGTAGTGTCGTTAGAGCGTCAGATACCATACTATGTGATATAGAGTTACCGCCTTTTCCTTCTAATTTTACCTTTCAAATCCCGTCGAGGCTAGCTTTGCCTTTCAACATTACGGCTTCGATAAAACAAAGTCCCTGTAACGTGCTGGGGTCGACTTAATCGACTTTCTCCTCACCCAAACTTGTTGGTCATGTGTCTATATAGGAAATCCTTATTAAGCGCGCCAGGTCGGCAGTATCGGTAGATTGTCGGACAACATGCTTTGTGGCATATAGGTACAGCCCTTTACATTCTGAGTTCAAATCCCGTTGAGGTTAGCTTTTTCTTTCATCCTTACGCGGTCTATAAAATAAAGCACCAGTAATACACTGGGGTCGATTTAAAAGATTTTCCCTTCTCCTAAAATTACTGGCCTTTTG
This sequence comes from Eledone cirrhosa, assembly GCA_964016885.1. Classification (NCBI taxonomy): domain Eukaryota; kingdom Metazoa; phylum Mollusca; class Cephalopoda; order Octopoda; family Eledonidae; genus Eledone; species Eledone cirrhosa. Next base: position 117,945,816 of record OZ024743.1, read on the forward strand.
CCTATAGTAGACATTATTGGCAGTATCTATGGAGCGTCATATATCATGCTTTGCAGCATAGAGTTATAGCCCTTTACGATCTGAATTCAAATCCCGCCGAGGTTAATTTGCCTTTCATCCTTACGGGGTCGATAAAATAAAGCACCAGTAATACACTGGGGTAATTGCTGGCCTTGTGCCAAAAGACGAAACTGATTATAATTGTTACTATCAATATTATTTTTTACATTTTCTCTATCCTAGCTATGTATTCAATTTTTCGCATTCAGGTTGGATATTAAAATCATTTTTATTCGTTTTAAATATATTTCTTTGGTATTTTCTTTCTCTGTGTATCATCCAGTTTTAAAATTGATAAATACATGTATCAACAATCAACATGTTTTCCATGGTTTCTCCATGTAATCGATGCAGACTGCATTTACCCCCTCTTTTCATATAGAGCACACAACATTTGGAAATCCCAAATTCCATACGATATCACTGCTACATATCTGGACTGTGTTAACCAAAAACATATATGGTTTTCCCACTTCCCAAACAGTTTCATGTCATCCATAAACAGAGGGTGGTTTATGAATGCTCCTCAATTTCCACATTGGTAACCCATTTTAACTAACAGTGTTATACATATAAAGTTATAAGTATAAATTCCATGACAAATATTATTATTTTCTTCTTTGAACGATATGTGTTCAAATCCCGCCGAGGTTAACATTGCCTTTCATACTTACGGGGTCGATAAAATAAAGTACCAGTAATGCATGGGCTAAAATCTGGCCTTGTGCCAAAAGTAGAAACAATTATTTTCTTCTCCTTATAGCCATTCGTATCATGGTTGTGGTACTGTACAAGGAATATGATGTTACTTTGAGAACCATACTGTCGTTTCCTGTTATTTTATTGGTGAATATTTCCTGTCATTATTTGACTAACCCAATTATTCCGATCACTACGGATATGGTTCGGATGGCCATGTCCCACATTCTGGAGATCTGAATCTCAAGGGATTTATATGTTGATCTTTTTTTCTGTAAACTCAACTGATGAGTTACGGTCTGCTGGTATTGACATATCAATCAACGCACAAGTTTATTTTTGTGTTTTTAATTATGTCTAGCTGTTTCATTTGATTTCCTTATCTATTTGCAATGACATGTCCTATAGTATGGCAACGTTACCATTCTTGGCGACTGCTTCTAGTTTGTGGTCATATCATTTTTCATTTAGTTTACTGTTGTATTCCCTTCGTATTTACCAGTGTAGGTATGTTGCGGTCTTTTGGCGGGAGATTTATTCGCATTTTGTTGATATCGGTAAGTCGGAGATAATAATGTGCTCAATCGTTTTCTAAGAGTTCCTACATATCCTAACCATATTTTACTCAATCAATGTCGTGTAAATCCTCCTCACCTTATATAAACTATCATTTTCACGCCCTCTTCATTCGATATCCTAATGGAAAATAAAAGATGTCACTATTATGATTGTTACAAACTGATGCTACTTGAATATTTACCTCATCTGATTTTAAACAGTTAGTATTTGAAAATCCCGCAATAAATCTCCATTGAAGGGACAGCAAGTG
>OZ024743.1:117952403-117969903 GCA_964016885.1 Eledone cirrhosa
ACGAGGGTCACTAATAGGCTAACACGACTGTAAGGTGCTCGGAGATAATTCTAGAACTTAACAGTTTCTACTAGAGTCTAATGGTTTCGCTGATGACCCAGGTGATAGAATAACGGACAACTGATCAAGAAATGGATTAAAGGTGAAAACTGTGCACGACTGTCCATAAATAAAAGAAGACGCACACTGAAAGTTTTAATCCTAGATGTGGTTTGAATGTCGCGCATTGGCTCCATGCATATATATATATGTGTGTCTGTTCAGTATATATATATATATATACATGTATATATATGTATATATATATATATATATATATATATATATATATATATATATATATATATATATATAAAATTAATAAAAATAATGAATAAAAAAATTCAGCATTTTACGATCGTTTCTAGGATATATATGTTTATGTTGGTATGTATATCCTATAGATCTATGTAAACATTTTACAAACTATCAGAGGGAATATACATACCTAAACATATATATGCTGTCTACAGAAATAATGATATTTGTTTATTGAAAAAAACCAACAAAGATTTAATATAATAGGTCTGTTTGGGTACAGGTTTTGAATTGACCAATAGAAAAGTAGTAAGTGGTCAAGTTGATAGAATAGTAGTAGTAGAAATTTAATTTAGGGGTAGAAGAATGCAGACTTCAGTTTTGAATGGAAAAAATATATTGAATGAAAAGATTACTTTGGGGATGAAAAGAGGTCAAACCGGTGAAAGGTACACGAAAATTTGATGTTATGAAAGAATAATGCTAATGTTAAAATCGAAGGAGAATAACATTTTACGATAAATGTTTTAGTGAGAAATACCAATCTTATTTAAAACATAAGGAATTTAGATCTATAAAAAGAAATTAAATTAATTTAATTGATAGGTATACTTATAGGGATAAATTTATATTAATTCATATAGATATGATAAATAAGAGTTAGATGTTATTAAAGATTTAGATGTTATTAAAGAATGTTGTTAAAAACGAAGGAAAAGCATTTGGGGAGGGGGGATAAATGTATTAGTGAGAAATAACAAACTTATATAGATTACAAGGAATTTAGATTCATGACAGGAAATTAAAATAGTTTATATGTATACATATTGGTATTAAATTTAGGAAAAGATAGCTGTAAAAGGGAAATAAAATTATGCAGTTCTCAGTAGTAAAATACTAATTATAGGTTAACTGAATTTAAAAAAAAAATTATAATAATTTGTAAAATATAAGTGTATATTAATTAGGTTTATAATATTTGAAAGTTTTTCTAATTCTATGATTGCACGATATAATTAATTCTTGTCGCTTATTTAATAGGATATCAATAGATTTCATTATTTCAAAAAGTTCCTGGGAACATAATCTACACTCATATCTGTTATTTTGATAAGGGGTGGCCCTTTTGAGCACACTCCAGGTCAGGTTATAATCGATATTCTTTTTTCTATAATTATTAATTATTTCAGCCAAGGATGTTGTATTAGCTAATGCGGCATTTTTAAAACTGTTTTGTGGGTATTAAATCTTACTTTAAATTGGTTAGAAGTAGCTCCTATATATGAATAAGTTGAGTCCTTAGTGCTAATTTTACATTTATATACTACGTTATTAATAAGGCAATTTCCTTTTAATGGGCAATTTGCTTTGTTTCTACAGTTACAACCTTTCGTGAATATTATATCAGGGGAGTTAGTCAAATTAGGTGTGGAATTTACTCGACTTGTTGTATGTGAAAGAGATGGTGGTTTGCTGTGGTTTATTTTAGTATTATGGTTAGTTTGATGTGTTGGTGGTATATTGATGGGTGTTTTATATTTATATGCATTGTAGGCACTTACATTTTGTTGTATATTTTTGGTTGTGGAGTAGGAGAATTTGGCCGTTGATCTATTTAAAATGTGATGGTATTTATGGTTTGGCGAGAAGTTTTTCTCTAGGATAGTAAAACATTTTTTAGGGATATTATCTTTAATGTGTAGATTAAATGGACCATTATACCAAGTAACTCGTCTATTACGGTTTCGATGTTTTTTTTTTATTTGTATACGATGTATCCTGATGTTTACTAAGAGAGTTAGTATTAGTGAATTTATTACATATATGTTTAGTTAGATTCACTGATTTAGGTGTTTTAGCCTGATTATTAGGAATGTTGTTAGTAATGTTATTAACATATATTGGAGTATTAGGATGAATGGTTTTTTAAAGTTATTATATTGTATGTGAGAAGAGGTAGAGAAATTAAGTTTTAAGTTGGTATTTTGGGGTATAGTGTGAGTGGCATTTAGGTGTTTATTTTTCATTTGGTGTTTGTTGGTAATATTGGGTTGTATGTTTGTAGTATTATTGGTACAAGGTATATATACTAATTTGTTTTTGTGGCCGCTTCTAGCTAAAGCTTCGTTATAAAAGGTCGCATTTTTATCGAATACATCCTGGTTAGATGAAAGGTTAGAAATTCTGAGTGAGAGATTATATGCTAGGTTTTTAAGGATAGATCTGGGGTGATTAGATTGTGAGTGTATGTAATGTAAGTTTTGGTTAGGTTTATGGTAAGGTTGGTAGATACCCGTAGATAAGTCTAAAGTTATATCAAGGAAATTAACTACTTTACTGGTGTTTTCAAATGTAATAGTGAGACTATAATAGTCTTTGAGGAAAGTTCTAATAAGTTTTTTATTTTTTTCAATTTCCGATAGGGTAAGGTTAGTGGAAAGAAGAAGACAGTCGTCACGATATAAACCACCTTTAAGGTGGGGAAAAGAAGCATTTATGTTAAATAGAAGAAAGAGGCCCACAAGATCGGTAATTTGGGCAGAATCACTAGAGCCCATAGTAATGTCGAATAGATTACTATATGTATTTCTGGTCCAGTATTCTTTCTGAAATTCCAGTAGTGTTTGTCTAGCGTGCGTGATAATATTAAAGTCATCCATAGTTAAGCTTGATCTATTTTTGGCAAATATCAAGGCTTTGTTCAGGAGTATGGGTGATATAGAGGGATAATTCCCTGGGGTGTGTTTTCGCAGAGTAATTTCCCAGGTAATTAACTGGTTTACTAATATTAGAAATAAATCATCTGCTTCATTTCTACAAATCGATATAGATGCTTATTATCCCATGCATACCAGCTTCCTCTCTCCACGACTCCGATGATGTCTAAGGGAAAGGCTATGGCCGTTACAGCTTGGTACCAGTGACGCCGAAACTCATTTCTACAGCTGAGTAAACTGGAGCAACGTGAAATAATGTGTCTTGCTCAAGGATCCAATGCATCACCCGGTCCGATAATCGAACTCACAACCACTAATCTATGCGCCTTCACAAACACAAACACACACACAAACACACACACACACACACACACACACACACACACACACACACACACACACACACACACACACACACACACACACACACATAAAACACACACACACACATATATATATACATATATATATATATATATATATATATATATATATATATATATATATATATATATATATATATATATATATATTTAGTGTGTGTGTTTTGTGTGTTTGTGCGCGCGTTTGTGTGTGTAAGTGTGTGTGTATATATATATATATAATGTATATTTATCGAAAGCTTCCGATAGGTATTATGTCGATAACTGGAGGCTGTCCTCAAGACAGTTGGCTTCGGTCAGGTCTTCAGAGGCTGGATTGTTGCAATGCACAGCGGCACCTGCTCGGTGGTCAAAGTTAATGAACATCCTTCGGAACTGTTTGAGATGTCTCAAACGGTCCATGAAGAGTGTCCTCTCGCCTCCCTTCTGTTCGAATTTATTCTCTATTCTTTACTGCGGAGGCTGGACCTGTTGCAGGGCATACATGCTGCTCGATCCGGGATGTCGAAAGCTGTGTCGGCTTATGCGGACGACACCACCGTGTTGGTGTTTGACACCTCGGAAATCGAGGTCGTTGGCACCTTCTTGGAGGAATATGAAAGGTTGACAGGATCAAAACTAGCCGCGCAAAAGTCGGTGGGCTTACAACGCGGCACCTGGAAAGGCAAGTCCTTGCCGTTCAACAGCGTCGTTGGACGCTGGACGCTATAATTACTGAGGGTTTGGTTCGGACCAGACCTCCAGGTGGATAGGAATGGGGACGAGGTTACCGAAAGGTTAGCCAGTCTCACCCAGAAATGAATCTGTCCCCGAAATATTGGGAGGAGGTTGCGAACGCGTATGTCATGTACTACCGCTTGACCATCGTGCTTTGCCGGGTTCGCGCTTCGCCAAATTAGAACGGTTATTCTTCAACTTCTAGTAAAGAGGACGGTTTCCGTTGGTGAGGTGAGACAGTCCATCTACTGTCAGCATCCTCTACGAGTAGGTCTGGGACTGTCTTGGCCTATGATCCGGAAACTTACGCTGAGGCTGCGTGATCTCTTGATATTCTGCCTAATCTGTGAACAGGTGTGGTCGCCGTTTTTTAGACGGGCCATTTCGCAGCTCGTCTCTTTGACTCAACTGAAGAAGAAAGAAGCCATTTATCATCTGAAATGTTGCCAGGCGGCCACTGCCGTCTACTAGGCGGGTAATGCAGTCAATAGAACTTCGACCCTCGTGTTCTACAGAGGATTACTTGTGTATAAGTACGACGACTTACTCGGAGAGGCTCTGGGCGTAGCAAACGCGTACATCGTGTCCGTTATCTACTACCGTCAGTCAGTCGTTCTTTGCCAAATTGGAACGTCTGTTCTTCAGATTTTCGTGGAAAGGACAGGTTCCATTGATGAATCGGTCTTTCTGCTGCCAGCACCTACTATGCAGAAGGCTGGGCCCCCTGTGGCTCATGATGCGCAAATATGCGCCTGATGCTACGGCATTTTCAGATATTCTCTGCCTTTCATCGTTACATGGTCGATAAACTAACGTGCCGGTTATGTACTGGGGTAGATTTAATCAACTTTCCTGTCTCCCAAAAGCGTAAATCAGAAACTATTATATGGTTGTGCGTAAATCAGAAACTATTATTATGGTTGTCACAATATATCTCTTTATGCATTTTTTTCTCTCCTAACTACGTAATTAGAGAATTTCGTATAAAGAATTATATAAGTTATGATCTTTTATCTGTGCTTAATGTTATCGAGCCTTTGAATAAATCAAGATCTGCTATTGAGACAAGAATGATAAGAAATTATATATTTATCTATATACATATATTAATAGCAGATCGTGCGTCGGTGTTAAGAGCTTTTCTTTTTGGGGTGGGGGGGTCTATATATTCAAAGGATTCATAAGAAATATGTATCTCTGATATAGGTACATAATCTCAATTTTGAGGAAGTGTATATTCGATTAAATCGACCCCACTATTCGATAGGTATTCATTGTTATGTACCTAAAATGATTATTAAAATAAGATGGATTTGATCTCAGAAGGCAACGGGTCGGTACTAACTACAATGATATTTTAATATTTGCACAAGACCATACATGTTGGACCGTCTATAAAATTGAGTCAGCGCTTTCTTCTTCTTTTCATGCATATATGCAATGACTAGTTATGGCATATGTGTGCATGCATGTGTGTATGTATGCATATCATTATCGTTCATCATCATATCGTTTCATATACAGTGCCTCTAAAAAGTCTAAAGTCTGTCTTAAGCTAGAAAGCTTATTTGGCCGGTGTTTATCCGGGTTTCGTGGGGTGAAGCTACTGAGAATACAAGACTTCCCCCTAGACAGGACGCCAGTCCATCACAGGGTTAAACCCTTAGCTATTGCTGGTAGTCATGTTCAGTTGAGTATACTGGAGCAACGTGAAATGGAGTATTTTGCTCAAGAACACAATACGCAACCCAGGAATCGAACCCACGATATTAAAATCGTAAGTCCAACACCCTTACCAATAGGCACCCTGCCTCAATTAGTGCCTTATTAGCGAAACATAATAACAACAGCTTTCCCTGAGACCAACGCATGGAGGTGAGGATGGCTCAGTCCCCGACTCGGTAATTTACTGGTACTTATTTTATAGACACGTATCACTAAAGAATTTGGAAGTGGAGAGTTGACACTGGCAAGATTCGAAACGTGAATATAAAGGGATGTAGCTAAATATCGCAAAGTATATCTAACCTGCTCTTTTCTCCACACTACCGCTCTTAATGTTTTGTTTATCTTTTATGTTTTAAACATCGGGTTCTTTCTGAATAATGATAATAATAATAATTTCATTGATAATCCCCTAAAGTCACATCATTGTTTTCATTTGCGTTAATAGTATTTAGTCGTCTTTTTCTTTGTTGTGGCTGCTGTTTTTGATGCTTTTAACTATTTCTTTACTGAATTCTATGTAATCAGCATCTCCCCTGTTGAATCATTAGTGGAACGCATGGCCAACTTCAAACTATGATCAAATAGATTCATAGGCGTTTCTCGAATAATTGATCATATTACTATATCTATTATTTACAATAGAAATATAGTCGTCAATCTAGATATGATTGGTTGTATTGTTAAATTGTTATATATTATATACAAGTGTTACCATGTGTGAATTTTATGACTCCACTGTTAGGTCAGTGGTCTAGAGTTATAGATACTATTTGGTTATAATTTTTGTTAATCGTTTCGGATCACATCTGTCATTTGACTCTTATCTGTTAGGTTAATTCTGTTTTCTCTTCTCATGACCTAACGTAATATATACATATATAGAGTCGTTAAAGAAATGTCACACTTTGATATATTCGTTTGTTTTAAGTAAAAGGGCATTACTTTTAGACCATCAAGCCAAAAGGTGCGTCTCTACGTGACGACCCATCTTGCAAGAAAAAGCAGCCATACATTCCTCAAGTTGCATATTTCCATCGTAGAAAAGGACATGCTGGATAATGTAGTCCTAAGCTTCTTGCATATAGGAAACATACTAAAAAAATTATTTCTTCTAAGTTAATTGTTTTTAAGCCTAGGTAAACTCTCAACTATGATCAAATGCATTTCAACAATGATCACACAACTTTTATCCTGATACATTGCACCAAGGACTATCTTATTCAGCATGTTCCCCAACTTTCAAGACTGTATATTATAATTTGAAGATATGTTGCCTTATTCCTAGAGATCGACCCATGCCTAAATGCACCGTATTTGTTTCAGGTGGTTAAGGGTTTACAATAGGTTAATAATGAAAGTTACGAAATAAACGTCTTTGTTATTAAACTACTAAATTAGGACCTGGGAATAAACATAAACATTGTCATGTGACGGTGTTCTCAAACGCAGAGACAATATAAGTAACACATTGAGACACAGTTCACCATACTGGGAAGAAGCAACACTGGTAGCATCTTGTTTGATTAAATGGCAGGTACCAGAATGTCCAAATGTCATAGTTGCTATATTTTCTTTTAAAAAATTAATACTAATCATAGCCAACGATTTTTACAGGAGGGAAATGTGCATCTTAGCAGCTTTTTACTACCGAAGATGGTGTTGACAGCTGGCTATATGAAATCTCATGATTCGGATAGAAGTGGCATAATGCAAAGTAGTGCCTCTCATTTAAATAGATTCTTGAATGAAGAGTAACAATTTAACATCATATACCTCGTTAAATAACTTCAAGAAATTGAATTTGCTATCACTTGTTTCTCTCTATTTATCATTCTACCCTCACTCTAGTCTCGCTTACATATTAGCTGATCTGTATCACCTTCATGGAGACTTCATGTCACAGTGCATTTAGCAATAAATATAAGATGTTTTTGTTGCTGTTTTGTTCAACAGCAAATAAGTCCTTGTTGTGCAGAACTTTGACAATAGGCGTTCCAGCTGTGTATCAGTAAATACACTATTTAATGTATCTTTCCATTCTTTTTAAAGATAGTAGGATCATATTTCATGTATATATGGTTAATTTTATTTATAGCATCGTATGAAACCATGGTGAGAAACGATCTAGAGGCCTTCTATATATTCTCTCGGCGTAGGAGCCTAAATAATCTCAAATAATGTCCTACCATCTTAGAAGAGGACATATGAGCTAATTTACACCTGAATTCTTTACACATAGATTAAAATAGTTGGCTGGTTGATTAAGAGAAAAAAGGGTTTACCTAAACATCGAGCATTCGTGGAGGTCAGCTGGTATCACATCCATGATTGGTGGGGTTGCTTTTGGGAACACCTTTAAAAGTCTGCTCGTGGTTTTAGCTCTGCTTTTGCTGCCGTTGCTGACATTGTTAGTGCCATAGATGTTTGTCCCTTCACTGGTGCTAGCAGCAACGGAGGTTTGCTGTCCACTTCATTTTTCCGCTAAAGACAGAAAACTCGCAGGTGTGTCGTTTACCGCAGACGAAGCAGTGCAGCCGTTTGCTCTCAGTGACCTTAAATATCTCGGCCCCGCACTGAAGGCGGATATGGTCCGAGATGTTTTGGAGAATAATCTCTAAACCATCCCAGGCCTGTCATAACGTAGCATTTTTCTTACGTCAAGGGGGGTAACATCGGTACCCTCATCTACTACGCATCCCAGGAGCCCCTATATGTTTAGTCCTGGTGCGATCCTGGGAATGCGGACCTTTACAAATAGTCTACTGATGTATGGCGGGTACATGATCATGTGGCTCATTTTGCAGGGGACTTCCGAATGTTTAATAGCAAAGTTCTCCGTTTTGAACAGCAACAACATGGGGTCGAACTGTTTTGAATTTATGTTCGATATCTTGTCTGACGCATTTCAATGCTGACTATATTTTTGCTTGGGTGCTATTTCCGCTTTGCTCGTTTGCATCTGCAAACGAGAGATCTTCTTTGGTTTGCTGTCATAATTTCGGCAGGAACGGTTAGGTTGTCTTGGGTTTCTTCTTTCCTAATGAATTTTCATATCTTCCAAAAGTTCTTTTTTGTTAGAAATGTCGATCTGAAATAGTTAATGTGATTTGACCGCGGTCGCCTCGAATGTGTCCCTGTTGTTGTTGTTCTTCTTCACTTTCTTGTTTTTGTTCCTGTTGGTGTTGTCGTTCGACTTTCGGGTCATTCCTTTCGTTGGGACTGCCGTTGCTGTTAGTGTAGTCATAGTCCATGCTGTTGGGGTTTGTGGTGTTGTTAATTTCGTCGTTGGTGTTCCTGTCATTGTTTCCGTTGTTATACTGTTTCTGATGTTGGTGCTGTTTAAGCAGCTGTCACGTGACAGCTGGCTTAACGAGATGGAACGTATTTCCTCCGTATTTGAAAATTTGAAATGAAAAATGCCACATTTTTTCATACAAAGACCAAAATCCGAAGAGTACGTGATTAAGATTGCATATATATATTAATATATCTGTTAGAACACGAAAAGTGTGAAACACAGAATGTTCACTTTTCGTGTTCTAACATATATGCCTAGCTTCTTTAAAAATTTTTCGGGGATAGCCGTGGTGGTGATCGTATGTGATTGGCTAATTTTCAACCAATCAGAGTACCTCTCTCTATATCTCTTCCACTGTTACTTACGCCTGTTTCTCTCTATCTGTTCCGTCTCTATTTATATCTCTTACTCTTTCGCTTTGCACTCCTCCCCTTCAATACCATCTCTCCCCCTCTCTATATATTTGTTACTCTATCGCTGCACGCTCCTCTCCTTCAATATATCAATTACACACGCTTTACACTCCTTTATCCCCAGCGCCCCTATATATACACCCCCTCTCCCGCATCTATATTTTAATGTACCGTTGCACCGTGAATACATGTGTCTATATATATATATACATATATATTGTATATACACATTCATGTATGTGTATACACACTCATGTATGTATATACACTGGTTTTATGTGTGTATTGTAAATTTGTACTGTTAAAACACGAAACTAACATTCGATTGACACTTTGATTACCTGTACAGGCAATAGTTATTAGAATGCTGTTGAAGTGTGTATATATTTTTGGGGGACATCCTGTATATACACACATTATATATAATACAATAAACAGATAAATACACACATATATATATGAGCTTATTTAATTATAAATATTGTGAATTTTTAACTCAGTTCAATTATATATATAAATGGCTTCTACAGGACTAGAACTGTTTCATTCGAAAGAAATCATCATAATATTGAGAGGGGGGACTAGATAAAATATTTCAAATCAAATGTGTATAAGTTATAAGTTAAAATGTATAAATAGAGACGATAGTGGAGGTATATCTGTTTAGTGGAACAGTAGACGATAGAATTAAATACAGACGATAATCTCCCTTTAATGAAACAGCAGACGATAGAATTAAGGCAATTTAAATTTTAAGCATTTGCATTTTTGCCTTTCATCGTTACGGGGTCGATAAAATAAAGTACCAGTAATACACTGTCACTAGACGACTTTCAAATTGAATTGTTGGTTCCATTTCTTTAGTATTTTCAATTGTAGTTATCTACTTAAAAAGCGTTACACGGTTAGAGACATAATTCGTAAGTTATATCTTCCCTATTAAACCATTGCATTATTTCGCCTACAGGGCGGTGAATTGGCAGTATCGGTAGAGGGTTGGACGCCATGCTTTCTAGCATAGTTACGTCCCTTTACAGTCTGAGTTCAAATCCCGCCGAGGTTAACTTTGCCTTTCATCCTTACGGGGTCGATAAAATAAAGTACCAGTAATGTACTGGGTAATTTGCTGGCCTTGTGCCTAAAGTAGAAACAATTATTTCGCCTACAATAGAACAAAAATGAAATGTTCTTTAAAGAAACAGGAATATAACTTTATAAAAAAAAAAGTTGCATCCGCTTCTTTTATCATTGATAATTTTTTCGTTTTAATATTAATTGTTTTTTGCAGTTGTTTATATTAAAAATCTTACTGTAATATTTACTTAAACGAAGGCAAACATCTAAACTTATAGATTAATCTTGAGCGAAGGACTAGATAAATCTCTCTCTCTCTCTCTCTCTCTCTCTCTCTCTCTCTCTCTCTCTCTATATATATATATATATATATATATATATATAAACGAAGAATGATAAAATTTCAAGCAAAGAGTTTAATTAGGTATATTTTGTAATATTATTAACTAATTATTATAATTAACGCGCATATTTTGCTATCCTCAAACACGTTTACACATGGCATGAAATATAACTAATCCGAGATGGCTAGGTTTCATCTTCTAACTGGATAAACGAAATCCATTATGTCTTGACAACAACATGAGGTAACATTATGTTATTCACAGACACACTTTGTACACTGTTCCATATCAGAATGTATTTCCTTCGTCACATTCACAAACAGTATTGAAAATATGTTCTTCGGCAAATAAAAATGTTTTGTTCATAATATTTCAACTAGCGATTGCTCTACTCCACGCACGACCACCATAAATTAATGACCAGCTCAACACAAGTATTGGTAGAGCGTCAGACACCATGCTTTGCAGTATTGTTATGGTCCTTTGCATTCTAAGTTCAAATCCTGCCGAGGTTAACTTCGACTTTCATACTTACTAATTCGATAAAATAAAGTACCAGTAATGGACTGCCGTAATGGATTTGTGCCGAAAAATAGAAACACTATTAATGTGCAATAAGAGCAAAATATAACGACATTGCTCAATTATTTTATCTAATGTTGTAATAACACAAGGAAATGTTGTTTGTGTATTTTTTTTTATATTTGCTCATAGGCTTTTACAATTTCGCTCAGCCAACAACTATTAAAAAGTGAGTTGCTTAAGATAACAATTTAATCACAAATTGTTGCTATCTTTTAATACACTCCAACAAGTCATCAAATTATGTACAATAAAAACAAATCTTATTAATTTGCTCAGGGAATATAAAGAAAATGTATATACACTGATAATTGCAATTGTATGTAAATATTTTGTTTTTGTATTGTATATTTTATGTTTTCTATTATGTATAATATATTGATTTAATATTGATTGTTTTTTGTAGTTGTTTATATTAAAAGTCTGAAAATATTTTTATACATCTTACACTAATATTTATAAGATAATTTATAATAACAATTACATAATCTAATTACATTACAACGATAATTTATTATTAATATATATCCTGTTTAACTAGAGTTATTACAAGCGTTGCCTTAAAAAAATATTAAACTAGACATGAAAAATGCGCAAGCTCAAAAGTGCCACAGAATGTTATAATAAACCTTCAAAAGTGTGGGACTAGAGTTGTTGCTAAAAAATATTGTAATCATTATATATCGTACATTCTGTGGCATCCTTTATAAAAATAGCTTAAACCAACGAAGCCTTTATTTTTACGCTATTTCACTTAGTTAATTCTTAGAGTGTAACATATAAAAATAAATACATCTATGTTTAATGTAATAACAGCTATAAATAATTACGTAATATTATTATCATATACTCATAGTAACAAAATAATTGTGTTGAAACTTAATATGATGCTTATATGAACGATCAAATCTATAATGATAATTTCTTAAATATACTAATAGTAAAATAATTTAGTTATCTATTGTTACATTTTCATAGAACTATAATATTAACAATCGTATTGCATTATCAAATTTTTATCACTACAAACTTTCATATTGGAATTACCTTAAGCCACTTATTATTACTTCGCTTTCGTACTTTTACAGCTGTAGATATTGCGCTGTATCTTATATCTAATATCAATATCTCGTGGTAATTTGCATGAAGTGTAAAATAGGTTTATTAATAACTTTAATATGAAATGTATTATACAGGGCTGCGGAGTCGGTCAAAAATTGACTGGCTCCAACTCAGGATCCGATACTCCATTATTTCCTAAATTTCAGCTCCGCAGCTCTGTTATTATATTAATTAATTTATTTTATAGTTGTAAATCATATTTTTATATGTTACACTCTAAGAATTAACTAAGTGAAATAGCGTAAAAATAAAGGCTTCGTTGGTTTAAGCTATTTTTATAAAGGATGCCACAGAATGTACGATATATAATGATTACAATATTTTTTAGCAACAACTCTAGTCCCACACTTTTGAAGGTTTATTATAACATTCTGTGGCACTTTTGAGCTTGCGCATTTTTCATGTCTAGTATATATATATATATATATATATATATATATATATATATATATATACGTTATTCCGGGTTGAATAGGATGTAACCACAGTAAGTAAGGTACTCAATACATTGCAGAGTATAAAAGTTTTAATATAGATGAGATTCTACAGGACTAGAACTGTTTCATTTTTTAGAAGTCATCAGGAATCTCTGATGATTTCTAAAGAATGGAACAGTTCTAGTCCTGTAAAATCTCATCTATATATATATATATATATATATATATATATATATATATATATATATATATATATATATATATATATATATATATATATATATATATATATATATATATATATATATATATGTTTGTATATATATTTAAATATTCATATATATATATATATTTATATATATACTTATGTATATACATTGTATACATTGGCAGTATCGGTAGAGGGTCGGACGCCATGCTTTGAAACATAGAGTTACCTCCCTGTATGATCTGAGTTCAAATCCCGCCGAGTTTAACTTTGCCTTTTATCCTTACGGGGTCGATGAAATAAAGTACCAGTAATGAACAGTTTTATTGCTGGCCTTGTGCCAAAAGTAGAAACAATTATATACATATATATATGTACAATATTAATAAATGGAAACTATATTTATAAAACCATATTTATTTCATTATATATATTTCAAGGATACCAAGTTAAATCATGGTATGCCTTCATCAGACAAAATACAATATATAACAGTTTTACAAATAGATATTGACGTACCCTTTCAAAAAGGTGACCGTTGCTTTTGGAGGCCATCCGGATATCTATTTGTAAAACTGTTATATATTGTATTTTGTCTGATGAAGGCATACCATGATTTAACTTGGTATCCTTGAAATATATATAATGAAATAAATATGGTTTTATAAATATAGTTTCCATTTATTAATATTGTATATCTACTCCAAATATTTGTCGAGTGCTTTATATCAGTTATAATCGTATTTGCTTGTTGTATCCCAACAATTTAAATAGAACTTTTGCTTATATATATGTATGTATTTATATATATATATATATATATTTATATATATATATATATATATTTTTTTTTATATATATATATATATACATATGTATATCCATATATAATGTATGTATACATATTTAAATATATATTTATTTATATATATATTTATATATATATATACATATATATATATATATCTATACTATATATATATATATATATATATACATATATATATATATATATATATATATATATATATATATATATATATATATATATATATATATATATATATACTGATATATATATATAATACACATGAATTTTTATTAACGATTCTGCTTCACAAATTAGTACTTCCTTTCTCCATGAATGAGCACACGTGGCCATGCAAATGCGTTTCTCTATACGTAAGATCTGTATTTTGTATAGACATATGTTTGTATTTGTGTGTATGGGTTTATATGTGTGTGTATGGGTGTGTGTTTTTTAGGGGGAAATGCAAATAAAAGCAACAGTAAGTGAATGTCTACTTAGGTTTTGTTTTGTATGTTGGTAATGTATATGCGGATGTGCGTCAGCTTGTGTACTTGTCACTGCATTTCTATGAGTATGTCCCGTATAATGAGTAATTGAGATACGTATAAATGTACTTGCTGTCGTTGTGCCTGCATATATACAATATGAATTATTTATTTACATATATACATACACATACACACACACACACATATATATATATATATATATATATATATATATATATATATATATATATACATATATAAATACGCTCAAGTATATATAAATATATACATGTGTGTCTGCGTGTGTGTGTGTGTGTGAGGGCGCGTGTCTGTGTGTACGTGTATATATATATATATATATATAGACGTATATATATATATATATATATATATATATATTCATTTATTTACATATACATATATACATATTTATGTATATACATATAATATATGTGTGTGTGTGAGTGTGTGTGTTTGTGTGTGTGTGTGTGTGTGTGTGTGTGTGTGTACGTGTGTACATGTGTATATCTGTGCATTTGTGTTAACATATATACATGTATCGTTTGCATTATATGTATGAATAAGTGTGTGTGTGGCTGTGTACAAGAAAATATATAGGAAATTAAGAAAATGTTAGGCAAATATAATTCACTTTCATGAAAACAGAAAATAATTTGAAATTAATACTTCGCGAATTACAATTTCCTTATTAGAGAAATACCAATTTAAATAAAATAATTTACTAATTAACCTCCTACCGGAATGCACTGTATATTCGACAATGTGCATTCACACACACATACACACACACAAACGCACCCGTGCCTATGTGTGTAAATGTCTGCATTGAGGAGGCTTCTACGTCGTCATTTAAGTTGCTAGAAACATCACCGAAGAAACAAATAAAGTTTATGTTTCCATTTGTCTCTCCATTTACTATCTACCTATCTCGAAACATTGCACAATGGTATGGGAATTGTATTCACAACGGAGGAAGACAGATTATATTAACAATTCTGCCCAGCCAACGCCCATGTATTGGTAATTTATTTATTGATCCCGAAAATAAAGAAAATCCAAGCTAACATCGAACTTCGAGCCGATTACGGAAGAAATATCAAGGCATTTAACCGATGAAACACATGACTCGTCAATTGGCACCCGAGGTGTCCTGCACATTTTATTAAATAGGATAATATCGGGCATCGTATATTATATCTGAAAACTGACTTGATATTCTCTACTGAAATTCTTTTGTGCATCGGTTTGCTCAATCATAAATGATCACGAATTAAACAGCAACATCACATATTCACGGGCACGCACACGCACATACTTACACATGTTTGCGCACAAAATCGCGTACGCGCATATATATGCACATTGGCACTGTCGTAAGTACAAGCCAGTAATGTGATGGAGGAGAATATAGGCAATTAAATCGACGCTAGTACTTGACTGGTACTGTATTTAATCGATCTCGAACTGATGAAACGTAAGTTGACGTCCTTGGGGATGATCTCGCAATTTAAAGGCAGGCTCATTTGTAATAAAAATATGAAATGAAAATCCCCCATCTCCTTAAGATACTTATGAACTCAGGTCAAATTATCTTTACAAGTTAAGCGAGGATTGAAAGGCAGTCTGTTATTTTTACGTCGATCTCGATACCACCGATTTGCAGCAACCTAAATATCGATGGGATTTCAGTCAGTTACAGATTTTGAAGTTAGAATGCAAAAAATGCCGATCAAATACTGCAAACCATATACAACACTCTAAACCAATCCTGCGGCGCAGCGTCCTAGACTTTAACTTTATTTATACACCTCGTAAAAGGCAAAATTGATCGCAGTGATGTTTGAACTCAGCGATCGGAACAAATATAACAAATTATTCTCTCGCGCCCGAATACGCACATGAAAATGTATTCATTTCTTTATATCCATGCATTAGTACAATACATTGAATATTTTTACATAACTTTCTGGGCGAGTCCTAGTGGCGTCACAGAGAGGGATGTCAAGTAACCTGAAGTGTGGTAATAGTCATACCATTCATGTAATCGTCAACTGTAGGTTAATTTCAATAGCTGCGACAGTGCGCTTCGAACTTGCGTTACAGATACGGTTTTCCGAGCCTTAAGAATACTTGGTTACGTTAAATTACTCACTGTGTTAATACCCCCCCCCCCCCATATATATATATATACATATATATATATATATATATATATATATATATATATATATATATATATATATATATATAATGATGATAATGTTTGCAAATTGTGCTTATTTCAATCTGATACTTATTTCGTCGACCTCCAGCATATAATTGAGTTAACGTTTGCGTGAACGGAAGCAACTCAACGCACCGCTACACAATAGGACACAGAAACAGATATGCACATACGTATAACCTAATGCATAATTAGATATGTGATAAGCTTCTGTATCGTTACCGTCTACCAAATTTCACTCAGAAAATATCGCTTGACTCGAGAGTACAGTACAAGTCAATTGCTCGTGGTGACGTACAACGGGATTGA
Organism: Eledone cirrhosa; assembly: GCA_964016885.1. NCBI lineage: Eukaryota > Metazoa > Mollusca > Cephalopoda > Octopoda > Eledonidae > Eledone > Eledone cirrhosa. The sequence goes on from OZ024743.1 coordinate 117,969,577, forward strand.
TCCTTGAATCAAGTTTTCCTAAAATGAATTTCTAAAGCACACGTTTATCCCTGCGTCTATATCTATGTATATAGTAGTCGCTTCAGACGATAGAAATCAGCACTCAAAATATCAGGTGGAAATTCAGTATTTATATCAAAAGTTTGAACTAACTCCGGGCTACCATTAGTTTCAAGATAAAAACACGTCGAAATTAGCACGTCTATTTTGAAAAAAGTAAAACAATATGAAGATGGAGTTTGGTATTAGGCTCCATTGGGTGGTCCAGGTCCTGTATTGGTGTTGATAATTAATAGATGGTGCGAGGAAATTTACGTGTCTATGCCA
>OZ024743.1:117974903-117979903 GCA_964016885.1 Eledone cirrhosa
AAAAAATGAAACGAAATATATATATATATATATATATATATATGGTACTGGTAAATATGCTGAGTTCGTCAACTCCTTATTATATATATATATATGTAGTATATATGTGCGTGTGGGTGTGTGTGTGTGTGTGTGCATGTATGTATGGAAGCCCATATATGTAAACATTTATACATGAATGTGCTCGTGGTGTAAGTATGTGTTTGCGTGTTTGTGAGTATGTATGTGTGTTGTGTGTCTCTCTGTCTCTCTCCCTCCCTCTCTATCTCTCTCTATCTCTCTATCTCTGTGTGTGTGTTGGTGTGTCTGTGGTGAAGCAGACAGTTTGATGGAAATATTTACATGAATACAATCCAGAGGAAAGTCGACAAGCCAACAGTTTATATATGATGGCGCTAAGCGATGACAGTCGTAATTGTCGAGATGATTAAGTTCGCTCAGATGTATAGTCAGCATACTCTCATACCAAACACCCTACACACACGCACATACACGTACATACACACACACACACACATATATATATATGCAATATATATATATATATATATATATATATATACGTTATTCCGGGTTGAATCGGAGGTAACCACAGTAAGTAAGGTACTCAATACATAGCAGAGTATAAAAGTTTTAATATAGATGAGATTCTACAGGACTAGAACTGTTTCATTCATTAGAAATCATCAGGAATCGCTCTATATATATATATATATATATATATAGTAATAATAATAAATTTGAAGACTAAAATCCAAAGAGGGCTCGATAAGGATAAATATATATCAAATATATAAGGACCGTAGAGCAAATATTTATTAAAGTAACAGATTAAAGTTTAAGCAAAGAATCGCTGCTTTCACCCTTAAGGGGATCTTCTGAAACTGAAGATCCCGTTAAGGGTGAAAGAACCGATTCTTTACTTAAACTTTAATCTGTTATTTTAATAAATAAATATATATATATATATATATATATATATATATATATATATATATATATATATATACGATATTAACAAATGGAAACTATATTTATAAAACCATATTTATTTCATTATACATATTTCAAGGATACCAAGTTAAATTATGGTATGCCTTCATCAGACAAAATACAATATATATCAGTTTTATAAATAAACATTGACGTACCCTTTCAAAATGCAACCGTTTCTTTTGGAAGACATCAGGATATGAAATATCCTGATATGAAATATATATATATATATATATATATATATATAGTATTATCCGTAGTGTTGTAATATGAATATTATACACAGTAGATGGACAGCTCACGTAGGGTTTGCTCGACGGTTCCAGTTGTAGTTTCAATAGTAATCCGGAGAAAATAGAAGGATTTAAATGGATACAGTTCAGTAAAAGGAATTTATTGACACGTGTTTCAATAACAGTTATATAACCTGAAATATTGAGTGTCTGCATAGTTAAAACTTTGTAGATAGCAGCTGTTTTCAGGTTATATAACTGTTATTGAAACACGTGTCAATAAATTCCTTTTACTGAACTGTATCCATTTAAATCCTTCTATTTTCTCCGGATTACTTTTGAAACTACAACTGGAACCGTCGAGCAAACCCTACGTGAGCTGTCCATCTACTGTGTATAATATTTATGTTACAACACTACGGATAATACTATATATATATATATATGTATATATATATATTTCATATCAGGATATTCCATATCCTGATGTCTTCCAAAAGAAACGGTTGCATTTTGAAAGGGTACGTCAATGTTTATTTATAAAACTGGTATATATTGTATTTTGTCTGATGAAGGCATACCATAATTTAACTTGGTATCCTTGAAATATGTATAATGAAATAAATATGGTTTTATAAATATAGTTTCCATTTGTTAATATCGTATATATATACCGTATATATATATATATTTATATATATATATTTGTATTTATATATATAGGAAAAGAGTCAGGACCCCGACGACTGAGCTCCGGCCGTTTCGACAGCTAGATCCGAACAGTTCGGATCTAGCTGTCGAAACGGCCGGAGCTCAGCCGTCATGGTCTTGCCTCCTCCTATTATCCACTCTACTACCCTAAGGATCGAGTACGTTAAGGTCCACCTGGTATCTTGCCACAACACCTTCTCTATTACATACATAAATACACACACACACACACACATATATATATATATATATATATATATATATATATATATATATATATATATATATATATATATACATAGTGTATGTGATTCAGTGAATTATTGGTGTTAGTACAAAATGACCACTCGGTGCACAAGCCGAATCGATGTAACTAGTACAGAGACAACAGCAAGCCGGATTCCAAATATTATTTTAATAGTGCAAACTCACAATACGTATTTCTATGGTCTGCTTACATCTTCCAATCATTACGTAAGAATTTTGGGGCGTCATCAGGTGTAAATCGTAAAGAATCAATTACAGGATTACGTCGAAAATGGGCAAAATATTGAACTCGAATATAGGTCGACACCATTATACCATCGATATTTTTCTCATATCTCTCGGCTTACATACGATATATATATTTATATACCGTGTATACCGTATATGTTCGTATGTATATATATATATATATATATAGTTGTAGTAGTAGTAGTAGTAGTAGTGGTGGTGGTGGTGGTGGTAGTAGTAGTAGTAGTAGTAGTAGTAGTAGTAGTAGTAGTAGTAGTAGTAGTAGTAACCGAGGGTTTAAATCCGTAGTAAGTGGAGCAATCACTCCAAAGGACTTGCCTTCTCCCTATATACATAGAGAGAGAATGAAACAAACAGCAAGAGAGAGGGAGTGAAAGAGAGACGAGGAGGGAGATGGGAGGGAATTGTGAAGAGAGAGACATCCAGTGAGATGGTAAATAGAAATTTCAGTGTACTAACATAAACAAAGGAAATGCAGAGAGAGAGAGTGAGAGAGTGAGAGAGAGAGAGAGAGACAGGCTCTCAGACAGACAGACAGAGAACAGAGATAGACAAAGAGACAGACAGATTGACAAACTGAGATGTAGTGTGAGAAGAGAAAAGGAGAGTGGTAAACATACAAACATCCAGTATGAATAAGGCCAATTGTAATTATAATCTTGCTTTGTTTAACTAATTGCCTTCATTATACTCATAGCATTGACCACTATAAACCCCATCTTCCATCTCCTCCTTCTCCATTCTCTCCCATCTTTACTTGTTTTTATTTATTTTTTCTTTTATTTCTATTCTTGTATTTTTGTTAATTTTGTTATTCTCTGCCACAAACATGGTAATTTGTTAATTTCTCTACTTAAGTGCTGATAATTTCGCTGAAGTGGGATCAAATCTCCCTCGAACCCACTTGTGAAAAAAGCCCTTTTCAAGTTTCTTTTACAATGTATTCTAATTATGATTTCGGGATCGATGATCTTCCGAGAAGTGGTTCTTGTATTTATTGTTTTTGTCGTTGTGATTGTCATTATAGTTGAAGTTGTTATTTAAATAATAGCTTTCAACCGAAACACTTATCATCGTGATCATCATAAATTATCGGGCGGAGAAGTGATGGTATTGGTAAAGCGTCGATCAACATACTACAATGCATAGAGTTACGGCCCTTTACGTCATGTGTTCAAATCCCGCCGAGGTTAGTTTTGCCTTTCATTCTTACGGGCTCGATAAAACAAAGCACCAATAACGCACTAGGATCGATTTAATAGACTTTCCCCTCTCACCAAACTGCTGGCCTTGTGCCTAAAGTAGAAACATTTATTGTTATTAGGGTTATTTTTGAAGGGGGTGGATTGGCAGTATCTGTAGAACGTCTGACATCATGCTTCGCGGCATAGAGTTACATCCCTTTACCTTCTGAGTTCAAATCCTGCAGAGGTTAGCTCTGCCTTTCATCCTTACGGAGTCGATAAAAAAAAGGCACCAGGAACGTACTGGGTCGATTTAATCGACTTTCCCTCCCCAAAATTACTGTCCTTGTGTCTATACTAGAAATTATTATTATTATTGAAGTTTATCCATGCTCTTTTTGATCTTCAAGATGGTCTGTCTGAATAAATACACCAAAGAGAGAACCACGAGACAGAAAGCACACAATAGCAAAGAAAAAATAAATACAGAACAAACTCAACTAAAATATCAAAAATTCATCCATTATTAAAGCAGGAAGAGAAAAACAACAATAACATCAACAACAACAACTAGTAAAGCCAAAAACGAAAATAAACGTTTTTAAAAAAAGAAAAAAGAAATAAAATAAAAGTGAGGTCAAACTTAAGTATGGCACTGTAAATGTTAGAAACAGAACACATTAAAGATTATAAGAAAAAAAACAAGTTAAAATTTCAATTGTTCTGTTATGTCAAATTAAAATGACAACCAATGAGAATAATTGTGTTTTTGAATTTAGAAATGTATATATAAATAAATTGTCTTTTAAAAATCGTAATGATTAAACTTTCCGCTATATAAACACGTGGCAAAAAATACACATTTAAGAACATACATACATACATGCAAATATACATCCATACATACATAAATACATACATATACAAATACATGCAAAGGTACATACATATATACGTATAATGTCTCTACGTGAAGTGAAGATATTTTTAAAGTGAGGGAAGACTGTGCACTGAGCCAATCCCACTCTCTGGGCGACAGTAGCTATAACCCGAAAAGAAGAAAATATCAACATCATCGGTAACTACTGAGCCGCAGGTTTTATATCAGAGTTATCCCAGTTTCCTGAGTTGCCTTCTCCTAGAAGAATGCCCTGACAAAAGCAGAGGTCCTTCACTCCCACTGGTTTAACCGCGCGGTACGTGTGTATATGCATATTTACACGCTTGTGGATGGTCGTTGACTCTTATAAGTTCTTCCGCCCTTTGTCAGGTTTTGTTTTTTGTCCTGCAGGGTGTCCAGCATCACCCTCCTCACCAAGTAAACTTGGTGGGGTTGTCGGTTTAGTCGCCGACGATCCGA
>OZ024743.1:117987403-117999903 GCA_964016885.1 Eledone cirrhosa
TACACACCTGAACTGTAAGAGTCAGACAATGTACACTGATATCTACCTCTTTCCGTATGAATGCGTGTGTATTCATATGTGTCTAGATACTTAAGTGTACAAAAGATATACTTAAGTGTACAAAAGTGGCTTTTCATGTGATAATGTATATATACATATATATATGTATGTGTGTTTGTGTATGTGAGTGTGGGTTTGTGTGTGTGAGTGTGTGTTTGTGTGTTTGCATGGTGTGACCCAGCATGGCCTCAGTCGGATGGCTGGAATAGGTAAAAGAGTAAAAGAGTATATATATATATATATATATATATATATATATATATATTTATATATATATATATATATATATATATATATATATATATATATATATATATATATATATATATATATATATATTTATACATATATATATATATATATATATAAGTGGTTACACAACAGTTAGGTCACCATACTGAGAGCAATTGTTTCTCCTTAGCGGATCCTCCTCTAAGGATCCGCTAAGATGAAACAATCGTTCTCGGTATGGTGAACTAACTGTTGTGTAACCACTTTAGTAATTTCAAAAATTTCTTGGGAACACTCTTTTCTATTGCCCAGATAAGAAATGGTTCTTTTGAGAATCTTCCAAGTTAGGTTATAATTAATTTTCTTCTCTTTACAATTATTAACTGACCGCTAAAGAAGTGGTATTAGCTAATCTTGTGTTTCGAAAACGGTGGGTGTGAACATAAAATCTCGATTTAAACGGATAAGATGTGGATCCAATATAGGATTGATTACAGTCCTTAGTGGTAATTATACATTTATATATTATATTATTAATTAAGCAATTTCCATCTAAAGGACTTTTTACTCTACAATTATAACCGTTTGTACATAGGGTTTCAGATGGGCTTGCTATATTACCAATAGCAGTGCTAGTAAATACAAATACTAGCACACTTATTGGTGGATTTTTCTGTGCATATATATATATATATATATATATATAGTAATAATAATACATGTTAAGACTAAAATCCAAAGTGGGCTCGATAATGGTAAATATATATCAAATATATAAAAACCCTAGAGCAAATATTTATTTATATACTTTAATCTGTTATTTTAATATATATATATATATATATAAATAAATATATATCATCATCATCATCATCATCAACGTTTAACGTCCGTGTTCCACGCTTGCATGGGTTTGGACGGGGGTAGTCCCACTTGAGGCAAGAGTGATTGTCTTGCTCGCATAGGACTGTCTGGCAGGTTTTCTACAGTTGGATGCCCTTCCTAACACCAACCACATTTACAGTGTGGGTCTGGGAGGTTTTTACCGTGTTGCCTACACGGCCACATTACAGCGTGGACTGTGTGTTTTTTTGTCGTGACACCTACACGATCTCATTTGTTTCGGCCTCGATGGCGCGGCACCAACATAACTTTACATAGAACGGGGTGGTGTGGATCGGGTGGGGGTGGGGGGGGGGGGGGGGGGGGGGTATTTTGTTAGAGATGCCTACTGGCTGGAGTAGGTTTTACTATATATTTAGGTAAGGCGGGTCTTCTCTGTTACTGAGTACCGCCAAAGGTCTCGGTCCAGTGACATTGTCTTGGAGAGGTGTAAGTGTGTGATGTCGGAGTTTATCAGCTCGTCCCAGGTTTTTCTAGGTCTGCCTATTCCGTGACTACCGTCTATCTTTATTGCCCTGCACTTTGTTATACAGCTATCGACTTTCATGCGCATCACGTGTCCATACCAACGTAGCCTTCTCTCGAGTAAACAACATCTGATCCCTCTTATCTCTAATTTATTCCTTAGTTCGTTTATGCTTTGCCGTTCACGTATATTACTGTTACACATCCAGCGGAGCATGCAAGCTTCGTTCCTCTCTAGTCTGCGTATATCCTCTGCACACAATGCCCAGGTCTCACTGCCATGCAGCATTGCTGTTCGTATGCAGGCATCGTACAACCTGCCTTTCATTTTTAGTGAGAACCCTTTAGCAGCTAATAGTGGTATAAGCTCTCTGAACTTTTTCCAACCAGTTCTGACTCTAGCTACAGTACTTTCAGAGCACCCTCCCCCACTGCTGATTTTATCGCCCAGGTAACGGAAGCTGTCCACTATTTCTATAGAACCCTCTGCGCAATTGAAAGAGCTAGTAGTTTGTGGGCACTTGCTGCTACTTATTGCACCAGAGCACCGGCCACATGTAAAATCTATGTTCTTAGTTAGCTTACCTGTGATCCCACTACATCTTTTATGCACCCATACTTTGCATTTAGGACATAAAATGGAGTTTCTACCTACGCCTTTCCTACACACCGAGCACGACCATTTCCCAGAAGGGACCGCCGCCTTGTTTTCTTTCCTACAAACTAGTACTTTGGTCTTAGCCAGGTTAATTTTAAGTCCTTTTGACTCTAGGCCGTGCTTCCATGTTTGGAATTTCTTCTCTAGCTCGGCCATTGATTCCGCTATGAGTGTCAGGTCGTCTGCGTATAGGAGTTCCCATGGGCAGCCTGTCTTGAACTCCTCTGTTATAGCCTGAAGGGCAATAATAAATAGTAGTGGACTGAGAACAGAGCCCTGATGGACGCCGACTTTTACGCTAAACTCTTCACTATATTCGTTGTTAATTCTAACCTTGCTGACTGTTTCTTTATACATGGCTTGTATAGCCCTCACAAGCCATTCGTCAACGCCTAGTTTTCTAAGAGCCCACCAGATAATGGAGCGGGGGACTCTGTCGAAGGCTTTCTCCAAGTCGACAAAAGCTAAGTAGAGGGGTTTACCTTTAGCTAGGTACTTCTCCTGTAGTTGTCGTACTATGAAAAGAGCGTCTGTGGTACTTTTGCCTGACACAAACCCGAACTGCATTTCATCTAGGTCAATTCTCTCTCTGATTAGTTGCGCTATTACTCTTTCCGTGACCTTCATGACCTGGTCGATTAATTTAATGCCTCTATAGTTACTCCTATCTAGGGCGTCTCCTTTACCCTTATAACAGTTAACGATGATGCTGCTATGCCAGTCCTTCGGAACAACCCCGTTCTGTACGACTTGGTTAACTATGCGGGTGACCATGGTGTGTCCCACCGTGCCAGATGCCTTCAGCATCTCAGCAACTATTTCCGAAGGCCCAGCCGCCTTACCAGTCTTCATATCCTTGATTGCCTTACTTATTATACTCCCCTCGACTAACACTGCTGGTCCCTCTATTGGGTCGATATGGGGGAGACTGCCTTTCTCCCAATTATTCTCCTCATTTAGAAGCCTTTCATAGTGACACTTCCAAGCTACCTTCTTATCAGCGTCGGTGATGGCAAGTGTGCCATCGTCGTTTAGTACACACTTCTCCCCGACAATATCACGGTTTTCCTTGACGCATTGCCTAGCAATCCTGAACACCTCACGTTTTTGGTCATCGCGTTGTAGAACATGCTTGAACTTTCTTTCCTCAGCTTCCCTTCTTGCTAAGTACACTTGTCTCCTAGCTTCCCTCCTGGCCACTTGATAGTCCTCTCTACTTCCCCCATCCCGCCATACTTTCCAAGCCTGCTTTTTGGCCTTAATTGACCCCTCCACCTTACTGTTCCACCACCATGTTACTCTCCTCCTGCCTACAGGCCTGCTCCAGCCACAGACCTCGTCTGTCGCCAACAGCAGGTTTGCTTTCAGAAATTCCCACTCTCCCTCTATATTGTCCGACTCTAAATGTTCTTCCTTACTGTCGAAAGCATCAAGTAATATGCTTTGAAATTTATTCCTGGCTGTGGGGTCCTTTAGCTTCCATATTTTCCTCCTGAGGATAGTCCTCTTCTGTTGTCGAGTACGTCTCGTCCTGACTATGAGGTCGCTAATTATCAGTCTATGTTGGGAGGTGCATTCTTCATGGGGGAGGGATTTAGTGTTAACAACAGACACTCTGTCACGTCTTCTGGTAAGGATATAATCTACCTGGCTTGTGTGTTCCCCGGATCTATAGGTGATCAGGTGATTGTCACGTTTTTTGAAGTTAGTGTTACAGATAGTTAGGTTATTTGCATCACAGAATTCCAGGATTCTGGAGCCTTCCTCATTTCTAGTACCAAACCCATAGCCTCCATGGATTTCGTCGTAGCCGTCACAATGTTGTCCAACGTGACCATTTAGGTCGCCTGCGATAATTATATAGTCACTGTCGGATATTTGGGAGGTAGTTAGCATCAGTGTCTCATAGAATCTGTCTTTTATAGTGCCGGGCAGTCCGGATTGGGGTGCGTACGCAGATATTACTGTCACCGTAGTTCTATTGAGGACAAGTCGTATTTTAATTATTCTGTCGTTCACTCTATTTACGTCTATTATCTTATCTGCCCACTTTTCTGCTACCATGATTCCTACTCCACCCAGCCCATCGTCGTTTCCCACCCAGAAAAGCTTATAACAACGTTTTTTACCCTCAATGAACCTAGCAGACCCACCCCTCCACCTGGTCTCTTGAATACAACAAACATCGACCTCCTTACGTTCAAGCATTTCTACAACCTCGTTAGCGCGACCCTTTAGGGTGCCTACATTTATGGTACCAACTCTGAAGTTTTGGATTGCGTTTGGGGGTTGGGGGCAGTGAGGGGCGGGGGGCGATGGGGTTATGTTAGCCGTCCGCGGTCGAAACAATGAGGAGTGCTCGCATTCTCGTCCAAGGGGTGAATTTGTCTTTATCTTTGGCATTGTCGCTGAGCGTCCAGATTTTTCTCTCTCACCTCCACTCTCCAGGATTCCGCAGTCCATCCATCCATCATATATCGTATATCGAAAGGCAACCAGGCAAGCGATAGTATAGGCCTCTGGTTTCTGATTGGTCCGCGTAATAATACTGGTGATGCGTGGGGGCTCTGTTTTATGATTGGTCCACGTAATAGCAATGGTGGTGTGTGGGGGTGGGAGGGAGGGGTGTTGGGTAGCTAGCAAGAAGGTAATGATTGAGAGGGGTCCATGCATGTAACAAGCGATTAACAAAAATACAAAATTTGTTCTGTTAAATACGTCCAAAAACCTAAACGTATTTAGCACTTAATAGAAACAGAAAATGTAGTTTGTTTTAGCGATAGATTGGCTATTTGGACTTGCTACGAAATATGGATTGTTTTGAAAATACGCTAGGAGAGAGAGAGAGAGAGAGATGAAGTCTGTACATTACGTTTACATGAGTTTCGTTTGGACAGCAAGCAATGAAATGAAATTTGGCGAAGTGAATTCCTATCATATATTTATAGGGAGAGAGAGAGAGAGGGTAGGGGGCCACATGATGGCTGTGGGTGTTAGGCGTTTGACCGCCCCGTGCCTTCGAAGAAGGAAGAAGGAAAGGATTTTGCTTTTTTGTTTTGAAGATACGCTAGAATTAGGGATTGGGGTTTGAAAATACGTTAGGAATTAAGGTTTGAAAATAGCTAGCAAGAAGGTAATGATTGAGAGGGGTCCATGCATGTAACAAGCGATTAACAAAAATACAAAATTTGTTCTGTTAAATACGTCCAAAAACCTAAACGTATTTAGCACTTAATAGAAACAGAAAATGTAGTTTGTTTTAGCGATAGATTGGCTATTTGGACTTGCTACGAAATATGGATTGTTTTGAAAATACGCTAGGAGAGAGAGAGAGAGAGAGATGAAGTCTGTACATTACGTTTACATGAGTTTCGTTTGGACAGCAAGCAATGAAATGAAATTTGGCGAAGTGAATTCCTATCATATATTTATAGGGAGAGAGAGAGAGAGGGTAGGGGGCCACATGATGGCTGTGGGTGTTAGGCGTTTGACCGCCCCGTGCCTTCGAAGAAGGAAGAAGGAAAGGATTTTGCTTTTTTGTTTTGAAGATACGCTAGAATTAGGGATTGGGGTTTGAAAATACGTTAGGAATTAAGGTTTGAAAATAGCTAGCAAGAAGGTAATGATTGAGAGGGGTCCATGCATGTAACAAGCGATTAACAAAAATACAAAATTTGTTCTGTTAAATACGTCCAAAAACCTAAACGTATTTAGCACTTAATAGAAACAGAAAATGTAGTTTGTTTTAGCGATAGATTGGCTATTTGGACTTGCTACGAAATATGGATTGTTTTGAAAATACGCTAGGAGAGAGAGAGAGAGAGAGATGAAGTCTGTACATTACGTTTACATGAGTTTCGTTTGGACAGCAAGCAATGAAATGAAATTTGGCGAAGTGAATTCCTATCATATATTTATAGGGAGAGATATATATATATATATATATATATATATATATATATATATATATATATATGTTAAAACAATGAAATAAAAATTCAAGTCATTAGGAAAATACTTCACTGCTTTACGATCGTTTATAGGTGATAATAATACATCGTACGCATATTTCGTATTCGATCTATGCAAGGTTAGTTACAAAATATCAGATAAGGAGAATATTTACCTACTTGTATATCATAAGCTGTTGTCAAATGCAATGAGAATTTTATTCAATATCAGTAGTAAATTGGGTTTAGTGACCTTATTTGGAGGCTGCCGAAGAATAAACCAATGAAATGGTATTTTGTCAAATGATGCTAAGACAAAATAAATCCCACTGTAGCTAAGGTCACGACCTTTTTAAATGAATGGTTGAAAGGTGTTAAAAATAGAATTACTTATAGAGAAAGGGGATTGTATTAATAGTGGATTGCAGTTGGTGTAGTGAAATTTTAAAAAAATGTTGTATGTTGAGTTGTATTGAATGGAATTTTTTAAAATAACAGATTAAAGTTTAAGCAAAGAATCGCTGCTTAAACTTTAGATTTGGAGACCTCTTTGGATTTTAGTCTTCAAATTAATACCTGTAAGGTATAGTAAATTTTAACCGCTATAACAATTGTAAATTGTTTAAAACTTTAATCAAAATTGCAGACAAAAACACCCTCCTCCTCGTGAGAGGGATCTTTCTACTCGTTATTTGGCCCTTCGGTGTTAAATAAACCGCATATTGGGGTGTTGTGCCCAATATTTATTTTAAACCAAAAAAAACATGGCTACAAAAAAGAATTTTCACAAGTCACTCCCACTCATTTCGTCTTCTTCTTCCTCAATCGTCACTACACCAGAGAGAAGATTGTCTCTCTCCCTCCCTTCTCTTTCGCACGCGACGCCAGTAAAGAAATAAAAATAGTTTCCAAAATCACGTGCAAAACGTGGAATATTTCTCCACGACGACGACAACGACGAAAAAGGTGTGCGGTAAATACGAAAACCCATTTCATTCGTCTGACGTCATGAATAATAGCAGTAGCAGCCGTAATAACAGCAGCAGCAGCAACAGTGACAAGGAAAAAAACAGTAGCAGCCGCAACAGCATCAGCAGCAGCAACAACAACAACAACCACAGCAACAGCGGCGGCGGTAGTCGTAGTACCAGCAGCAACAACAAAGGTAACAGCAGCTCTGACGACGACAACAACAACAACAACAAAGAAAAACCAATCTCGTTTGCAGGTATCGCAAAGAACCTGGAAACCATCCTTATAACAAATGAGGAATTACAGGAAGCAAAGAAGATGGTGACGAAATCCGGACACCGAGCAATCTGCAAGGCAACCGAAAATGTTTCGAAACCCAACAGCACTGTACGGTCACGTACCATACAGTAAGCACAAAATCCCGTAGGGTTGAAAGGGCCACAGAGGCTCAAATACAAAAAGCCTTAGGGTCTGTGTGGCAGCGGAAAGCGCAAATCACCCGAGGCAAGAAATATGCCACAGTGGACGTGCTTTTTGCCACACATCAGGAGGCAAAGGCTCAATCCTTAGTGAACCTAAGGAGCGAGGAAATGGTTTTGGTGCACTCCTACTGCGGGCAAAAAATGGTGAGGGTCAAACTGACCCACGTCCACCCCCCACCCCCCGTCCCTGTCCCCGGGATGGCCCATTCTTGGCTGGCCGCGTCTGTCCTCGTCGGAATTGAGGACAAAACAACTGTGCTGCAAGTACAGAAAAAAGTACGAGAGATTGGGTCGGCACCTCCTTTGAGATGTTAATCCAAACCAACCAGGAGTGCATCGAAGCTATCCCGGATGTGATAGACTTCGATAACGGCACTCAACTGCCCATAAGTGTTGAGGACAAACGCCCGAAATGCTTTTGCTGTGGTTCGAAGACTCACCTCAGGGCCTTCTGCAATGAGAACACCCTGAGAAAGGAGAAAACCCCCCTCCTTCGAAACCCGCTCCACTGCTACCAGCAACAGGACAGGCGGCAACCAGGAAGGATAGGTCCGTGGCTCCCATACCCACGCCACGGAAATCAAGAACAGCAGTAGCAGTGGAAGTAGTAACAACAACAACAGCAATACCAACTGCAGCTGCAACAGAGACTCCACTGCAAACATCACCAACAACAACAAGTGAAAGAGTGGAGCTGGTACCCCTCCACGACCTCACAGAATCGGACATGGAGTGTGAGGTGGGAGAGGGATGGCAAAAGGTTGCAAGAAGGCACAAACGCAGAAGCAGCGCATCGTCGCCTTCGAAAAGCGACGAAAGAAACGAAAAAAGGGTAAAGGCTACTGCAAAAAGACTTACAGCAGCAACACCACCAACACCGTCACCACCCACACTAGCACCACCCTCACCAACGGCGGCAACCCCACTGCCAACAACAACAACACCTTCAACACCACCACCACAAGCACCAACATCGCAAACACATTAAAACATACACACCCAGCAACAACGACAAGAAAATAGCAGGATCACACCCCACCCCCAGAAAAACAAATGCACAGCAATAAATACACACAACAAGAAATTAATGACTTACATAATTGAACACACAGATATTTCACAGCACGACTACATGATACCAGCACCAATAAAAACACCAACGAACAAAAGATTGGTAAAAATAGCACAGAAACAATACACAAACATTAAAACGAAATTCCCCAACGCAGTTGGTGATTTCTGAGACCTAGGAGGGACACTCAACCGGAGGGTATATTCGGATATACTCACAGAAGAGCCGACGACCAGCCGAAGGGGCGATTCAACGGTCCCTTCACCAGACGATCAAGTGAAAAGGGATGGTGAAACCATCCTTCCTCAGCGAGAAGATGTAAGGTAAGTGGTCTTTCCCATCTTTTCCACTCCATTTCAACATGACCTCACTCAGAATAGGCAGCATAAATGCGCGTGGCTTGTGGTCGTCATGGAAGCAGGGCCACCTGCTCAACGACCTCAGGTCACTAAACATAGATGTAGTGGCCATCAGCGAGACCAGCATCTCCGTAGCACGGGCCTTCGCACCGATCTTCGGCGGCTACGACGTGTACGCATCTCCCAACAGTCCTGGATCGGGGGAGTGTTGCTATGCTTTTTCGGAGAGGTTTGGATCTCGCCATACGGGCCATCTTCCTGGACCCAGAAGATTAGTTGGTGGTGCTGGACGTGACTAGCGGAGATGGGCAAGCTTTCGGGATAGTGGCCGTCTATGCCCCGACAGGAGCAGTACGACCTGATTTCTTCCGGCGTCTGGAGACCTTTCTTGGAACGTCCCGCTCTTTAGTGTTAGTGGGCGACTGGAACGGGATCATAGATGTACGCTGGGACTGTGTGGGATTAGCGGATAGGGGCGGAGGGTGCAAGAGCCTCACCAACCTGCTCAGACGTTTTGAACTGTTTGACAGGTACAGATTGGATTTCCCGAATGTGCCAAAGTGGACTTGGACAAATCGCATAGGATCATCCAGATCATATCTAGATAGAGTATTTTGTAGGGAAATATATAGGTCTAGCATAGGCTGTCCACAATTCAAGATAGTCAGCTACACGGAACACAAATTCGTGATCTGTGTGCTTGACTTTGATAGGCTTCATAGACGAGGACCCGGCTACTGGAAGCTAAACGCGTTCTTACCAGCGCGCAAGGCCTACAGCGACCGGATTAGCGAGCTAGTTAAGCAGGCATTGACGGGCGCCATCGTCAACAACAAGTGGTGGTTTGCTCTGAAAAGAGCGATTAGAATAGAGTCCATTAGGTTTAGTAAGGCTTTAGCAATAGAGAAAAATAGAGCAGAGGGAGAACTAGTTAGAAAATTAGACGAGGCGCTTAGCAAAGGTTTCGCAACCGACGTACTAGCGGCGAAATTGGCCCTTGAACAATTCTTCAATGCAAAGCACGAAGGCTGCGTTGTCAAAGCTAGGGTGCGTGCTAGCAGACACGAGGGGACGAAAGCCGTTCAATGGGCCCGAGTAGCTGAGGCGCATCGTGGCAACAAAGCTACGATCCGGTCTTTGGTGGACCACGACGGGCGCATGCTACTCGATCCCGGGCAAATGTGTTAAGCTTTCCAGCGTCACTTCGCCCAGCTGTTCGGGGGCAGCGGCGGGCCGGATCGAGGGATGGACTTTAGTGTCTACCTCGACGGACTGCCGCGGCTCTCCGCCACTGAGGCGGAATGTTGCGAAAAGCCGATAACAGCCGCTGAAGTACTAGAGGCAATGACTGGCTGCACAAGGGGTAAATCGCCTCGTTTGGATGGTCTGCACTATGAACTTTACGTACAGATGCCAGAGGTGTTCGGAGGCCTCTTGGCGGACGTCTACTGCTACTGGCAACAGAACGGGAGAATTCCCAGCTCTGTGAGCCGAGGAGAGGTGGCGCTGCTGAGAAAGGATCCGAACAAGGGGGATAATTTCAGGCCCATAACTCTGCTAAACACAGAGTTCAAGCTTTTGGCCAAGGTGCTAGCAAAGAGGTTGGCGCTTGTCGTTGGTAGTCTGGTGGGAGAGGCGCAGACGAGGGTAGCTAGGGAACCTAGCACGGGTGGGTCCTTGATCAATTTAGATCAGTCGAAAGCTTTCGATAGAGTCGCCCATCGTTACCTAGCAGCAGTCCTGAGGGCAGCTGGCTTTGGGCCCGTCTTCAGGGCTGGATCGCTGCCATGCACAGCGACATCTGCTCTGTGGTGAGAGTGAACGGTCACCTTTCGGAACCGTTCAACATCATGCGCACGGTACGCCAAGGATGTCCCCTCTCGTCCCTTATGTACGTATTGACTCTCGAGCCATTACTGCACAAACTGGAGACGTTCAGGGGGGTCCCGCGCGTACTAGGTTGCGGAAGATCCGTGTCAGCATATGCGGACGATGTCACCGAGGCGATCAGCACTACACTAAGAGAATACGAAGCGGTGACAGGAGCAATGATCAACCAAGAAAAGTGAGTGGGCCTGCAGCTGGAGCCCCGGGCTCTGGACAGACGGACCGGTTAAATTGCTCGGGGTCTGGTTCGGTCCGTACCTCCAGGCGGACAAAAACTGGGACAAGGTGACGAGCAGGGTGGCTTCTCTCACCCAGAAATGGGCGGAGAGGAAGCTATCCCTGATAGGTCGAGCGGAGTTGGCTAACGCGTACATCGCGTCCGTCATCTACTACCACCTGACCGTCGTACATTGTTCTCAGCCCCGCCTGACTGCGCTGGAGCGTTTGCTCTTTCGCTTTTTGTGGAAGGGACGCGCTCCGAGGGTCACGTGGTCCATCTGCTGTCAACATCCGCTACGTGCAGGGCTGGGCATGCCGTGGCTGATGATGCGCAGACACGCGCTCAGGCGACGACATCTCCACCTCTTCCTCGACGGTGATCAGGTGTGGTCGCCGTTTGCTAGAGACGTCTTTTCCCAGCTCGTCTCCTTGACGGAGCTGCAGTCCTGTGTCAAGCGAAGACCAAGAGGGAGCGCTTGGAGACTGGAATGTCTTCAGGCGCTCACAGCCCTCGACCAATCGGGCAATGTGATCGGTAGAAACTCCACCTTGGCGTTCTATAGAGGATTAGTGGAGGGGAAGAGCGACGACGTACTTGGAGAAGCTCTAGGCGTCGACGAAAATCAACTAGCCAATCTCTTCGGAAGGACTTTCGGGCCGGGGCCTATGGACAACTTCCAGAAATCCCTGGCCTGGCAGTGCTACCGAGGAGCTTTGCCAGTTCGGGATAAACTCTACAGGCATGGAGGTGCCGTCAGCCGGACATGTCGGAGATGTGCGCAGGGCGACGAAACCATCCTGCACTCACTCGTCCAGTGTCCGAGCATTGCTGACTTGTGGGTTTATGTCGAACACCTGCTGTCACGTGTTGGACGGATCCGGCTATCAGCTGAGTCCATCGTGAGGATTGCCCCGACCACTTCCTTTAGCCGGGAAGGGCAGGCAGTGCTTTTCTGTCTGGTGGCTATGGCGGAAGAGATAGTATGGTGGACACGTTTGAAAGGGCTGAAGACGAGCACTTATCTCTTCGGTGATGCCCTGATTAACTTTTTCAAATTTCATTTGAAAAGGAAAATCAGGGTAGAAAGGGAAGTGCTCTCTTCCCAGCATTTTGTTGAAAGATGGGTGAGAGAAGCAAGTATGGCCCGAGTGAATGGGCCTACTCTGAGTATGTGTCTCTAAATTAAAGGTGGATAACTGGGAGAGGGCACTTGCCCTGGTGGTCAGGGTCACTGTGGCCTT
>OZ024743.1:118009903-118014903 GCA_964016885.1 Eledone cirrhosa
CCAGTGCATTACTGGTACTTTATTTTATCGACCCCGTAAGGATGAAAAGCAAAGTCAACCTCGGCGGGATTTGAACCCAGATCGTAAAGGGACGTAACTATGCTGGAAAGCATGGCGTCCGACCCTCTACCGATACTGCCAATCCACCAAAATATATAATAAATTTAGATATGCTGTATGTTGACATGAATTGCGTATGTCACATATATACACATGTATACACAGTAGTCTTTCTCCCCTTCTAGAGGAGAAGGCGAAGAAGGAGCAGGAGGTGGCGGAGACGGGGGCAGAAGAGTGGAGAAGGAGGGGGGGGGGGAAGAACAGAAGAAGTAGCGAAAGAAGGAGGAGAAGGAGAATAAGAAGACGTAGGAGGAGGAAATGGAAGAGGTGAAGATGAAGAAGGTGAAGAACACGAAGTGGAAAATAAGTCTTCTTCGCTCTACAGTAGTCCTCCTCCCACTACAGTAGTCCTCCTCCCTCTACAGTAGTCCTCCTCCTTCTACAGTAGTCCTCCTCCCTCCACAGTAGTCCTCCTCCCACTACAGTAGTCCTCCTCCCTCTACAGTAGTCCTCCTCCTTCTACAGTAGTCCTCCTCCCACTACAGTAGTCCTCCTCCCTCTACAGTAGTCCTCCTCCCACTACAGTAGTCCTCCTCCCACTACAGTAGTCCTCCTCCCTGTGTAGTAGTCCTTCTCCCTCTACAGTAGTCCTCCTCCCTCTACAGTAGTCCTCCTCCTTCTACATTAGTCCTCCTCCCACTACAGTAGTCCTCCTCCCACTGTAGTAGTCCTCCTCCCTCTACAGTAGTCCTCCTCCCTCTACAGTAGTCCTCCTCCCACTACAGTAGTCCTCCTCCCTCTGTAGTAGTCCTTCTCCCTCTACAGTAGTCCTCCTCCCTCAACAGTAGTTCTCCTCCCTCCACAGTAGTCCTCCTCCCTCTACAGTAGACCTCCTCCCACTACAGTAGTCCTCCTCCCACTACAGTAGACCTCCTCCCACTACAGTAGTCTTCCTCCCACTACAGTAGTCCTCCTCCCTCTACATTAGTCCTCCTCCCTCTACAGTAGTCCCCCTCCCTCTACAGTAGTCCTCCTCCCACTACAGTAGTCCACCTCCCTCAACAGTAGTCCTCCTCCCACTACAGTAGTCCTCCTCCTTCTACATTAGTCCTCCTCCCACAACAGTAGTCTTCCTCCCTCTACAGTAGTCCTCCTCCCTCTACAATAGTCCCCCCCTCAACAGTAGTCCCCCTCCCTCTACAGTAGTCCTCCTCCCTCTACAGTAGTCCTCCTCCCTCTACAGTAGTCCACCTCCCACTACAGTAGTCCTCATCCCTCTACAGTAGTCCTCCTCCCACAACAGTAGTCATACTCCCTCTGTAGTAGTCCTCCTCCCACTACAGTAGTCCTCCTCCCTCTACAGTAGTCCTCCTCCCTCAACAGTAGTCCTCCTCCCTCTACAGTAGTCTTCCTCCCTCTACAGTAGTCCTCGTCCCTCTACAGTAGTCCTCCTCCCACAACAGTAGTCATACTCCCTCTGTAGTAGTCCTCCTCCCACTACAGTAGTCCTCCTCCCTCTACAGTAGTCCTCCTCCCACTACAGTAGTCCTCCTCCCTCTACAGTAGTCCTCCTCCCACTACAATAGCCCCCCCCCCCCCCTACAGTAGTCCCCCTCCCTCTACAGTAGTGCTCCTCCCTCTACAGACCTCTTCCCTCTACAGTAGTCCTCTTCCCTCTACAGTAGTCCTCCTCCCACTACAATAGCCCCCCTCAACAGTAGTCCCCCTCCCTCTACAGTAGTCCTCCTCCCTCTACAGTCCTCTTCTCTCTACAGTAGTCCTCCTCCCACTACAGTAGTTCTTCTCCCTCTACAGTAGTCCTCCTCCCACTACAGTAGTTCTCCTCCCTCTACAATAGTCCTCCTCCCACTACAGTAGTCCTTCTCCCTCTGTAGTAGTCCTCCTCCTACAGTAGTCTTCCTCCCACTACAATAGTCCTCCTCCCTCTACAGTAGTCCTCCTCCCTCTGTAGTAGTCGCCCTCCCACTACAGTAGTCCTCCTCCCACTACAGTAGTCTTCCTCCCTCTACAGTAGTCCTCCTCCCTCTACAGTAGTCTTCCTCCCTCTACAGTAGTAGTCCTCCTTCTACAGTAGTCCTCCTCCCACTAGAGTAGTCCTCCTCCCTCTACAGTAGTCTTCCTCCCTCTTCAGTAGTCCTCCTCACTCTACAGTAGTCCTCCTCCCACTACAGTAGTCCTCCTCCCTCTGTAGTAGTCCTCCTCCCTCTACAGTAGTCCTCCTCCCATTAAAGTAGTCCTGCTCCCTCTGTAGTAGTCCTTCTCCCTCTACAGTAGTCTTCCTCCCACTACAGTAGTCCTCCTCCCTCTACAGTAGTCCTCCTCCCTCTACAGTAGTCCTCCTCCCTCTACAGTAGTCCTTCTCCTTCTACAGTAGTCCTCCTCCCACTACAGTAGTCCTCCTCCCTCTGTAGTAGTCCTTCTCCCTCTACAGTAGTCCTCCTCCCTCTACAGTAGTCTTCCTCCCTCTACAGTAGTCTTCCTCCCACTACATTAGTCCCCCTGCCTCTTCAGTTGTCCTCCTCCCTCTGCTGTTCTCCTCCTCCCTCTACAGTAATCCTTCTCCCACTACACTACTCCTCCTCCCTCTACAGTATTCTTCCTCCCTCTGTAGTAGTCTACGTGATGCAATTCACGCATGTATACATATACACATGCAGCCATGCAAAATATATACGTATACACATACATGCACACACACACAAACACACACACACACATATATATATATATACATGTACTGTATATATGTATATACATGTATATATATATATATATATATATATATATATATATATATATATGTATATATATTGCTCTGATTGTTGATTATTTAATTAATTAATTCGTCATTGAGCCACACCGTGAATGGTTGCCAAAAACATATATTTTGCCATAGATTTCTGACTTGAGCACTGGTCATGTGACAATTCTTAGCCATTTTGAATTCGTTTCTGGCGGGGATCATTTAAGAAAAATCTTTATCCAATTGAGTTTGTTTCCTGATGATTTCGAAATTCGTTGATTTATCCATGATTTATTCCAACAGCGAATGAAATCTCCGGGGTAGAAACATGATTTTGGTATGTTTATGTACATTTTTCTTCTAACTTTGATTTTGTACCTAATTGTGTATGGTTACCTATATGTCTAGTCAATTTCTGCGGGCTATTAGAAATACTAGGTAAATCTTCTGTTGCTGTGGATCGCGCATAAATAGTTATCATTTATTTACCTATTGTTTCTTCAGAGGTACATTTTAAACTTATAGCCTCGTTTATTTGATTTTTATGTGGTTGATTATGCTGATTTTATTAGCTGACAATTTTTCGATCCATACCAAGGGGCAGGAATCATCAGACTTTTATAAACAAAAATATAGTGCTGAGTTCTACCAAGCTTAGTCATACGAACATTTGATATACAGTACAGGATAATAAGAGGGAGATTGGAAATGGAAAGCATACAAGCCAAACACAGACAAAGCGGGGTTGATGCATGATCAAGCTGAAGCAAATAATACACAACAAATATGGTTTAGTCCATGTATAAGACACATCTGGCGAGGAGTCACAACATATGTATATCCACCGTAGAAGTTAATCCAATTGGTTTCATATGCCCCGATTGGCGAGGAGTTATAATATAAGTAGATCGTCCGTAGATGGTAATCCAGTCTAGGATTCACAACATATGTAGATCGTCCGTAAAATGTAATCCAGTCGCATTAATATGCTCACCAAAACATATCAGCACATATCGTAACATGTGTTACAGGCTGATGTTACGCATCAAAAATCCTCACATGCTTAAAATTCTAGACCGTGATGTGCTATATGCCCAAGTTGCAGCTCCAAATTCATTATAACCATATTCGTCACACATAATCCAGCCGTGACCGCGTCCAAATAATGCCAGGTTAAATGCAGCAGTAATTCACCGTTTTCCAATCGCGCACACGTGGATGAACAATCAATGCAAAATAGAAAATAACACAAAGTGCTCAAACAGTATATCCGCCAGGAACGACGCGGTCGCGGCTGGATTTTCCATATTACGGCTCTGTTCTTGTACATTGAGCTAATACAATACTGTCACAAATAAGACACGGAGCAGGTGCGTTTATGCACATAATATATATATATATATATATAAATATATTTATATATATATATATATATATATATATATATATAAATATGTTTATATATATATATATATATATATATATATATATATATATATATATAGTTAAAAGAATAGAGGTGTAACACACAAGTTATTACATATTGGTAAACGGAATAGAAAATGCTGACAAATTGTTCACAGTTGAAAAATGGTTTAATTAGGAATAAAAGAGTATTAGTGATTGTATGGGTTAGTATTCAGTTGTGGTTTTAAGTTTTTAAGTGTTTACCGGTTGCGCATTTCTAAATGCTTTTCAAAAATAATTTTGAGATAGAGTGTCCGTGCTGTTTGCTCTGATCTGATTAGTTTTGGGAATTCTACCTGTTTTTATGTTAAAAAAATGGCTCCAGCGTTATTTTTGTGTTGCAAAAATGCTTGTGGTCAAAACAATTTTGATTGGTCGGTAGAGGTGATGTGAATGTAAAAAGTTGATTTTGCGCCAAGACTGTTTTTATGTTAAAATGTTAGAAAAGCGGCTCCACCAATAATTTTTGCTGGAGCCACTTTTCTAACATTTTAACATAAAAACAGTCTTGGCGCAAAATCAACTTTTTAGTCCAGCCAGCGACTTGAAAACTCTGGTACAAACACTACACTTGTGACAATTATTGACACATAGTGCTGGGCCCATGGTACCATGTAACGACAAGTGCAGAGAGATCTCCAGACATAAAGCAATGCCTGTGCCGTGAAGCTTTTATAGTGAGCAAAGGCACTGCACAAAGCCAGTCCCA
>OZ024743.1:118019903-118027403 GCA_964016885.1 Eledone cirrhosa
GTCTAAGAAATGAGCGTGGTTCCTTCGTCTTCAGTTTCATTTCAATGCCTCATTAATCATCATGAATCTTTTGTGGGTTTTTAAAAGCGTTTGAATGTTTTTACGTTGAGGTCTCTCAAATATCCCGTCTGGTTTTTACATAGATGAGAGATAAATAGAGTTGATTCTTTAAGCTTCGATTGTATGTAGCACAAGTTATTTTGTAATTAGTAGGTTCTCTGTGGCAATCTAGTACGGTCTATTCGAGCAGTTCGTCCTCTTCAGCGTCAATTTTCGCGGAAAATTGGCCAAAACTTCCTACAGAGTGGACGTCTTTCGTCTGATACGGTATATGCTGGATTGAAAACCTTGACTTTTTAAATTTGATCTGCATTCCAAATCGTTTATATGCTTTTATGTATAGGTTTCTACTTTTTTGAAGATCAGCTTCATTGTTTGTCGATGCTGCGTCATCGTTTGTATATTGTAGCTCTCACACCTTGTTGACTGCAGATTTTTTTTCTTCGAGTGGAAACAGGAGATACTGAGAAACCAACGTGATTTATAAAGAACTTCCACACCAGGAGTATCAAGTGGTATCGCTATGACTGTAGCAGCTAAAGTAAAACATGTAAATAGTGTTTATATATATATATATATATATATATATATATCTCTTCAGCGCGACTGGTAACATGTAACCCAGTACAACCTGCGCATGGTCAGATCGTCGGTGACTAATCCGGCAGCCAAATTAGCTTGGTGAAGAGAATAATTTTGGACACCCTGCAAGATGAAAAACCAAGCCCCTCAAAGGGCGGAGGAACTCAGGAAAGTCAAAGGCCTTCCAATAAAGTATTGTTTGTGGAGTGATAGTTTTCTAGTCTTCATTAAGACACCTCTCTAAGGCCAAGGGTCGGCAACACCCGGCCCGCCAACAGGTTTCAATGTTAGGTTAAGCGGTCCCTAAAAAAATGCTCTGAATTGATTTGGATTAGAATACTGACTGGAGAACACGTCTAGTCACAATACTCACTTAGCTGAATGTAATTTTTTGCGTGACAGTAACAAACAAACTCAGACATATAGAATAGTCTGACATCGAGGTTGAGGGGATTCTGTGTGCATGCATTCCTGTATATACGTACATACATAGTATGTGTATGGAAGGGATGTGGAATCACTTACCTCCAACATGTCAGCGTGTCTGGCATACAGTTATTTCATCCTCAACATTTTTCATTTGAGTTTCCTGTCTGGTAGTAAAACATATATAAGTGACTGTATTTGATAATAAACAATGTTTATTTATTTTTCTATGTAAAATGTGCTCAGTATCATTAGAACATTTTGTCGACGAAAAAATGGCAATCCTGATCTAAATACACCAACATGTATTGTGGTTTTTTCACAGTTTAATAAAATTGTAATAGCATTTTATCATATTACTATATTCTTTTTTACATATGTTCTCAGTACTTATTTGACATCATGGTCCGCCGACCCGACGAGACACTGCATAGCTATGTGGCCCGTCGACAAGACACTGCATAGCAATGTGACCCGCACACTCCAAAATGTTACCGAACTTTGCTCTAGGCGAAGGTCATTCTGATATAAAACCTGCGTTTTCGTTTCCATCCAATGATGTAAACCAGTTCTACGTTTGGCGTGAATGCATCGATGCTCAGAGATTGGGATTGGCCCCGTGCAAAGTCATTCCTCACTTTATAAAAGCTTCAATTACAGGCATCGCTTGATGTAAAATGTTTGCGATGCATGGCATTGGCAGCCATAGGCAAGTCCCTAGCAGGACTAAAAAGCCACGCCCGTGATGCTCATGCTTAATTGTCAAATGGTGGCATTACTCGAAATCGAGTTACAGCCATCACACACACACGTTTATATATATATATATATATATGTGTGTGTGTGTGTGTGTGTGTGTGTGTGTGTCTTTCTGTGTGTGGAAATCAAATCAATGGGACAAACTATACGCAGATACGGTATGTTCTAGATATAGCGGATCTAGGCCTCAAATTAAAAACCTTTTTATTTCGTCTATCTATCTACTTTCTACATCGTTCTTTTTTCTATTAACATTTCATTTCTTTCATCCACTTATCTGCTTCTACTCACTCTTTTATTATTTGTTTTTCCTCTTTCATTTCGCATAAAATTGCCTTTTTACTGAAGAATGTAGGCTCTTTACTTTCTGAGTTCAAATCACGCTACAACCTATTTTACTGATAGACTTAATAAATCGCCTGGTATAATTCTATCACTCGCTACTTTGGTAAGTTAAATGCAACGATTAAGGTATTAATAAGAGGAAGGTCATTATTTACTCAGTACTCTTCCTTTAAAATTGTTTCAGATTTAACTATTTTGCAAAGACTATTTCTGCCACAATGTATTTTTTACTGGGAGAGCTGTAATTTAAATAGGCCTTAAGAATATTAAAACCTCTAAAGTTTTGAGTCTAAACATTGATCAGTCCAACGGGATCGAATGCTTACATGCTAAATTTCTGATGTTACTCTACTTCTATCTGCTTCAGTGACTTACGTACGACATTTTACTGTACAGTGCAGAACCTTTATAATATATTGTCTTTTTTTTACTTATTCATTTATTCATATATTGATTTATTCTTATTTGGTTAAATAGACAAAAAAAGGAAGCAGAGTTGGAAAGGATAATAAATGCCATGAATGAGAGGAAAAGGAGAGGGAGAGCAAGGCTTACTACACAAAGGAAGAAATAAAGGGGGAAGGGGAGAAGTTGATGATTCGACTGCGCTCCGCGGACGAAATGACAGAGTTATTTCAGAGGACAATGGTCAGCGACACACGCTGTAACAGCCACGCCACATCGCAGAGCTTCTTCATCAGACAGTATGCTATCGGTCCGATTTTACGGAGTACGTCAAATATCCAGTGTCCGAGAAGGCCTCAGGTCTAAGCGGTAATCAGTAGAAAGAGGAAGAGTCTGGACACACACCGGTATTTATTATATTGCTGCCCTCTGCATTGTGAGCTGCGGTACCGTGGTTTGTGGCTGAGGCGACTAAGTTGGAGGTGAAGAACGTGACACAGCATGTCACATCCCAGATGAGGTATTTACCTCCTTTGAAAGGAAAGTGGATAATTCCATCGGGTCGCTTGCGTCACCACGGTCGAGGCCTACTGGCTCCAGATGTGATGGGAAGGCAGCTGCGTCGAGGCTCCTTATCTCATTGAGAGTGGCATGTCGGAGGAAACGGCATGCTCTTTTGTGGCATGATAATGGGTGCAGGTGGAACTCATCAACGACAACTCCACACCGGCATTATTTGGCTCACACACGTGAAGGCCAAGGCGATGGACTACATGGATGCGAGTGAATTTGTCATCAAGAAGGGAACCAGTTGATGCGGAGGGCACGAAAGAGAGCCGCGCGCCGCTGTTTGGCTGTGAGGCGGATTAGGGGATGATGAGGTGATGTTGGTTCAAGCCAGATATGATCCGCCCGAAGGTAGATATGCACTTTATTTCATACCGTTGGAAATTTGTATAATGTGGGATGGTGTGGCTTTCGCTGGTCCAGTCGGCCTGAGCCTACACCAGTTATTAGTTCACGTCAGGTACTACCGTCTGGCTGAAGACCTCGTAGGAGATTGAGGAGAGGTTAGTCGGCAGAGCTAGATCTAATGCGGATCTGAGGCCGAGGCCACCGAAACTCACAGGAGGTTTCCCCTATTCCCAGCTGGTGCAGTCGAAACTGATTTATTTTACAGCTGCTATAATGAGATACTTTCCAATCGTTTGTGTTATTTTGGCCGTAACGGTAGAGGGTCGGACGCCATGCTTTGACGCATAGAGTTACGGCCCTTGCCATTCTGAGTTCAAATCCCGCCGAGGTTAACTTTGCCTTTCATCCTTAAAGTAAAGTATCAGTAATGCACTGGCCTTGTGCCAAAAAGTAGAAACAATTATTTTGTTATTATGTTAAAAAATATATTGTAAGAGTTCTTCAACTTAAATATGAGATGAGGACTTGCTTGAATGCATAATGTCAAGATAGTCTTTCATTTTTGAAGACTTCATTGCATCTCTTATGAATTATTTTACATAATAAACAATGTAACAAAAAAATAGGTGAGATATAAAGACAAAGAAGAAGAAAATTAGATAGAGAATGAAGAATGTAAGTATAAAAGATAGTGAGAAAGAAAGAATGAGATTAGATATCTATTTTGAAGAACTGAGCGAAGACGTGGTTACTAGATATAGCAGTCAACTAGATATAGCAGCTAAATCCCCCTAAATCATACCTACTATCCTAATAAAAGTAAGGATAATATTACAAAATATTCTTCACGAAATAGTATACCATAAAATGATTTTGAATAGACAAGGCTTCAATCATGAAGAAAACCATGACAGCAAAATAATACAAATTTACTGTTATTTCTAGTTAGATGAGTACTCATGTAGATGCTCTGATGATACCCCATCTTTATGCTGTTTAAACCTCGAGACGTGTTTTGATCTAAGCTTTCTAGATATGAACAACCCGCATTTGTGTTTCAGGCATAGCATATGATAGATTAATTAATGGCTCCTTCGTTGGCTCGTCTTATATGTAAAATGTGTTTGGAGCTGTTATATTTATCATTTGATGAGGTATACGTGTGAGCAAAAACATTCCGTCTATGATCACACTACTTTTTTTACTTCTTCATATGCAGTATATAATACAGCAAGATCTAATGTGCTTTTCTTTTTTCTAAAGGTCATAGAAGAAACGGACATTTAGAGTTCGATAGATGTTGCTTCTCTGCATTTGTAATATGCACTGTACATCCCCTCATAGTGCATATGATAAATGCTATTTTGACGGTGCTGTTATTTTCTTGGCGCAATTTATATTTGTTTGCATATTAGTTGGGCATTACCAGGTTGTGTGAATCATAGTCTGATACCAGTCAGTTGTTTCGGTTTCTGTTATTGGTTTTGTTGTTGGTGGTGAAACCTATCATATACGAAAATCCATCAGTGAGCAGCCAGTCTGTTTTGCATTTCACTGATTATGCCTACATTATGCAATGTGTATTTCCTGTTTTTTTAATATAGTACGGGTTGATATTAGCGATATTTGTTTGCTATTTATAGGATGTTAGACAGAGGTTTCCTCTTGAAATATTTAAAATATCGGAAGATATAAAACAAAAAAACAAATTGATAAAAAGCAATCCACTAGAAATAAATTATAAACTATTTATAGTAGAGATAATTGCTATAGGTGAATATTTATTATAGGGTTATAATATCATTTCATCAAAGACTTCAATCTTAAGTGTTTAAGAGGGGGTGGAGTAAACGGACAGAAGTTACTTAATTGTAATGAATAATGAGATTTATTTTCCTTGCTTTCAACACGATGATGACAACATCACCAGCAACATCGATCCCAACAAGGACAACTATGACAACGAATGCGACAATGATAACAACAACAACTAATCCCAACTGAAAACAAAGTAAAGAAACATTCGGAAGTATATTTTTACATTTCAAGATAGAATTACTTCTCGCGATCGAAAAAACAAACATTGGGGCCAGAGTTTATTTTATCGCTAATAAATAAATTGTAGAAAAACAGTTAAAGTATGAGAAGTGTTTATTTAAAGATGAAGGGGAAAGAAAACAGTAATTAGGTGGGGTATGTGTGAATTTATGATGAGTGTGCTAATACTAATGCGTATATATGTTGGCACGGTTGACTTTGTGTGGGCAAATAAGTGCGTACGTAGCACTAAACATGCTTCAAATATTTACACACACAAATACACACACATACAAAATCAAACACACACACACACACATACACACAGACACACACACACACACACACACACACATACATATATATATATATAAAAATATATATTTATATATATATATACATGTATGTGCGTGTGTGTGTGTATATGTATGTATTTATGTAATGGGAGTGTGTGAGTACATGCGTGCACGCGTAATGCATCTACGTATATTTCGACACACAAACCACACCTACACACATACGCACGTTCGCCCTCCACCTCAACACACATACGCACTTGTAAACAAAACCTCTCCATACAACGATATATATAATATATGTGGATATATATATGTAAATATATATATATATACACACACACGTATATGTGTGTGTGTGTGTGTGTGTGTGTGTGTGTGTGTGTGTGTGTGTGTGTGTGTGTGTGTGTGTGTGTGTGTGTGTTTATGTGTGTATATAAGAGACACTGGGAGGAAAGGGGAAAGAGATAAAGAGAAACTGAGATGTAAGGAATGTAACCTATAATAGAACCCGCATTTTCGTGTCAAACTTAATAAATATACTTCTGGGTATTAGAAAAAATATACCACACGTCAGTCGAAAAAGTGATGCAAAATCAGAGTAATTAATCTTCCCAAAAGAATGTCATAACTTTCAGGTAAACGTATTAGTGAAGATGACGATGATGATTATGATAATTATGATGAAGATGATGAAACAGATGAAAATAGTAAAAATTATTTCTAGTATAAGCACAAGGCCAGTAATTTGGAGGGAGGGGAAAGTCGACTAAATCGACCACAGTACGTAACTGGCGCTTTAATTTGTCGACCGCGCAAGGATGAAAGGCAACGTTAACCTCGGCGGGATTTGAATTCAAAAGATAAAGAGCCATGCCACTATGTTGAAATGCATGGTGTCTGACGCTCTACCGATTCTGCCAATGAAACCAAGCCCCCCCAGTATGGAGTAGAGAAACATCTCAAAATGCAAATGCAGAATGGATAAATAACACGGAAAAAACGCAATGATTTAGAAAGCAAACTTGGCATGGAAGAACTGGAGTTAGCACTAAAGGAAGCAAACAAATGGAAATCTCTGAGAATTGATAAAGTGCCAAACTTCTGATTATGTTGATGGTGATTTTCATATTATATTTACATCTATTAAAACCTCACTACGCTTATTTATTCTGTGGCCGTACGATCATCTTTATAAAATCCACAATTTTTATTCAAGTTTTTGGTGTTTCATAATATTACCAAATAGTCCATTCCATTAGAGATTCCTGGAATATTTTTTCGACCCAGTAAGTGTTCGTAAATTAGAACAATGTGTTGTCTTTTATATTGATATTGATATCAGTATAGCAGATAGTTACAAAATTACTGATCCTTCAGAAAAAGAGACTTGGATATACATGTGTTGTATGGTACTACGGTGAATTGGTAAATTTCTGCAATGTTCTTCCATATTATGAAACCAATTGATTACTGCAGCCTTGTTAATTTACTGATAGTTACCTTTTACTGATAGTTGCCTTTTTAATATTAAGATTAGTATTGAGTCCAAAACTTTTCCCTCGTGTATGAATTTCACATGATTTGGAACTTGCTACATTTATAATAGCCTTAATAGTATGCGTTCTCTCCATTACATGAACTCATGTTAGCATAGAGATATACATTGATTATC
>OZ024743.1:118032403-118057403 GCA_964016885.1 Eledone cirrhosa
TGTATATATTATATCATTTGGCATTCTCACACATCATCGTTATTCTTTAAATTTTTTATGAACGTTTTTCAAGATGTACCTAATTTGTTTAAAGAAAGCAAACATTTTATGCACTTCTGAAAGAAACAAGAACGGTGATAATAATTACAAAAATAATATTAATGATATTATTCATAAAGGCTAATGATGTTGTTGATGGTGGGGATGATAAAGAAAGTAAATTGAAACAAAAATATTTAGCAGCAACTTACAAAAAGATATATAAACCATATAAAAAGAAATAACTATAGGACAACAAAAGAAGATAAAAAATGAAAATAATACATAAACAAATGATAGAATATGCTATTATTGTTACTAATAACATAGTTCCTGATGTGATGAGAAAAACAAGGAAAATTGTAGTTGTTGTTGTTACTACTACTACTACTACTACTACTACTACTACTACTACTACTACTACTACTACTACTACCACTACTACTACTACCACTACTACTAATACTACTACTACTACTACTACTACTACTACTACTACTACTACTACTACTACTACTACTACTACTACTACTACTACTACTATAGCTGTTACTATTATCATTGCTGTTTATGCTGTGGTTGTTGTCGTTCATTGTTGTTGTTTTTTTTCAGTTGAATCTTGCCGATTTTCTTTGCTTTTTGCTGTATGTTTACGTATGTGATGAAAAATAGGTTTTGGCAGCAAGTTATTAACGAAAAGTGTTAACAGTATTAACAACAGAGAACACTGGCGTCATAACAAACAATGCACGGGACAACAAATCTTAGCGTCAAAGATAGTTATCCTTGGTGAAACACTTCATTTGTTCTTGCTGGCTCCCAGAAATAACAAAACAAAGCAGCAATAAATTATGTCCACAGGAAAACAAATCATTTAATATACAAATAGGTAAATAAATACAATTAGCACAGCTTTGTTTTCTCATTTGCTCTTCAACAATTCTCTCTCTCTCTCTCTCTCTCTCTCTCTCTCTCTCTCTCTCGCTCGCTTGCTTTCTCTGTCTGTCTGTCTCTCTCTCTCTCTCTCTCTCTCTCTCTCTCTCTCTCTCTCTCAGTCGCATATATACACATACACAAATATATTCCTTATACAAACAACATATCATGAATGAGGAGAGAGATGGAAGCTTACAAACATATATACACACAGAGAAATGCATACACACTCACAAACGCACACATACACACACACACAAACACACAAACACACACGCACGCACAAACACTCACCCATATGTGTGTGTGTGTGTATGTGTGTGTATGAGAGAGAGAGTGTGTGTGTGCGTGTGTGAGTGTGTGTGTGAGAGAGAGAGTCTGTGTGTGTGTGTATGTCTGTCTGTGTGTGTGAGAGAGAGAGAGAGAGTCTGTCTGTGTGTGTGTGTAGGTATGCATGTATGTATCAATATTCTGTTATCTGTTGTTTAGTCTCACATGTCGTCTACGGAATAATTCTATTTACTTGTTTTCTATACTATTAATCTTGGTGTTGTTAGAATGGCTAACATACAAAGATACATGCATATATATATATATACGTAGGTACGTACAGAAATACGTACTTAAATACATACATACAGACAGACAGACATATTTATACACACACACACACACATATATATATATATATATATATATATATATATATGTGTGTGTGTATATATACCTATATAAATTTATATATGTTGAAATTCTTTAATTTTAGATGAGAATGTCTTTATAAACGTCGAAGACAAAACAGTATCCAATACGTACCGGAAATATCAGGAAACAGGCATTTGACTTCTGTTTGTACGCTTTTTGGATGGTGTAACTTGTCGAAAAGAAGGGATAATAATGATGATGCATAACACCAAAGTTTTACTCCTTATTCAAACAAATTGGCCAAGTGACTCACCAACTATATTCATTAAATATATACATATATATATATATATATATATATATATATATATATATATATATAAACAATTAAGTTAAAGATATATATATATATATATATATATATATATATATATACTGCGAAACCCGTAAAGGAAAAATAAATATATATATATTTTTAAAAATGAGACTCCAGTTGCTTTTTCGATTTCAACTTTTTTTCGTTATACTTTCACTCGTGTAGGACACCTCGGTTAATTTTCATTTTGAAAAAGAAACCTCACTTTCTAATATATATATATATATATATATATATATATATATATATATATATATATATATATAGTTATACTTTGGGAGGGTCATGTTGCCAATAAGAATATCGGTTTCAACACACGATTTCAGATAAAGAATCTTGCTAAACAAATTCAGAAACGAAATATATATATATATATATATATATATATATATATATATATATATATATTAATTCAAAATATTAACAAATATAGACATTCGTGTAACCATGTACATTTTATTATACATATATCAGAGGTACTGAGCTATCTTCAACAGTACGTCCTCATCAGATAAAATAAGATGATGCTTGAGATACCTTGACTAAGTAGATGGTTAAAATTCAGTCATGGCAGTCATATTTGTTAATATTTTGAATTAATATTAATAACTCCGGAAAACGCATCTGTGGAGTGCTTCTAATCTATTGTAAAACTTTATTCATTGATTTATTCACTGAACCTTGTTTAACCTTTAAATATATATATATATATATATATATATATATATAAATATATATATATATATATATATATATATATATATATATAAATATATATATATATATATATATATATATATATATATATATATATATATATATATATATATATATATATATATATGCGTGTGTATATAGAGAGAGAGGGGGAGAAAGAGAAAAAAAAGAGAGAGAGAGGGAGGGGAGAGAACATGTAATAAATGTAAAAAAACTAAGTGTTTGACACCAAGCCCATATATGCTAGACATGAAGCAAGATGAATATGAAAACGTGTAAAGCTGAAAACTATTACACTACACCTTGCCACGATACTGATAACTATATGAAATTGAATAATAAAAGTACACACGCACACACACACGCACAGGTACACACACACACACACACACACACACACACACACACACACACACATATATATATATATCTATATATATATATTTATATATATATATGCATAGATACATGTTCATATACTGTATATATATATATATATATATATATATATATATATATATATATATATATATATATATATATATATATATTTATATATATATATATATATATATATATATATATATATATATTTATATATATATATATATATATATATATATATATATATAAATATATATATATATATATAAGGGTGTTGTGTTTGTCTTTTATATGCATGTTGATGTGTTTGTAGGAAAATATATAGGAAAAAACGCTAATTTTGCAGTTTATAAATGTTTTGACATTTGCCTAAGTACAAATCAACAGAAAATGAAAAAGAAAAGTAAGAAAAATACAAGAAAGAAGGGAAAATGTGGGGTAACATAAGAAAACAAGAAATTTTAAATAACGGATATAGTAACACAAATGATATATAGGCATGTGTCAAGAGCGATAGGTTAAAAATGTATATAAACGCAAGTAGATACACATAAAGAAGGCAGGGAGTTACACACAAACAAACAGAATATACGGAACACTTACACACACACACACACACACACCCACACACACACACAGATAAATGAAGCTGATCTCTCTATCTCATTCTCTCTCTCTCTCTCTCTCTCTCTCTCTCTCTCTCCCTCTCTCTCTCTGTATAAATATATATACAGAGAGAGATAGAATGACATATATATCTTTGCATATACATATATACATATATATATATATATATATATATATATATATCTTTGCATATAGATATAGATAGATATATATAATTTATACACCTATATATAATTTATACACCTATGTGTTTGGGGGGGGGGGTGTATCAGTCAGATATATGAAATAACATGATTTGGTGATCTTCAATACCAAAAATGAATTCGATACGTTTCGAATATAAGTTATGTATATACATATTTTTTATGAACTCTAAACGCGTTTCACTTTTTATTAAACGGAGACATGAAATTGTAGATGAAATATAATTGTTTATATAGTAAATAGGAATATTCTTTTACTTCTTCATTACATAAATGGTTACATTTTAACAGCAATTCCACATATTTGTTAAACTTCATTATAGAGCGAAAGGAGTTGTAACGCGTAATATAATTTTCTTTGCATAGATATAATTGTTTCTACGTTAGGCACAAGGCCAGCCATTATCCAATGCATTACTGGTACTTTATTTTATCGACCCCGTAAGGATGAAAGGCAAAGTCAACCTCGGCGGGATTTGAACTCAGATCGTAAAGGACGTAACTATGCTGGAAAGCATGGCGTCCGACCCTCTACCGATACTGCCAATCCACCGCCATATAATAGATATAATAACATGCATAGATATAATAACATCAATTCCTCCATCCACCCCTCCATATACCCCCCCCCTATACATACACACGCGCATGCATTTATGCTTACATACATGCATACAAACACATATACATATATAAACACACTCAGTTTTCATAGAGGTAATGAAACTCAAATTTAGATTTAGGTCCTGTTTCTGGAAAGTTGCGAAAGTATGTTAATAATCCCTCATTGCTTTTGAATACCTATTTGATGGCTTATAAAATGTACTATACTTTTCAAAAATATATTCGAGAAAAGTAACGTGTATCGTATGAACATAAGATCAGAGTAGTGTTACTGGAAATAGGTGGTTTGTTTGCTGCTGTTCATTGTAAAATATCTGTTACCATCTCTCTTACAAAACTGGTCTCTAGAGTTATTAGCATTTTATCAAGAAGCAATATATATATGAATATAAAATAAAGAGTAACGTCAATCACTATGAAAATTATATGACAACACTGGAACATATCAAACCTTACAACCTGTGACACTATTTCATTATTTTGAAACCTTGGCAGTATCGGTAGAGGGTCGGACGCCACGCTTTGACGCATAGAGTTACGGCCCTTGCCATTCTGAGTTCAAATCCCGCCGAGGTTAACTTTGCCTTTCATCCTTACGGGGTCGATGAAATAAAGTACCAGTAATGCATTGGGTAATTGCTGGCCTTGTGCCAAACGTAGAAACATTTATTTTGAAACCAGTGGCCGTTGATTGGCAGTATCAGTAGAGAGTCAGACGCCATGATTTCCAGTATAGTTACGTCCCTTTACGGTCTGAGTTCAAATCCCGCCGAGGGTAAATTTGCCTTTCATCCATACGGGGTCGATAAAATAAAGTACCAGTAATGTACTGAGTAATTGCTGGCCTAGTGCCAAAAGTAGAAACAATTATTTTGAAACCAGTTATCATCGAGGTTAGATATATTCATAAATCTTTATCTTACATTTCAATATTTGTTTAATCTTTGAAACAAATATTCTATTTTCTATTGAATAGAAGGCAGACCTATAAATATTTACGTGAGGCACAACTTAATGGAGACGCAGATAAAACTATTGCCTACAAAATCGTTTATATGTAGTAAAAGTAATTAGTATTTGTGAGTGAGATAATTTTCAGAAATAGAATGAAGAGAACATTTTTAATGTATTCCTCGTCCAAATGTTTCAGATGAAGCCGAACCCATTAAATCGTCCTCACGTCTCAAAGCCATTCAATACTTACATTTGTTTATTCTAATTTAAATGTTCCATATAATTGTTTCTACTTTTGGCACAAAGCCTGCAAGTACCCCAGTGCATTATTGGTGCATTATGTTATCGACCCCAGTAAGTATGAAAGGCAATGTTAACCTCGGTGGGATTTGTATCCAGAACGTAAAGGGCCATAACTCTATACCGCAAGGATGGCGTCAGACCCTCTACCGATATTGCCAATCCACCACCCTTAACGTTCTATCTAATGACGGCAAAAACGAATCAGTTTGTAAAATGGAAACAAACTTTAACATAAGCTGATAGTGACGAAATGTACGAATGTTAAGCGAAAGTAATATTTTAAATGTCTTCAAGATGCCCAAATTGCGGTGCATCCTATACATGTGTGCGCCTTATAAGCTGTCAAACCTTATAAACGGGTAATGATAGAGAATTGGCAGAGGCGTTGAAGAATCCTTGCGCTGTGCGTCTCAGTTCTTTGTGTTACGAGTTCCTAAGCGAGGTTAAATTTGCCTTTCATCTTTTCGGCATTAATCAATAAAGTAAATATCGAGTACTTATGTCGATTCTTCTTTTCTCATCCTTCATGTCTCTCTCTCTCTCTCTCTCTCTCTCTCTCTCTCCCTCCTATTCTCACTCTTGCTCCTCTTCTCCCTCCCTTTTTCTGGATTGTACGTGCGATTCAAAGACATAGCTTTATCAATAGTGTGACGCTGATATACAAGTATACGTAAACTTTGCGAGTAGGTGGTTTGAGGGGTAGAGTAAGTGAATGTATATCGTCGAAATTAACGAAGCGCCCCTTTTATACGAAGCTTCGAGAAATAGAAAAATGTAGGTTCCTAGAAATAATTGTTTCTACTTTAGGCAGAAGGCCAGCAATTACCCAGTGCATTACTGGTAAATGGTTTCTAGTATAGGCACAAGGCCAGTAATTTTGGGGCAAGGGACAGTCGATTAAATCGACCCCAGAACGTTACTGGTGCTTTATTTTATCGATCCCGTAAGGATGAAAGTGAAAGTTAGCCTCGGCGGGATTTGAACTCAGATCATAAAGGGATGTAACTCTAAGCTGCAAAGCATGGTGTCCGACTCTACCGATACTGCCAATCCACCGCCATTAGATTCCGAGAAATAATGCACCTCGTTAACAACCCTCTTGAAATATTCTCATACACAATGCTCATAGAATCTGTGAAATGCTTCAATCTATAAATAATCCGTAAGCATGTGTAATTGTCTCAGATAAAACGAAAACCTTTTCGTACAACCACAGAAATTAAAAGACATATGTTTTAAATCATTGAATTACTTTGCGTTTGGCAATATGTCGCTGTCGTTGTTGTCATTGGTATCCCCATCAGTATCTTCCTTTTCATCCTCCTACTACAGATCCTCATTCCCCTTTTTGTCATCATTTTTCTGTTTATTTATCATTGTTGTTGTCGTCATCAATATCTTCAACTCTTTTTTCCCCCACCTTCTCGTCACATTTGTTTTTCTATGTGCTGCTCTTGTTGTTGTTGCTGTTGTTGTCGTTGTTGTGGTTGCTGCTGCTGTTGTTGTTGTTGTTGTTGTTGTTGTTCTTCTTCTTCTTCTTCTTCTTCTTCTTCTTCTTCTTCTTCTTCTTCTTCTTCTTCTTCTTCTTCTTCTTCTTCTTCTTCTTCTTCTTCTTCTTCTTCTTCTTCTTCTTCTTTATCATCATGAGTATTATCATTATCATCCCCATCTTCATCATCATCAGAGCATTATCATCATCATCATCATCATCTCTACTCTACTTTTTATTTAATTGCTCCTCTTTTTCACTCACACGAAATCCACTAATACTATTGCCATCACCAAAAAGGACGACCAAAAACACCAACCCCGCCACGATATATATACATGTATGTTTATGTGTTTGTGTATGTGTGCGAGCGCGCGCGTGAATGTGTATATATATATATATATATATATATATATATATATATATATATATGTGTGTGTGTGTATACATATATATATATATATGTGTGTGTGTGTATACATATATATATATATATATATATATATATATATATATATATATATCAACATATGTTGATTTAACACTTCACTTTATCTGATGAGAACGCAAATAACATCTCATGATGATATTTGTTTTTGAAATGCGCATTATAAAATACATGGAACTCTTTTAACCATCTTTTGATCTTATATTATATATACTCCAGTCCTATAAACTGTTGAGTGCTACTTATCCGATATTTGCATTGCTTTATTGTGCTACAATAAAACTCATCTCCTACATATATATATATATGTTGAGTGCTACTTATCCGATATTTGCATTGCTTTATTGTGCTACAATAAAACTCATCTCCTACATATATATATATATGTTGAGTGCTACTTATCCGATATTTGCATTGCTTTATTGTGCTACAATAAAACTCATCTCCTACATACATATATATATATATATATATGTAGGAGATGAGTTTTATTGTAGCACAATAAAGCAATGCAAATATCGGATAAGTAGCACTCAACAGTTTATAGGACTGGAGTATATATAATATAAGATCAAAAGATGGTTAAAAGAGTTCCATGTATTTTATAATGCGCATTTCAAAAACAAATATCATCATGAGATGTTATTTGCGTTCTCATCAGATAAAGTTAAGTGTTAAATCAACATCTGTTGATTTAACACTTCACTGCTCGCAAGCTTCATATCATGTCTCCTTATTTTATCTGATGAGAACGCATATAACATCCCATGATGATATTTGTTTTTGAAATGCGCATTATAAATACATGGAACTCTTTTAACCATCTTTTGATCTTTTATTATATATATATATATATATATATATATATATATATATATATATATATATATATATATATATATATATATGTGTATATATATGTATATAGGTATATATATGTATATATATATATATATATGTGTGTGTGTGTGTG
Source organism: Eledone cirrhosa (assembly GCA_964016885.1). Lineage (NCBI taxonomy): Eukaryota > Metazoa > Mollusca > Cephalopoda > Octopoda > Eledonidae > Eledone > Eledone cirrhosa. The sequence goes on from OZ024743.1 coordinate 118,041,122, forward strand.
TGTGTGTGTGTGTGTGTGTGTTTGTACATTGATATAAACTTCTTAAATTTTTCTGAACTAAAAACTGATAAATATAAATAAATATAAAACATCAACAATAATATTATTAATATTAATAATAATAAAATGAAAATAAATATAATCAAGAAAATAATATAAATGAATGAAAAAACAAGGAAGAATTCAATATTTTCATATCAAAGAAATATTATTCTATCACTGGTATTTCTTTAATAATACCTGACATATAGTTTGTATATTTGCTTATATATTATGTTATTTTCTGAACTTTTTATTTTTATTTTTTTCATTTTTCCAAGCTGACAATTTCAAAAACCTATATACGATATAAGAGTTAAGATTTCTACTTCTTCTTCACCCGTCCATCTTATCTAAGTCGATAAAAGTGATAAAAAGTGTATGTGTCTGTGTGTATGTTTGTGTGTGATATAAATTGTGGTTTACATTTTATATATTAATTTCAAGTCTTTCTTTTTATTCTCTGAAGAAAATTTGGGAAAAATTCAATTAATTCTGTTCCTTACAACTCTTAGATTAAAAAAAAAGTAGGCTGGAGAACAAGGACAAAGTAAGACAGACAAAAATAGTTAGAGAGAAGGAATTTATACTTCCTTATATCACGTATTATTTAAATATATATACTTGTGCCAAAAGTAGAAACAATTATTTAAATATATATATATATATATATATATATATATATATATATATATATATATATAACGAAGGAGTTGTGGTAAGGAACCAGATGGACAATAACGCACCAGAGTACTCAATACTTAGGGTAGTAGAGTGGGTAATAGGAAAATAAATGTATGACTCCGACGGCAGAGCTCAAGCCGTTTCGACGGCTATTTCTGGACTAAAACAGTTTTTTAGTCAAGAAATGGCCGTCGTAACGGCTTGAGCTCTGCCGTCGGGGTCATATATTTTCCTATATATATATATATGCGTGTGTGTGTAATAAATATATATATTAACAATACTGTCAAGCAGTGTGCTAGAAATGGAAACTAAATTTCCAGAAAGCACTCATTGTAGTCCTAGTACATAACCACGTAATGTCACAGCTGCAATGCCGTTAATCGTTGGTCTGCTCAAGCGGGTCTTTTGCACTACCGTCTCAGACCTAATCAACAACAGCTACACGCACTGTATTCAGTGAATTGTTGTCTTTACGCAACTCATACACACATACATAATCACAGGCAAATGCGCCCCAGACAAGTAAATATATCTATAAAATCTATTAATTAATCAATACATTCTTTACAAATGTAGTTAGCGCAAGAATGCTGCTACATTAGCTAAATGTTGCATCAATCGATGTTGATCACATACATTTCTTTATTTCTCACAACCTTCTCGCAGACATTTGTTTTTATTGTTGCTGTTTATTCGCCATCTTGGTGAGTTCAGATCGAACAGAGAGACCTGCGGTCATATCCATTCCAGCAGGAACTATCCCGTTCGTTATTCTGGCATACTGTATTAATAGCTACATCAATATGTGTACTATCCTTTTTTTATTAGTTATGGTGCACTAGAAATAATTATGAGGTGATGAAAAAAACAATATTAGTCAATATATAAATATGTATTTTATTTAATTCTGTAAGCACCTAGATAACTCGATAAATTGACAATTCGTTGCCTAAACGAAAGACAAGGGAACGAACTTGCTGTTAAAGTAGAGCGTATGACAGAATGTGTTGCGGTACTTGCTCCGGTTAACTGTGCTCTTAAGTTCAAAACCCGGAGACATCACCTGAGTTCAAATCCCGCCGAGGTTAACTTTGCCCTTCATCCTTACGGGGTCGATAAAATAAAGTACCAGTAATGTACTGGGGTAATTACTGGCCTTGTGGCAAAAGTAGAAACAATTATTTCAGGGTTGATGAAATAAATTACCAATTCTGTGGGGTGGATACATTTTGCTATGTGTAGTTTCGTTACATTCTGAGTATTTTCATTGGCAAATTTAATACGTCTCCCCATTTCACACTACCTACGGCATTCAGTGTATTCAATATTTCGGATAGATGCTCGGTTTGAGTATAATCACGTCACATCTCTGAGGTGTGTGTGTGTGTGGGGGGGGGGGGGGCAATTAAAAGCAAAAGTTTATGCACCGTATATACACGAATATAGTCAACCCCACATATTACCATCGAATGTTTTGTCATATTTCTCGGTATATATATGAGTATATATTCTACATACATGAATAAACCATATGAACCCTTTGTTGCTACACGCACATTGTCTTTGCTCCAATTTATCACTCCTTCTCTCTTTATATATATTTATGAATGTATTATAGCCGACATTCGACTAATGTATCAGACGTTGCGGGGAAATTTCACATGTACACTCCTGTCCGCCAACTACTTAAAATGGGCGTACTCATTATTGTTAATTTTCACTAAGTTCATAAAGATCCGATAAACAGATAAGTTATTGCCTTGTATATATATGTATAGATGTATGTATCTCTCTTTCTGTATATACATATATATACAGAGAGAGAGAGAAAGAGGGAGAGAGAAATATTCTGTGTGTATATTTATATATACATATATATATGTATATATGTGTGCGTGTGCGCGCGCGCGTGTGTGTGTGTGTGTGTGTGTGTGTGTGTGTGTGTGTGTGTGTGTGTGTGTGTGTGTGTGTGTGTGTGTGTGTGTGTGTGTGTGTGTTTGAAGAATCTGTTTGAACTTAAGGATGAGTAGTCATATTGATCCATTCATCGAGTGTCGGCAACATGCAACATGAAATCAAACATAACTTATTTTATATTTATTTTATATTTTCAAACTGCTTAGTGATGTCATTCACGTAAACGTTTTTCAACTGTGTAATGAATGTCAGAATAGGATGTGTTGTGAGATTGATTAATGGTTTCTAATTGAGGCACAAGGCCAGCAGTATGATGGCGGTAGATTTTCTGGTCGTACTGAAGAGCTACTTGTAACCGATAACCCCGTACAACCTGTTACATAATTGAGTCATCAGCGACAAAATAGGTAAACACACCAAGCTCGCTTGGGGAGAAGTATGATATCTGGACGCCCTGCGGAATGAAAAACAACACTGAGAAAGGGTTGAGGCACTCAGAAGAATCAGCGACCATAAAACAAGATTTAAAAAAAAACAGGAAGACAATGCTCTGTACCTTTATTTGCAGTCTGTGAGAAGCATCACTCTAAAACCCAAACTGGAATTTGGGGTCGGGTCTCAGTTCCAGTCTGCTCTATGGGTAAATTCGCCTCACGTGTATGAGTCAGTTCCTCAATAGAGCTGCCTTTGTTCCAGCCATGCCTAATTCCCTCATTGGCTGTCCTAAGTCTACTATAATTCATCTTAGCTATATTCTGAGCTATGTTACTAGTTGTGGAGTAGGACAGCTTGATGGTATTTCTATTGAATATTTTATAATACCTGTGCGATCTAGGGAAGCATTTGTCTAAGGCCCTAAAGAAAAGCTTAGCTATACTAGTGGTCAGGCCAGTGTAGTAAGGGGGATTATACCACAGGACTTTTCTGGTCCGATGCCTCTTGTTCCTACTAACTATATTACAATTACCTGTCTCCCTAGTGGTTACTGGTCTATTGTAACTGGAATTTACCTGTGGGTCGATGGTGTCACGATTGTGTTCGGAATCGTCCCAAGTCTCCAGGGCGGTGTACCCCCCCCCCCCCCTCCGTGCGGCTATTGGGGTTACTCTCTATAGCCGGGGTTGTATCCACTATGCGTCTGCTACACCTGTCCCTATTGCCCTTACTCGACCCTCCTTCCATACTGCGTTCAACGGTAGTTTTATGGGTTCCACAATTAAGGTTACCATTAGAGTTTCCGCTGGAGTTACGTTGCTCAGACCCAGTGTTAGTACCTTGGTGGCAGTTTCTATTAGTACCAATAACAATGGGACTAGGCGGCAGTACAACATGAAGACTATATGAATCCTCCCTCGTATCCGGCCTGCTGTTAACTAGAGTGTCACTATTTAGGCCTAAGCAATCGCGGGCAATGTTACTTCTACTATTTAATGGACGTTTGAATGAGATTCCCTCACTATTTCCTGCGCGTCCCAGGGCGCTATTATAGTAATTCGAGATCTTATTAAAGGTATCTTCATTGGAAGATAGTCCTGAAATTCTACTAGAGACGCTTTTGGTAATACCGTTAGTTACTATTCTAGGGTGGTTCGATTTTGCGTTGACATAGTTTAGATTCTTGTTGGGTTTGTGGTAAGGTTGGAAGAGTCCTGAATTGAGGTTAAGTGTAACATCTAGAAAATTAACTATTTTTAAATTCTCTTCAAATACTATACTTAGGTCTATGCTCTTGAAGAATTTGCTAAGTGTTTACCTCACCCTCTCTACCATACTATTATTATGGACGACACAGTAAACAAGACGTCGTCACGGTAAGCGCCGCCTCCCAGGTGGGGCATTTCCGCTCCGAGACAGTCAAGGAGGTGAAGGCCCACCAGATCCGTCACCTGGGCTGAGTCCGTGGATCCCATGGTGATGTCGAAATTGTCTGGCCAATCCTTCCTAGTCCACAGGTCACCGTTGAATTCAATTAAGGTTTTCCTAGCTAGGAGAATAATGCCAATTTCCTCGGATGTAAGGTCGGTGTGTAAGCTAGCAAAGTTAAGGGCCCTACCTAGAAGAGTTGGAGAGATTGAGATTAGAGATATCGAACTGTATAAACTTAGTGCTATTCTTATTCTGCGATTTCTCAAACCAGTTAATTACCTCACTAGTTCCTGACCACAACTTGAGCTTCGATCTCCTAACTAGAGTGGGGATTATTTTATCAAGGATGTTTTTACTTACGATTCCTATGTCCGACTTCGAATATATATATATATATATATATATATATATATATATATATATATATATATATATATATATATATATATATATATATATATATATATATATTTGTGTGTGTGTGTATGTATGGTATATATATATATATACATATATATATACATACAATTATAAAAACTAATAATAATAGAAATGATGATGATTCATATTTTTTCATTCATTGATAGTACTAACGATTTTCCTTTTATCAATGATAGTTTATGCTAATCAATTAGAATAAACATTAACACGAACACCCATGCGTACACTTTCATGTACACATGCACACACATGTATATATCGATATAAAGAAAGAACTACAAAAGAAAATAGAAGAAAGACGGGAAGGAAGAAGAAATCAAATAGAAAGAAATGCAGAAAGAGAGAACATTTAATAGAAAGAATCAAAGAAATTAACTAACGAAAGAATTAAGATAATAATGAATATAAACATGAGAAATAAATAAAGTAAAGAAAGCAGAATTACGAAAGATGAATTGGTCAATGGAGGCGTCTGAATGTCGCGCAAATACACAAAGTCAAATTGAGTGGTTGCCGCGTGGGAATTAATATGTACGTTTAGTTTAAGTTAAGATTGGGTGGTAATTCCCACTACGTTCTCTTCTCTGTTCTTTGTATTTATCTCCTTCTCTCTCTCACACGCACACGCTCTCTGCTCCAAGTCTCTTTCTCTCGAACACACGCATATATATATATATATATATATATATATATATATATATTAAAGAGTTAAACAAGATTCAATGAGTACATCAAATAATGAGTTTTACAGTAGATTGTAAGATTGGAAGTACTCTACAGTAAAAATATTTTCCAGAGTTATTAATATAATATTAAATTCAAATATTAATAAAATAGATGTTCTTGTAATCAATTAAATGTTAGTATACATATTTCAGAGGTACGTGAATCAGGTTCAACAGTACGTCCTCATCAGATAAAATAAAATGATACATGACATACCCTGAGATGTTACATGGTTAAGATTTAATCAAGGTAGTACTACATTGATTAAATCTTAACCATCTAACATCTCAGGGTATGTCATGTATCATTTTATTTTACCTGATGAGGACGTACTGTTGAACCGGATTCACCTACCTCTGAAATATGTATAATAAAATTTAATTGATCACAAGAACATCTATTTTATTAATATTTAAATTTTATATATATATATATATATATATATATATATATATATATATATATATATATATATATATACATAAATATATATATATATATATATATATATATATATATATATATATATATATATATATATATATATACATAAATATATATATATATATATATATATATATATATATACACATATATATATACATAAATATATATATATATATATATATATATATATATATATATATATATATAAATATATATATATATATATATATATATATAGTAATAATTGTTTCTACTTTAGGCACAAGGCCAGCAATTACCCAGTGCATTACTGGTACTTTAAGGATGAAAGGCAAAGTCAACCTCGGCGGGATATATATATATATATATATATATAGTAATAAAAATAAATTTAAAGACTAAAATCCAAAGAGGGCTCGATAAGGATAAATATATATCAAATATATAAGAACCGTAGACCAAATATTTATATATATATATAAGCGATGAAATACCAACGATGGTTGGAAGATCACTGATGAAGGCCTAACTTTATTCATATGTAACCCATTAGCAACCACGCAGCACGTTTATTCTCATATTTACACATATTTTTTCCCCCGCTGTGACCCGTCTATTTCGTTCTTACTGCTTCCTCTTTCTCTGTATCTTTCCCCTCTCTAACAGTCACTCTCTCTGTTAGCCTCTTCATCACCCTTCACTCACTCACTCTCTGTTACTACCTCTCCTCCTCCTCCTTCTTCTTCCCGTTTGACCTGTGCGTAATTCTTTTCTTTCGCACCTTTGGTCAGGCAGGTTCGCTTTTTTTCTCTCTCTCGTCTACGATTTCACGGAACTTATGTTCACCGAATTCACAGACTAGATTCCTTCTTCCTCCCGTTAGACCTGTACGGAATTCCTTCCTTGCTCACATTCCAACCAGGTTTGATGGTCTTTATTCTCTCTCGTTCACGATTTCACCGAACTTATGTTCATGGAAATTTGGGACTTGACTCTTTCTTCCTCACTTTTCGTTGCTTCACCATCTTTGTTTGTTTACACTCTCGTGTCCCCTTTATTTACGTGTCCCAAGGATTTTTTTTAGCCGTTGCTCGCACCAACCGGAGGTTTATGGTCTTTAAAGCGATGAAAAACCATTGATGGTTGGAAGATCACTGATGAAGGACTAACTTTATTCATATATATATATATGGAAAGTTATATTTAAATTGTTGGGTTACAACTAGTAAATATTTATAACTGATATAAAAGCACTCAACAAGTATTTGGAGTATATCCCTGAAATATATATAATGAAATAAATATGGTTTTATAAATATAGTTTCCATTTATTTAATATCGTATATATATATATATATATATATAAGTGTGTGTGTGCATATTTATATATCTATATACATTATATATATGAATATATTTATACATAGATATTCATATATATATATATATATGTATATATCTGTGTGTGTGTGTATATATATATATGTAAGCGTGTGTGTGTGTTTGTGTGTATGTACATGTGTGTGTGTGCGTGTTTGTGCGTGTGTGCTTGTGTGTGTGCATGTGTGTGTGCTCGTGAGCCATATGCACGTAGGGTCGGACGCCATGCTTTGCAGCATAGAGTTACGGCCCTTTACGGTCTGCCTTTCATCCTTAGCGGGCTGATGAAATAAAGCACCAGTAATACACTGGAATAGTTGCTGGCCTTGTGCCAAAAGTAGAATCAATTTTGTATTAATATCCCAAAACAATCAAACCTTTTGCTCCTCATGTTATTATCTCTGTAATAATCAGGGCGGTGGATTGACAGTATCGGTAGAGAGTCATTGCAGCATAGAGTTACGGCCATTTACGATCTGAGTTCAAATCTCACCGAGGTTAACTTTGCTTTTCATTCTTACGGGGTTGATAAAATCGACTCCCCCCCCCCCCCCCGAATTGATGGCCTTGTGCCTATATGAGAAACCATTATTTTTATCTCTGTAATAATTACACAAATGTAAGGAAAAGGTGGTGATGAGAAAGAAGCAGGAGAAGATGGAGAGAATAAATTAGGATTATAAAACGAATCAATACAAAGGTGTTGATCTGATGATGATGAAAATGATTGCGGTTGTGAGTGGTGTTGGTAGAACATATATTTTATGGAAGAAGATTCCTAAGATTTTTACTTTGCTACAGCAATTATCACTAAGGTCCTGCAAGAGTGAATTAAATGAAACCCCAGTAATTGAATGGAAATTATACTAAATCCCGAAAGATAAACGTTGGAGAAGATAATGTTTTTTTTTTTGTTTTTGTTTTTTGTTGTTGTTGTTCAGTATTGAGTCACCCCTGATCACGCAGATCTATAATCAATGTGTCCGGGGGAATACTTTTGCCGTCTTGTCAGCGGGGCGCAACACATGTGCCCTCTTGCCCTGGGCCCAAAGCCCAATCACCCTCCCCTCTCTTCTGCGACACCAGGACTCTTGTCATCCCCCCTTCCCGTACTTTTTCTTTTTTCTTTCTATATTTCCCTATTCTTTCTTTCCTTTTGTTTACCCCCTTTTTTTCTTACTAAATTTTAACATTTTCCTCAACTAAAAGAAATCTACATAAAAAAACAACTTTATTTTAGCCCTGACCATCCCAACATTTTATATATATGTTGAGAATTTAACATTGAACTTGTTATTTCTAAGATGGCAGAGTGTGACTCGGCTGTTATTTCTAGCATGTTGGGCCATTCGGAAAAGAATCCGTGTTATATTTGCTCCCCACATTAGGTACAATTTTTTACATTGTGCTAGCTTCATATACTAAACAGCATACATAGTAAAAGGTCTAATAGATAAAGGCGAGTTTGAAAACAGTTAAATGTATCATATGTCGGTTCAGTTGAATAATATTCGAGTTTGATTACAATATTAGTGAGACACTTGTATAATTAACGTAATTTTGAGGAGCACAATCAACATGACACAGGGTATGTTAAAGATGGTCCTTTGAATTATACGCAAGGCCCATCTATCTAACGAATTTGCCTCTCATAACTTGGTTCGACTAAAAGTTATTTTAGAAGACACGCCTATTATGAAAAGATTTTCCCTAGAAGCCACTCATGTGTACTCGAACGAGGACCTGTTGTGAGCATGGCACATTTCTTGATCGCTTTATTATGTAAAAAAGACATGAAAAATTGTGGATTTAAATAGATACAAATGATGGATTTAAATAGATGTTGTAGATTCTCACGGTGTTGACACTGGGAAATGATAACTTCAGATCTACTACTACTACTAATAATAATAATTTCTGATTTAGGCACAAGGCCAACAATTTGGGTGCAGGGGGAGGGAAAAGTCGATTAAATTGACCCTAGTACTTACTGGTGCTATATTTTATCGACCCCGTAAGGATGAAAGGCAAAGCTAACTTCGGCGAGATTTGAACTCAGAACGCAAAGTGCCGTAACTCAATGCGGCGAAGCATGTTGTCCGACGTTCTACCGATTCTGCTAATCCACCACCCCTAATAATAACAATAATGTTTCTACTTTTGGCACAAGGCCAGTAATTATCCCCAGAGTATTACTGGTGCTTTATCTTATCGACCCCTTAAGGATGAAAGTCAAAGTTAACCTACCGGGATTTGAACTCAGAACGTAAAGGGCCATAACCCCGATGCTGCAAAACATGGTGTCTGACGCTCTGCCGACATTGCCAGACCATGTTTACTCATTGACATGACTGACCGTCTGACAGAAATTTGTCGGCAACAGGGTATGAAAAACTTGCAAATAATAAATATCAAGAAAGTTATATAAAAGGTGTTCAAAAGTTTCTAGACAACATACCTGGTATATTTAACATCTAGGATATCCAAAAGACAGTTCTAATAAGTACCGCCCATATACCTCAGAATTATTTGTATTTGCAACACAATTTTTTTCTGTTTATTTCTTATTGAAATTAATTGATATTCAATACCATTCAAATATCTTTAATGCAAAATTAATGAATATTTTTATACTGATTCATACTTCTTTTTATCTCATCTTACTCCTACGTATCTGTGTTTAGTTTCTAATTTTTTTAAAAACCTTATTTACTTACCTTTCGGGACGTGACGTATTAACTGAATGTGTGGACAGAAGAATTAAAAAATAAAAGCAAAAGAAGGAAATTTAGAAAAATGCTATCGAAATTAATCAAAACAAGTGTTACCTGCCATAAGTATCTAGTTGATACTCTGTAGTCATTGCACACGAAGCGAAATTAAAGGAATATATAATGATACTAATAATAATTTCATCATTAATTACACAGTATTTATAAAAAGCATATTAAGGACGGTACAATATGATACAGTCTAGTAATATGAAAATGAAGAAGAAAACAAAAACAAAAGAAAATTAAACAATAGGGGGTGGGGGAGACATGCGAGAATCACTCATAGAAAAAACCCACAAAAGTCAGCATCAACCTAACTACTGAGGAAAGTGCCTTTTCCCTTTTACCGTCCTCCAATCTACAGATGTATTCTCAGATTAGACCCCTTTAACCAGACGATGCTTGTCATTATCACCAACGTTTCAAACATTTTGCTGGAAGGCAGCACTGCTTTCTCCAACTTTCTCCAAATGCCCTTTCAAGTTAATCTTGTAAACGTTATTCGGGGCTTCAGTTTTAGGGGCTTTCAATCTCATCCACCAAAAACCTCTTTCGCCATGTCCACCAGATCTATATAAACTGCCTGCCCTTCTTAACCAGAAGAAAGACGTTAGGACAGTCTTCGCAATGGACTCCGCTGATACCCGGATCCATGGTACTCGTAATATCAGTCGAGTATTGATGAACTAAGTGGACTAGTGCGTGCAGGGCTCAATTCAAACGTCTTCCAGAATAGACCAGCCAGTTGATTTCTATCGACACCCAAAATCTCTCACAGAACGTCATCACTTTCAATCGACAATCATCTTCTATGGAACGCCAAAAAGGAGATTCCACGGATAGGATAGACAGATAGGTAAGCGGTGTTTAACGACATTCCAGGTGCCAAACACTCTGTTTGGATCTACGATTGACCCACTGAAGCAGGTCTGTGAAAGAGACGACGGAGGAAATGTTCAAATAAACGGTAAAGTCGTCGCTGCTTCTGCACATGTCGATGTATTAACATCCACGGTATGCTTAGTCCTTCGTGCAGCGAGTTTTAACATCAAATGGACACGTGACCAGTAAACCGCCTGTCTCTCACTAATATTGAAAACGCAAACGCTCCAGGTCGGTCTGACGAGGACTGGAGCAAGACACGACTATCAGACGGTAATAGATAATGGAGGTGACGTTGGCATTCACCAATTCCACCCTAGATTTCATAGATAGCTTCCTCTCTAACAATTTCTTATTATGACTGACAAACCTGCTCTTCAGCTCATTCCAGTTCGTGTGAAACTGGTGATGTGGACAAAAACAAACCATCAGCCATTTAACTGATAAATCCGTTCGGCGCCCAACGACGCTGTTGGGCGGCATTGACTTGATACTCTAAGTGCCGAACTGCAATATCACAGACATTTCCTGATTAATATTCATTCCTGTCACCACCCCGTTCTCTAATAGAGGGTTACCGATTACCTCGATGTGTTTAGCATTCGATACTACTACTTTGACTTTGTCTGCATATGCAGACACGGATATTCCCCTTACTAGTTCGCGTGCGATGCATCTCAAAGTCGCTATGTCTTTGGTTTCTTCAGCAGTGACTCTAGTCAGTACATACAGAAGTGACGAAAGAAGACAATAAGTAGGAAAGAATTGAATAATGTTGAAGAATTCTGACATATGATCATTTAAACTGACCACCAAGAAGATTTCGCTGTACAATGTTGCGATTATTCTTGCAAATGTTCCAAATATCGGCAGCCTTAAGGACAGCTGCCATGAACTGATGGTGGATCGTATTGAAACGTTTCGATTAGTCTATGTTCAGCAAGACCCTTTCCGTTCCAGGTTCCTTACACCCACTCTGTATGAAATATCACAAGAAGATGAAGTTATCATGATAGATCTTTTCTGGGTGGTGTACAACTGCCCCTCCCTACACAGAGAATAGATGACAAGCGATGACATTTCTAACATCTTGGCCAAAATTTTGAACACTGCGTTTATTAACAGCGTTATGAGCCGAAAATTGACAATGTAGCACCCTTGTTCTGGCCCATTCGCAACAGAACCACCAATCCTCGGCACAGAGATGTAGGAATTACCCTGTACTGCTGCCAGTTGCGTTAACCATCTGAAGAGGCCACCTAACCTGTCTGCGTAAAACTCATAAGGCAGGCCAGGTGATTTTCCCCTAGTGTGGCTAGCTATCACCTCCCTTGTTTCAGTGGCCCTGTCGGTTTTCCATATTCATCCTCTCCAATGCCAAGTTTCGGAAAGGCCATCAACTTAAGCACAGGGTGATCCTGTGTTACGGTTCGCAACTCACCCCGAAACATTGAGCAAAATGTCAGAGGAAAACCGTACAAATTTCCTTGGAATCCATTAGCAGGTGCTCATCACTGACGGTTAAAGACCGACTTTTCACTTTGTTGCCACGTTACGCATCACTTACGCGAGCCCATCAACCAGCTTTCGTTTTGGCATATCGCGGAGCATGCAAGCCGGGTACAATCTCTTTCCTGAAATTCTCCTGTAACTGTCTCTCCCTTTAATCTAGGTTTCTCCATCGCTACTCTCTAAATAAACTTTATCGATTCTACTTTAATTACTCATTTCAAGGTGAACAACCATTTGTTGTTGACGATTGGACGCGTCAACATACGCTAACTAGGTTGCTAATCCATTCCGTATGTGTCATCTTTGCGCGCTGGGAATGACGCATTCAGCTTCCAGTATCCGGATACGAGTCTACAAAACCGATCTCGGTCCACGGTACAGATTATAAATTTGTAGTTTGTGTAATCGAATACTTGAAATTTTGACCCGTCTGTTCTATTACTATGACGTCGAGAGTACCCCCTCTAGATACGATCTGTATGAAACGATCTGGTTTGATCATGTCCAAAGGCACATTCGCGAATTCCAGTCGATATCTATGAGATAGATTAAAATATTAGGATAAATTTTCAAGGCTTTTACCACCTTTTCTTCTATTCGCTAGTCCCATACTCAGTGGCAGTGTACATCCGAAATACCGTTCCAATATCAAGTAACATTAATAAGCGGAACTTTCCGAGGAAGGTCACTGAATGCTTACAAATAACTGGTTTGCAAATAACTAATTTGAGGGGCTGATATTCACTGCTGGGAATGTCAAGGAAATACTCCATATCGTGAGATCCAGACAGCTTCAAAGCAATATGGTGATTCTTCTTCCATATTGCGGACGACTTGAAGATACGTACACCTCATAACTACCAAATATCGTCGCGAATGTTCATACCTCATACATTTTGTTCAACGAAAGAAACTAATTGTATTATATAGTAATGATAGCAAGAGAAGACAATAACAAATGTGAAATAGAAAATGTTCTCCAATAGATGATCACCATGCAGTTTCTTTCTCCATAGTCAATAGGCAGGCGAAGATTGCTGAGCTTCAGTTCTAAAGTTTAATTTTTACTATAGACAGGGCTGAAAACATTCACCTGTCCTATTCATGATGGCAGCTGTTTGATACAAGCACAGTATGTAGCCTCGCCCTAGGTGCATCTCCTACAGTTACGGCTAGAGCTTATCTCGAGATGCCTTTCTTTAGCATTCCATATAATGTCTATGTTGTTTTCGATAGCTGCCGTCAACATCTCATTGTTAAGCTGGTAAACGCTGTGGATACATGTCTATATTCCAGAATACTGGCAGCCAACGCTGTTCTGCATATGACCCAGGAATATAGGTAGGTCAGAAGGCGTGTCACAGAGAAGGCGACCAGACTGATTGGCTTTCACTTTCTCTTGTAAATGTCTTTGTAGTAACCGAGCTGATTCTACAGGTGTGTTAGACGAGCATGTTCTAGCGCATCATTAGCAATGGCGTTACAAGTACACAATGGATTAAGTGTTCAAAGCAAATAGTTTTTATGACGAGCAAAGCTGACCCTTCCACACATGGTTTCTTCTCTTTTTTTTTGCTGAAATAGTGGCATCCTCAGCATTGGAGGCTTTCTTTATTTTACTATCAGCTACAGATGTAAGGTCCGTGTTTATTAGTACCAAACAGCAGTTACCCACAAATATGTGGGTGTCATTTGGAAACGTTATCAGATCAAGGATGAATTCGAGCCGTCGCCTGGACAAAATTTCATCCATATTACAGAGCAGTTCTTTTCTCATGCTATTTTTCCAAAGCACAAACTACACACACACACACACATACACACACACAAACACACACGTACACATACACACAACACAGACACATACACACATACACACACGCACATACACACACACATACACATATATATATATATATATATAGGAAAAGGTATGACCCCGACGGCAGAGCTCAAGCCGTTTCGACGGCTATTTATGGACTCACCGTCGAAACGACTTGAGCTCTGCCGTCGGGGTCATACCTTTTCCTATTTCCCACTCTACTGCCCTAAGAATTGAGTAATCTGGTGCGTTATGGTCCATGTGGTTCCTTACCACAATTCCTTCGTTATATATATATATATATATATATATATATATATATATATATATATATATATATATAGAGAGAGAGAGAGAGAGAGAGAGAGAGATATCCATATATACATAGAGATATGCATATATATACATATATATATAAGAGAGTATTGAAGTTTGCTTGAAGCATTGTGGAATAATAAGATATATTTTTTCTTTAGGTCGCTTTGGAAGCCTCAACAATGCAGATGGGTAATTCTCCGGGTAACAAGATCCAGTGGTGGAGAGAGAGATGTAAGTGAATGTAGATTGAGATGTATAGTGCGTAGAAGAACGTAGGAAAGAGCGTAAAAAATAAAAAAATAATAACACGAGATAGAGTTACCTTGGGAGAGATTTAATTGTCCCTATATATTTCGGATTCACATCCATCAACTGGGGGGCGTTTTCCGGGGTGAGGGGAAATTGTTGTCCGTCGGAAAGGTGCGAAAGGTGTCCTCCGCTGTTCGTTGTTTTGAATATCTGAGGTATTCAGCAGAGCACGCGTGCGCGTGAAATAGGGTCGATCAAATATAGGCGGCGGCCGAAATAGTTCTTTTAATTGTGGGAGTGGGGTGGCGTTAGCTGTCAATCCATTGTATTATCTGCCCGTGCTGGTTTCAGTATTAGCAGTGTTGAATAGTGCGTGGTGGTTGTAGTATTCTCTGCCTGTTTGGTGAATGTTACTGTGTGTGTGTGTTGTTGTTGTCTCGCTTGTGTGTGTGTGTGCGTGTGTTGTTGCCTCGTTCGTCTGTATTAGCAGTGTAGTATGTTCGTATGGTGGCATGCTACTGTGTGAGTGTGTTGCTGTCTCACTTGTCTGTGTGTGTGTGTGCGTGTGTTGTATCGTTTGTTTACTTAAGCCAACCACCTCATTTCGCTTCTCTCGGATCGGTTATTTATTCGTGGCCCTAGGCGTTTGATCCACAGTGCTTCCTTGATTCGTAATGTGCCGACGTTTCTTTCCGAAGCTAGAATTGTAACAATGTGCCTTCCGTCTTTGTTTTAGCATTTGGTTATGTGTTTCCGGAAAGACGAGGCCCTGGTGTTAATGTGCTCCTTGATCCGGATGTGTAGCGGCCGGATTGTGCTACCTATTTAGTAGTGGTTGCACTTGTTACATTCTATCTTATACACGACGTATGTGCGTAGGCAACAATTCGTATGGCGCATCGGGATGTTTCTGAGGGAGCACAAGTCAGTCATTTCCCGGGTTTCCTGGAGAGGTATCATAGCAGGCAGGGGCCCCAGTGGGCCAGGTGGATGTCGAGGCCCTCCCTCCGTATAGCCTTGCGGATAGCGTTGGTGGTATTCTCGCCCAGGTGTGGTATTTTAAGGAAGCACTTGCCTTGGGCGTTTCTCTGCCTCTTGCGCCTGGTGTCTCTTATTCTGTTTGTGAGTGAGGCAGGGTACCCGTTCGTCTTCAGCACTTTGAGGAATCGCTTGGTATGAGTGACACCACTCGCGGGATCGCTGCATCTGTTTTTAATTCGCGAGATCTCGTTCGTGATGTATC
>OZ024743.1:118062403-118064903 GCA_964016885.1 Eledone cirrhosa
CAGTTCGAGGAAATCAATAACCCCAATGTGTCATCACTCGTCTTTCTCTGACTCAATAAGGATATTGTTACATAAACTTGCATTTTGTTTCGAGGGAACCGTCGATTATAATGATCTATAATATCTGGCTCTACTTCATTTTATCAACTCCCTTAAGGATGAAAGACAATGTTTGCGTCGGTGGAAGTTAAATTCAGAACGCAAAAATCCTGAACAAAAACTACGAGGCTTTTTGTTCGACACTTTAGTGATTCTACCAGATCTAAAAATGAAATAATAAGTAAGAATAATAGTTATGTGTGTATTGTTCGCATTGTTAGTTACGTTGATGTTTGTTTAAAGCTTGTACTATTGCAGTTGAGTGGGTGGAAATGTGAGATGAGATCAGCCTTTTTTTCTTGTAGTATGAAACTAAGTATTGTTCTTGCTCTTAACAGTGATTACTAAAACTATCTAAAGAACTAAATAAATAAGTTAACATAAAGATATGCAAGAAGTAGCATGAGAATTGGTTTCTGTTGCATTAGACGGATTAGAAACAAAATTTCCCACAGAGTTAGTACTTTGCATCTATTCCAAACATATTAGTGAACTGAAGCAAGTAAAATAAGACATACATCAAACAGGGCGTACCTGTATTGTATTTGAACAAAAACACCAATTGGTACTATATTACTTGTCCAATTCCCCTCCGCAATATAACAGTAACTTCATATCTCATTTTCATTGAAGAGCTATATAGTATTGAGTAATAAAAGTAGTGTTGTTAAGCTCCATGTTAACTAAAGGAGAAAACCTATGGGCAAACCTATGGGCACACATCTTTGACACAATGTATGTTTTTTTTTTTGTTAAAGCAGTTAACTCGGTCATTAAATTTGGCGGATTGCATCGCACACTATGCACCTAGTATCTCAAAATTCAATGCATCATTCTTCTTACTCTTTCGGATTCTCGGTTGCTAATTGACGGGAATTGAACTACTATTGCTAACATTATTAAACAAATATGAAAAATGTTATACCACTTAAATTCACTCAGAGCCTACCCTACCGTCTTAAAAACCGGTAAGAAACATTTTTATTACCAAAATACACAAAATGTCACGATATATATGGCAGAAATGCTTATTGATCACTCAACAATAGTTAATTCCGACTTGGAAATAAACACCACCACCACCATAACAAGAGCAACATCAGGTCGTTTATTGGTTTTCTTCATTGAATGATGACCATGATCATTCAATGCCTTCTACATTCGACTACACTAAGCTCAGTACGCATTTTATCGGATTTGGGATAATGTAAAACACACAGGTCATAGAAGGGATTTGAACTGAGACGGTAAGTGGATATAACCAAATGCTACAAGATACTGTCCGAAGCACTGTGTTACCATGTCAATGTATTAAATATGCTACTACGAATATTGTAAATTCCAGATAAAAACTGTAAATTAAAGTGAATTGCTAATGACAACCATGTGGCTATAAATAGACATTGATCAATTGCTGAAAAAATAATCCAATAAATTAAATGCAAACTACATAATTAAGAGGCACATTTCTATTCTCATGTTTTAACTGCGTCAATCACTTAAAAAATTACTAATTGACGAACATCGAAACAAGAACAGAATAGACACTTAATACTATAATTCATTATAATATATCACATACATGCATACGCGCGCGTACGCGCGCACACACACACACACACACACACACACACACACACATTTAAGAAGGCGCGTGGCTGAGTGGTTAGAGAATTGGATTCGCAATCGTGAGGTTGTTCGTTCGATTCCTTGACCGGGTGATGCGTTATGTCCTTGAGCAAGACACTTTATTTCACGTTGCTCCTTCTACCTGGAGTTGCGACCGATAGAGAGTATTAGCAATTGGAAAGACCGACGGAGCATTGTTTCCTCGGTCCGATTTGACGAAAGTCGATCGACTGTCGATACATACATACGTAATACTTAACTACATACAGATTTCCAGGCATAGATGTATGCATGAACGCATACATACATATATAAGTACGTAGGTAAATACTATATACTACATACATATATTCATACAAACATACATGCATAGAGGTGGGCTGAAATGGGTTGAACTATTGTTGTAGAAGATTTACACCACTTTCTTCAGTTCCAATGTAACGGAAGATTTTGCTGACTCTACGTTAATAATGTTTAAAATGATTTCCTGTATGAACTAATTTTTTTTATTTAGCTTTCCTGTATTCAGTGGCATTCTTTAAAAAATATATATAGTTTTAATATTTCATTAACGTCACTTCCTATCACGAGTTCAAAAATAACATTGTTCGGTTGTATTAATTGTCATATTTCCTATAACATTGAGATTGAGTAATATTTTTACTCATGCATCCTAGCTATATTTTAATCTCTTCCTTTTCATAGTCAGCGAAAGTATAACTTGCATGTGGACGCGAATTATTATATATACATATATATACATATATACACA
>OZ024743.1:118067403-118069903 GCA_964016885.1 Eledone cirrhosa
TATCTGCAGAGCCGTTCCTTTTTGGAGACGGATGTGGTTCGGGATATTTCTGAGATCCTCGGGTCTGATCAGAAGAAGTATGTCCGTGTCAGTCGCAGACCAGTCCTTTCTAGCTGTTCCGGTCGCCTGGATCGGGAATTCATCATCTGTCCCCTCCACAATCACCCATCCCAAGAGCCACTGCAAGTCTTGTCCTGGTATATTCTAATCCTTCTTTTTCTCATGTGGGAAGGGTACATGGTGACCATGCTGGTCTCTCAATGAGTCACCAAGTGTTTCACAGCGAGTGCTTCTGATTTAAACATCACAAAAGTTGTGACGTATATACTCCATATCATCTCTGATGCACCCCAGCACAACTTCAACGTTAATTTGAGGAGTAATCGCTGCTTTTTTAGTCTGCACTGAAATGCATCTAGATACCACCATTCTTCTCTCCGCCGCTTTTATTGCCAAGGCTGGGATAGTTAAGTTGACCCATGTTTCCTCTTGTTTAATGAGCTTCCATGCCGCCTAGGCCAACTTTTTCTTATTTTGGCTAAGATCTATGCTAAAGCATATTTTTTTTTTGGCTGTTGCAGCAGCGAAAGTGTTCTTGTTGTTGTGGGTGTTGCTGTTGCGGTTCCTGTTTCTGGTCACATTGTTGTTGGTGATATCATTGGTGTCGTCGTTGTTGTTGTTTGTGTTGTTGCTGCTGCTGCTCCTGCTGATGCTGCTTCCTTCATTCCCACTGTTGTTGTTATTGTTTGTTTGCTTTTATTGTTGTTGTTAGTGTTGTGGTGGTTGTGGTCGCTGTTGCTGTCGAAGTGCAGCCATAAGTATTTCTTCTGTATTAGAGTGTGTGCTATCTCTTTTCATCTAGATATGTCCGAAGTACCGATTCCCTACATGGGATCTCGGCAGCCATATCTCCTATGAAATTAATAGTGAAAAGATGAGAACGTTCTGGCACTAATATCTTCCCCACCACACCAAAAGAAAATAATAAGTGTTTCTACTTTATGGCACAAGGCCAGCAATTACCCAGTGCATTACTGGTACTTTATTTTATCGACCCCGTAAGGATGAAAGGCAAAGTTAACCTCGGCGGGATTTGATCTCAGAATGGCAAGGGCCGTAAAAAGAAAATAATAATAATAACTACTTAGGCGAAGTGCTTTGTCGAAAACATGTCATTCTACTAGATTTCTATTCTTCTACTAACCACTCATCGGCTTCTGTGATTTGGAGGAAGGAAAAATGTGATTTTCTGAGATGTATTTATGTATGACATTTGATGTGTGGGCTGGATTTGAATTTAACATTTTCAGGCAGAAAAAATGATATTGTCCTCACCGTAGGGAGGTGTTCGAATTTACACACATTCAATATAAGACCATGGGAAATGTAAACATCCGCACTGCTTCGGTTAGTTGCCGCAGATTATATTTATGGACGTTATCTATGTATGGCAAGGTAGAGTTATTAATTGCTTAATTACGTGTGTTTTGCCATGGAAACAGTTTATTATCGATATCGTGATACGAACTGCCAATACATAGATCAGCAGTCCAACATCCTATAGAATTGGCCTCTTTCAACTCTCAAATGAAACATGTAAAGCTTATATAAAATGCTCTAGTCTGTCTGCAATAACACCATCATAAGTAAGTCCTATAATGTGGCTTGTTGTCCACGATTCATTATTCTAAAAGTAGCAAGTCCATTGATGCACGACAACAGTACTCATCAATGCAGCAATGGATGCATCTATAATTTTCGTCTTGATATTTGAGAGATATTTTTGCATATCCTGATATATACCGCAGGAAGTTCTAGAACAACGTTCTGAATTAATGACCAAGGCATTGCGATATGAAGCCGGAAACAACGAATGAAATATCCCACTATATCTAACATGGATGGTACAAAAAGATATACTATAGTAGTTTTAATTGAGAAGATTTTTCACCCTCTTCCCTTATTCGTTTACGCTCTTTCTGATATACTAATTCATTCTATGCCCCCTCTCTTTCTGTTTCTCCCAATGGTTCTCTTTCTTTCTCTCTCCCTATCTCCGTATTCACACACACACACACACACACACACACACACACACACACACACACACACACACACACACACACACACACACACACACACACATACATACAAACACACACACAAACACACACACACTTTCTGATATACTAATTCATTCTATGCCCCCCTCTCTTTCTGATTCTCCCAATGGTTCTCTTTCTTTCTCTCTCCACACACACACACACACACACACACACACACACACACACACACACACACACACACACACACACAAGTTTCAATATTCTGATAACAAAAAAACTTTGCAACACACAGTCTGTTAGTTTCTTCCAACTATTTCCTTGAATATTTCGGAAAGTATTTTGGCTACAAATAAGTATGCTAACACCACGACAGGCAGTAATATATGTATATATTTTTCCTCAGTCTCCAATGAAATTTACAACATTCTTTCAGT
>OZ024743.1:118074903-118084903 GCA_964016885.1 Eledone cirrhosa
GCCAGTCGCTGTCAAAAATATGTAATCTAATGAAAACCAGTGAATTAAGTCATAAATACATTGTGAATACATTTTTAAACAATAAAGTCAAATAAAATGTAATTTAGTTTTATTAATATGAGATTTGGTATTAGGTCAAGGTCATCTATAAGAAAATTGTATTACGGTTACGAAAAAAATTCTAAATAAGACTACAAGGTAAAAATTAAAAACGGTCATCGCGGGCCACTGTCTGGCGGGCCTGGATTGTGGCTCGCGGGCCGCCTGTTGCACGCCCCTGCACAATAACGTCCTAAATCTGTATTTTTCCAACTAACGACGTTTACCATTAAAATGAGTGACACATTACATAGTAAAACTTTAAACATACTATTGTTATATTTTTTTATTTACTAGATTATACCTCTTTTTCCTTTCCTCGACAAGACAGATTATCCACAAGAATAGAGCCTCATGTGACACATACCATTTATCCTGTACATAGATAAATCAAGATATTCAATTATCGGCTGTTGTTATAAAAATGGTAACATAATTATATATACATACCACAACTGACCTCCCCAAACGTTCCAGTAAGTATACATCATTACACTTTCCCAAATACCATCATGGAGGAGACGACCTTTTACATACCACATTCTGATACATACCACATTTTGATACATACCACATTCTGATACAAAAACAATACATACACACTACACAAGGGGCGAGATATTATCATCACTTTTAAACTCGTTTCACATCCTTAATAACACAACCACGTAGCTCAGGATTGCAACTAATCTTCATTATCTAACTGGCAGTATCGGTAGAGAGTCGGACGCCATGCTTTGAAGCATAGAGTTACCTCCCTGTATGATCTGAGTTCAAATCCCGCCGAGGTTAACTTTGCCTTTCATCCTTCCGGGGTCGATAGAATAAAGTACCAGTAATGCACTGGGTAAGTGCTGGCCTTGTGCCAAAAGTAGAAACAATTATCTAACTATCGCAATACCAAGCAAAACAACCCATGAACAATGCTCTAATCATATTTACATCACTATCGCAAGCATACACATTTTAATGAAGTTCAGACAAAACCTAGTGAAACCAGTTTTAGAAGGAAGCAGAATCTGAAATTGCAGTATTCAGCAACACCAGAAACTTAACCATTGACACATCAATACATATATGTTTCTACATATTTGTATATGAACCCATCAACTCATGTCTCACAAGGCACCACAAAAATACAACAGAAATGGCCAACCTATAAATCAAAAGATAACCTGAAATAGAATACACCGACGCCTCATGCAACAACAATATACCTCAGCATCAATACATAATGCAGGTAAACATAGGTTTACGAACATAGATCTTAACCACGTAGTAATGCACTATATGGGGTTGGTAAAATCATCAGCAATTATAAAATCAACTGCTAGACCAAACACTTCGATACGACAAGTAAAACACCTACACTCCAAGGAAACACCATTAGCGAATATGTCTCGAAAATCAACCAGCAATTTACAAACATGTAAATTGTAAGTAATAGAGAGGAAGTAAAAGAGAGAAAGAGAGAGAGGGGGAGAGATAAAGAGGGAGAAAGAGAGAGTGAGAGAGAGAGAGAGAGAGAGAGAGAGAGAGAGAGAGAGAGAGTAAAGGCAGGGCCATAAAATACAAATAAATACCTTCCACCTAAACTACGATTTCCTGCACTTCCTTCTATCAGACACTGCTATATCTCTATAATTTGAAAAGTTCAATATAAGTACAAATGCAGGAAAATTACGTATACTCAACACTTTTTTATCTACAACTTTCAAAATTCTAGTAGGCGGACACTTTTTGATATCACCAACCCCAAAGCAACACACGGATACAGATCACTTCACTCAAACGCAATCTTACCCATAAAGTTTAGGCAAAATCTACACACGGGCTTAAACAAAAATATGTCGTAACATGTAATACCGTAACTACCATCGACATTAACAATAATTTCGACTTATACCCCGCTATAAATATCGGTCCCAAATATTGACTACCTTCTAAAGAAACAAAACAACACACTGGATAGTAAAGGGTGGGAGTAAAATAAGCAAATGAGAGCACACTCATACATACAGCATTCATGGGTTCCACATTGATCAACAGAAATTAAACACAAGTTACTATAAATTACAGCTGTACTGGCAGGAACGATTGTTTGTTGCGAGAGAGAATTCGATAATTCGTAGTCCTTGCCTCAATGCACACAATTCTCCCCAAGCACCCTTACATATATACCCTTACCAGCCTGATTTTTTTCTTTCGCACTCGGTCCAAAAAAAGAAGAAAAAAAAATTAACAAAAAAAAAAAAGATACATATACACACACTGGCTAAACACGCCGAAGCAATGCCTAGTGCAGAGGATTAGAAACTGTCGTACTCTGCTGTTGTCCCCAAAGAGACTACAAGTGTAGACTAGATGTAGAGAGTGTACATGTCAAATTTCAAAACTATACATACAATTTTGAGCAGGGAGGCCCCTCAGTTAGGCAAGGGCATGGTATATCTGGAACGAAAGATTTGTTGGATGCATCTATTCGTTCAGATTACCACCTACATGAATACATTTATCAAGGTTAACCTGACGCCATACAACAAATATAACCAAATGATTATGGCTATAAATATGAATCCAAAATGTGGGTGTAGACGTTTTATTTATGATTGATTTTGAATCACCGTGCAGCAACATCAGCAGCCTAGAAAATATAGGTTGCGTCTCAAACAACTATCCAAGGGCTGCATTTGGTAGGTGCTTCTATAGCAATATTTTAACAATATTGCATATTTGACTGTGGTATAAATGTACTCATGGTTGAAATATTTTATATATTTTCCCAAGGCCATTTGCTGGGTGGTATTATTTACTGTTTAGGATAATGACGCAATGTAACATAATATTCTTCTTATGTCGTCTCTAAAGTCACAACATTCTTAACATTTTAGAAATATTCATCACGTGTATTGATTATGCTACAGATATGCAGCATAATTAATATTTTCGTCTATTCAGAAGAAATGTTTGTAATTTTAGATAAATAAAGTTTGTACATATGCTGCAACGCTGACTTTGAATCTTTTAAATCTATTTACACCGTGTACACTAAAGTCGTAACTCTGGAATACAACCCAAACGAAACGGACCTCCTAAAAACATTGAGTGCTTCGAACGGCGCACCGCCTGTAACTGTTTTTACTCACCTCATCCTTATGGGGTTGATGAAATAAAGCTCCAGAAATGTACTGGAGTTGATTTAATCGACTTGCCCCTCTCCACAAAATTCATAGCCTTGTACCTAAATCAGAAACCATTATACACATGTATATATGGAGTTGTCCCCCGGTATTCGCGGGGGTTACGTTCCTAGAGCACCCGCGAAGAGTGAGAAACTTCGAATACTGAACAAGGTCCACAAACATGCCTATAATGGTCAAACTATAACGTAAAATATAGACCTGCAAATATGGCGTACTGTTATTAATAATTTAGCGTTAAAAAGCGTGAAAAATATATACTGCCATGAAAAAGCCATTAACAATTCGCAGAAGATATTTACGATTCCGCGAACATGTTTCCTCGAACAATTATTAATTAGGTTCTGTGGAAAATTCCACGAATAACAGGGATCACGGATTCGGAACCGCGAACGACGGGGGTACACTGCATATATACATACATATATATATATATATATATATATATATATATATATATATATATATATATATATATATATATATATATATATATGTATGTATATATGCAGTGTACCCCGTATAGTAATAAATAAATGTGAAGACTAAAATCCGAAGAGGGTTGGATAAGTTTCAGAAGATCCCGTTAAGGGTGAAAGCAGCGATTCTTTGCGCGGAATCGTAAATATCTTCCGCGAAGTTTTAATGTTTTTTTCATGGTAATATATATTTTTTCACGCTGTTTAACGCTACTATATTACTATATATATATATATATATATATATATATATATATATATATATATATATATATATATATATATAAAATAAAGTTAAATAAAAAGTCAAATGTTTAAAATTTACCTTCGTTTATTACTGCTATATATATTTCAATTTCAGTGACAGCCATCTTTGGCTGTGACCTTTTCAGGCAGTCCGAATTAGTGTGGTATAGACAAGTACATATGATTCCAGTTCCTCAGTGAAATAACAACCCAACCAGGAACTGGGCATATCAGAGTATTGACAATATTATACACCTCAACAACATATGTACTTGTCTATACCACACTAATTCGGCCTGCCTGAAGAGGTCACAGCCAAAGATGGCTGTCACTGAAATATATATAGCAATAATAAACGAAGCTAAATTTTAAACATTTGACTTTTTATTTAACTTTATTTTACATTACTCCGGAGTAAGCAAACCAACCTGCGCACTTCGTCGAGTGCTCCAGCCTGCATACTGAGGTGTTGGTATACAACCAACATATACTAAATATATATATATATATATATATATATATATATATATATATATATATATTAATATAATACCCAATGTGTATAAGGTAGATAACTAATCTATTTATGAGTATATAAATATAAACACATACATATACATAAACAGACACATCATACAAAATAATGATGACATACACACACATCTATGTGATGAGTGTGGAAAGAAGGAGGCTGTGACAAAGTGTAGAAAACAGCGAGTAATATGTTTGTATAGATGTGCGTGTATGTAATAATTATTTTTAACCACCGCTCTTAGATTGGCTACACTTGTATGAATGTATGGTGTGTGAGGGTATATGTCTTCAAGCAAAGCAATATCAGAATAAGTTAGAATTATCAAGAATATAAAACGACCGCATTTGAAAGGTATATAGAAATACACATCTACCCTTAATTTAACAGTTCATGCATGGGCTTAATATATTTATATAAAGAAATGTATGTAATAAATTTTAAATATGGAGTTTTTACATCAATTTTAAGTCACGATCTGCGTTATGTGACTCTAAACCATACGAGTTGCGGTTGGTTTCAGTAATGGAGAGTGAAATTGAAAGGAAACGTCGTTTAGCGAGAGAAAGACAGACCCTTTTTATATAATTGATACTACAATTAGCCGCCATTTTTGACGGCACCGGGCCAGCTAATATATATATATATATAATTATCGATCTCATGAAATGGTCGACTCCTATTTTTGGCCGAAATATTTGGAATATTCCATAGGCCTCGTATGAAAGTCGACCCAGTATTTTATGGATAACAGGTCAACATTTGTGAGTCAATTGTGTACGTAGTAATAAAACTTACAAAATCCTCATGAATTTCAGGCAAGTTTGTATTATTGCATATACATGTGTGGAACTTAACAGTTACCCAAACGTGTGCCTACCTGACCGTAGCGTGCCCCCATAGCTGGAATGTTTGGCGCTTATACAGAAATTATGAAATATGAATTGATTGCACCAAGTTAGTCTCATATGTTTCTGTAAATATTCATAAGAGCTAGGCGGCCTTCTTTATGGATTTTGTTGTTTACTGGGACAAGTAATTTGATGCATAGAATCGGTAATATTAATGTAAATCATTGTTTTTGTTTTAACTTGTTTAGAGATCAGTTGGGCTTCTGGAACTGATACGCTACTTATGATTCTAACCTGAATTTGAAACCACTCAAAAGTAGTATACATATAATAGTCGACCCCGTATATTTACCCTTAAAATCCGACGACTTTTACACATGTACATACGATATATATATATGTATATGTATATGTATATATATATATATATATATATATATATATATATATATATATATATATATATACATGTATATATATATATATATATATATATATATATATATATATATATATATATATATATATATATATATATATATATATATATATATATATTTTGTTCTTATATATTATGTATACTCCAGTCCTACAAACTGTAGGGTGCTTCTTATCCGATATCTGCATTGCTTTATTGTACTACAATAAAACTCACCTCCTACATATATATATATATATATATATATATATATATATATACATGTATATCTATTTATCTATATATATCTATATATGTGTATAAATGCAAGTTTACGATTCTGTGTGTCCGCCTAAAACTAGCAAACTACGGAACCAAACTCCTCAAAATCACATGTACATATTGACTTTACACTCGGACAGGTAACGGTCGAAAACGTTTTACTTTGCAAAACAAGGAATTCATTTAAATTCAATTTATCTTATTTTCTAATGAATATCAAAAGAGATCATCCATTTTGTTTTTTTATGCACACCAGTCTGTTGATAAGAGAGTGAGGGATGGGAGAGAGAAAGAGAGAGAGTAAGGGATGAGAGAGAAAGAGAGAGAGTGGGAGATGGGAGAGAGAATAAGGGGATGAGAGAGAAAGAGAGAGAGAGTGAGTGGATGGGAGAGAGAGAGAGAGAGAGAGAGAGAGTAAGGGTATGTGAGAGAGAAAGAAAGAGAGTAAGGGGATGAGAGAGAAAGACGATGAAAAAGAGAGAGAGGGAAAGCTTCCGGCTTTGTTAACTTTTATTTATTTATTATTTTTACACACTTTTTAACTCTCCTGCTTCTTTAACGTTATTTATCTTGTCTTTATGTGTTGTTCTCTGTAGAGAGAGGGGGGATCTGAGAGAGAAAAAACAGAGAGAGAATAATGGGATGGGAGAGAGAGAGGGAAAGTAGCCAACGTTCATTAACTTTTATTTATTTATTATTTTTAAACACTTCTTAACTCTTCCAATGTTATTTATCTTTTATTTATTTTTTGTTCGCTATTCTGTAGAGTGAGAGAAAGAAAGAAAGAGAAGAGATGAGAAAGAGAAAGGGACTGAGGCGGATGGGGAGAAAAAGACAATAAGAAAAGAGAAAAGATGGGAGAGAGAAAAAAAGTAGAGACAGGAGAGAGGGAGGGTGATTGGAGGGATTCTTTATCTAACGTGTGTCCGTGTTTATATATATATATATTTACACACACATATGTGTGTTATGGGGGGGGGGCGTTCTTTAGCAGACGATATATGTTACCATCAAAGCTTATTTTCAACATATGTCTAAAGAAATCACAGTTGCTTTTATAGAAGTTGTATATATATATATATGTATTTAACAGACAGAAAAACAGTATTTTTAAAAGATATTATTTGAATATATTATTTTCCGCTGGAGAGGGTCGGACACCATGCTTTCCAGCATAGTTACGTCCCTTTATGATCTGAGTTCAAATCCCGCCGAGGTTGACTTTGCCTTTCATCCTTACGGGGTTGATAAAATAAAGTACCAGTAATGCACTGGGTGATTGCTGGCCTTGTGCTTAAAGTAGAAACAGTTATTTGAATTAACACATAAAATATTTTTTTGTAGATTTTTTGGGGGGAGGGGGGAGGGGGGAGCTGGGTAAAAAATGATAATTTCAGAATACAATCTGAAATCCCAATATTTTCTACATGTCTAATATACATTCATATATATGTCTAATATACATTCATATAAAGATATCATTTAAAACAACTTTACTGAGTGAACAATACATTCTATAGTTGTTTCTATTTCGGAAAGAGTGTGGTGTGTAATAATTGTTTCTACTTTTGGCACAAGGCCAGCAATTATTCCAGTGCATTACTGGTACTTTATTTTATCGTGTAATAATATCACTTCAAATGCCTAGAAAACGTTCCAGATCATTTATATGGAAGGTCATCTTCAGAGGCTAAGAGAAAGAAAACACAGCGATTTGAAGAAAGTGAAGTGAAGAAGTTCGGCATGCCCGTCTAGCTGCTAACAGAGCCCAAACATCTTTAGCACATGCACACCGTTTGGATGAAAGGGAACAAAGGACTGCTGCTACACGAGAACAACAAATTAAGGAACATCAGCAAATCAGACGAAATGCTAATCAAGCACATCGTTTCTACTGCCAGAGCAGGAGAACGAGCCACAAGTAAAATGAACTGGCTGATGTGTGCATTTTCTTATGACCCCGAAAAGGACTACAGCAGTAATCCACAAATCAACATTGG
The DNA here is from genome assembly GCA_964016885.1 of Eledone cirrhosa. NCBI lineage: Eukaryota > Metazoa > Mollusca > Cephalopoda > Octopoda > Eledonidae > Eledone > Eledone cirrhosa. The sequence continues at coordinate 118,083,011 of OZ024743.1, forward strand.
GAATATGAACAAATGCTGCCAGTATTGTGGTGCCAAGAAGTGGGCAGCAGAAACAGCAAGTCTATGCTGCTCAAAAGGCAAATTGAGCCTTAAAACAATACAAGAACCTCCTGAATTTCTGAAGAATCTGCTCCTTCAGCATACACCAGAAGCACGACACTTCAATAAATACATCATAAAATATAATTCTGCCTTTAAAATGACATCTTTTGGGGCTGACAGGAACGTGATTGACATTAGATTCTGTACAACTTATAAAATTCAGGGACAGTGTTACCACTTAATGGGTGGCCTTCTGCCACTTTCACTGGAGCCTCACAAATTTGTGCAGGTTTACTTCATGGGTGGAAATGAAACACAGGCACAACAAAGATGTACCAATGTTCTACACAGTCATAAAGTTACAAGAAATGCTTCACCAACATCACATGTACGTCAGAGTATTTAAATATGCACTGTAGCATATGAACAACACCAGAGATGGTAAAATCATCATTAGGGCAGACAAACACCCAGATTCAGAACATGAACGCAGATTCAATGCACCTGTCACTGATGAAGTTGCAATCATAATGGTTGATGAACAGCATGGACGACGTGACATTGTATTGCATAAACAAAGTGGACATTTGGAGCGAATTTATGCTTATCATTTCATGGTACGTGATCACTTCTACCAAGTTCTGCGATTCAAAGAAGTAACCAGCCAGTTCAGGGTGGACATGTATGCCAAAATTGAAACAGAAAGATTGGGAATTAAACTAAGTTGAGGGCAGATAACTACATCCACCTTAGAGATGCCATCAATTCTGATGTTGACCCAAGAAATATTGGCCAGCCAGTCATACTACCATCAAGCTTCACGGAAGGACCACGTTACATGCATGAACGTACGCAAGAAGCAATGGCCTATGTCAGAAAATTTGGTCGGCCATATCTCTTCATTACATTTACATGCAATTCAAACTGGTCAGAAGTACCAAATAAATTATTTCAAAATCAAAAACCAAAGGATCGACATGACCTCATTGCTCGGGTTTTCCATGAAAAACAAAAAAAGAACTCATCTGGCTCCTAAAAGAATGACGAATCTTTGGTGAGCTTAGTACTTGGATGACCACTATTGAGTAGCAGACGAGACGTCTTCCTCACTCTCACACACTAATCTGGTGCAAGGAGAAGATGAGATCAGATGATGTTGATAAGATCATTCCAGCAGAGTTGCCTGATAAAGGTGGTGATCCAGAGCTCTTTGAAACCATCAAGTCCAAACACATTCATGGACAATGTGGAGTCATCAATCCAACCTCTCCCTGCATGAAAGATAAAAAATGCAGCAAACATTATCCTAGAGCTTTTATTCGGGAAACGCCGACTGACAATAATGGATAACCCCTTTATCGTAGGCGTAGACCAGAACACGGAGGCAATACTGCAAGCCTAACAGTTCGAGGAGCGGAGCTAACCATAAAAAATCAGTGGGTCGTACCACACAACAAATTGTTGTGTAAACTTTTCAAAGCTCATCATATGTTGAGTATTGCAGCTCCGTCAAGGCAATCCTATATGTCACAAAATATATCAACAAGGGCGGTGACATGGCTGCCTTTATTACTGACAAAGTACTCAATGATGGTGGGCTGGATGAGGTCAAACGGTATCAAACAGGTCGATACATCTCCAGTAATGAAGCTATCTGGCGAATCTTTGGATTTGTTATCCACCAATTCCACCCAACAGTGGTCAACCTCTCAGTCCATCTGGAAAATGGACAGAGAGTGTACTTCACTGAGATCACTGCTCATCAGTTGGCACAAGCATCACATGACACTACACTAACTGCTTTCTTTAAACTCTGCCAGAATTATGAATTTGCTCGATCCCTCCTATATG
>OZ024743.1:118089903-118114903 GCA_964016885.1 Eledone cirrhosa
GACTAGATCGCAAACAGTGCGATTCAAATATTAGCGTTAAGAAATGAATTATAAATGTTGAGTGAATGGAAAACATTTAATTATTTTTTAATAGCTAAAATGACTCGTTCACAATGGAATTGGTATTTTGTATGACATATATGAGATACATTTTTTCTCACTTCACATTGTCATTGCTGTCATGTTTCTAAACTTTTAACTTTTAATTTCTTACTGATCATCTTTGCCTCAGAAATGTTCCCTATATTGGCAAGCCTAGGTTTGAATTCTCTCTCTCTCTCTCTCTCTCTCTCTCTCTCACACACACACACACGCATATATATATATATATATATATATATATATATATAGGTGCGTGTGTGTGTGTGTGTGTATGTGTGCGTGTAAGTTTGTGCGTGTATTTATGTATTTATGTATATATATATATATATATATATATATGAACAGCGTGTCCCCCAAAAATGTATACAAACTTTGATTACCTCTACAGGCAATATTTATTAGAATGCTGTTGAAGTGTGTATATATTTGGGGAAACACCCTGTATATATATATATATATATATATATATATATGTATATATATATATATATATATATATATATATATATATATATATATATATATATATATGTATATATATATATATATATATATATATATATATATATATATATATATATATATATATATATATATGCGTGTGTGTGTATATATATATATGCGTTACCGCATAGAATTATATATATATAAACTGTTCGTTAATTAAGTGGTATTTAATAATATTTAGATGTAGGCAATTTAAATCAAAATCTTCCTTGCGGAACTTAGTTTTTGAAACAGATATTAAGAGAAAGATATCAATTTATAATATATTTCATTCCTGCTTTCATTTTATCCGTGTGTGCATATTATTAAGATGTTTAATTGACTGTAATTACTATATTAGTTTTAATTTATCTGACTTAATTCCTCACTTACACATTGAAATATAGGCATGCGCATGAATCCACACACTGGTACAACAAACATGTAGACAGGAGTTATAGTTATAACCAACATATGTATTGCATGTATAAAAATTGGGATATTTGCATTTCAGCATGCAAGAGGTTTTATTTATTTATGAAAGTTCAACAAAACAGTATGAGGCCATGCTTTCAAAAGGAACGGTGACGAAGCCACACACTGAATTAAAGACTGATATGTTTCGCAACATCATCTACCGTTTTCGTTGAACCCCTTGATGTCTGCAGTTTCCAACAGTTGTCAAAATGTTGTGAAAACATGAGTCAATGTTTCTGAGCTAACTTATAAATACGGTGTCGACCTTTAAGACATTAACACACTATGATTTGCTGTAGAGCGAGAGACTGGCACAGCAAGTCAAGAAATTCCGAACGACGGGTCTTCTTCGTAGGGGATTCTAAAAATAAAATACAATAAAACATTAGATAAAAAGTTGAGATGAAATAGGCAAGTGGATTAAATATTCAACTAGATGCCAATAGGTTTTACTTTCAAATCTACGTTAGATATTTAATTCTGCCTTTGATTAGGCACAAATCGCAGTCATAATATTCTGGGTTTAATCCCAGTGAATGTTAGCATGTACTATGACCTGACGTGTTAAAATTACATATAAATATGCTGTTGATTAGCCAGCTCCGATCGAGCAAACCCAAGACAGAAAGCGATAGCGAAATTTTGTGTAATTTTACTTTGTATTATTTTTCATTTATTTTTTTATATGGACCCAGTTAATAAATGGACGGAAAAATACCCCAAGGAAATGAAAAGCAGAAAACGAAGGAAAGAATTATCAAGCAACGAAAAAAAGGAAGAAGGGGAGGGGCAGACACTAAAACCCGGTCAGATCGGTTCCTCAGCTGCGTTACCGCATAGAATGGCGAGGGATTTGTGACCGAAGTGACAAGACTGGAGTTGGAGAATGTGTCGCTACACGCCACCTCCCAAATTAAGGATTTGGCCACTCGAAAGGGAAGAGGGTTAATTTGTCGGGGCGCTTGCCATCGCCGCGGCCGAGGTTAGCCGGATCCAATTGTGAAGAGAAACCGGATGCGTCGAGGATACGTCATTAAGGTGGCACAATAATGGGTATAAACCGAACTCGTTGACCACAATGACATCTGCGTAGCTTGCAGACGCGGATGCCTAGGCCACGTGCCATTCCAATGCGGGTGCACTCCTCATCAAGAAGGGTAACGGTTAATGAGGAATGCATAGAGCCAAGCACCGCTGTTTGGTTGCGAGCCGCAGCGTATGAAGGTGTGACGGTGTTGGTCTGCGGAATGGTCGATCAGCCTGAAGGGTGACTCGCAATTGCCGTCGGCCCTGGTATGTTGGACATCGGTCCTATCAGCCAGAGCTGACTCCTGCCCACAGGCCATGTCAGGTTATGTTGTCTTGCGGAGAATCTCGTTAATGGGGGTGTGATTGGAGGAGTTTGATGAGAGATAGGTGGCAGCGAAAAGTCAAAACTGGATCGGAGTCAGAAGCTGCCGAATCTTACAGGGAGTTTCGCCTGGCGAAGCAAACATTGCAGATATTGATTTACTATGATTATTCAGACAATATAGGGTGATTTCATTGGCGGAATTTGGTAAAGCTTCAGTAGAAATGCCTGGCGATATTTTTTCCGGCTCTTTACATTCTGAATTTATATCCCACCGAGTCCACCATTCCGAGGTCGGCGAAATAAATCCCTATTCAAGTATTATTTTAGAAATGACTTTGAACTTAAAACTAGGAAGAATGAAATATGATATTATATAGCACTCTATTGCGTCTGCACAATCAGCAACACATTTAAGGTAACATTCATTTAATGTAATTGGTGTTTAGGCCCAACTCAGCAATGAGCAGGCAGATAGGACATTAAAACAGTTTTTTTTATATTAATGACTACATTATCCAATGTATTCCTTCCAACTCTTGGATATGATTTCAGAGCTGTTATTACTTTCAGATAGACGGGTCGCATATAGGATACCAAATTGGCTCAAATCAATAATGGTTTCTTTTTGATAAGATCAAATCTTTGCCTGATAAGATAGAAAGGAAATGAGATCATGATACTCTTACTTGACATCACTAATATAAGCGAAGTAATTTTGAACCACAACTGTGTCAATAAGCAACTGTCGCAAATAATTCCAATCAGTTACTGGTACGAAATAATATGATATTATGTTCTATCCCCTTCAAATCCCGCCGAGATTAACTTTGCCTTTCATCCTTATGGGGTCGATAAAATAAATACCAGTAATGCACTGGGTAATTGCTGGCCTTGTGCCAAAAGTAGAAAAAATGATGTCATATCCCCTTATGTTCTAAGTTCAAATCCCTCCGATGTTAGCTTTACGTTTCATCCTTATGGTGTCGCTAACATAAAGCACCAGTCACGTACTTGGGTCGATTTAATCGACTTTCCCCTCCTCCATAATTATTGTCCTTGTTCCTAAACTAGAAACAGTTATGTCCTATAATTACCAGCACGTAGAGAGAAATCTACTGTTACGGTGGCCATATTTTGTTTATGCTGATTCAGTAAGTAATTCCACCCCGAAATGTATGGTGTGACACACCAGGAAGCAGACCTTAGATTTATAAATATCATAGCTCTTTCCTGATGCTTAACTTGGTTTCAATGCACTTTGGAAATATCTTGTTTTATTAATAAGTCATATTTACATATTTACACCCACCGTGTGTATATATATATATATATGTGTGTGTGTGTGTACGTATGTACGTGCATGTGTATGTATGTATGTATGTATGTATGTATGTATGTATGTATGTATGTATGTATGTATGTATGTATGTATGTATGTATGTATGTATGTATAGCGTGTGTAATAGATATATATGCATTTGTCATACTGTTTCTGCGAGGATCCTATGGATTTTAGAACATTTGAAATTTTCTTAACCTTTAAATTTTCTATTAAATGAGTGACGTATGTAACTACATATCACTCTATATATGTATATTATTTACTCACACATACGCATACTCGTATATATACAGGGATATGTAAGAAGTAAATAGACATAAACATTTTGCTGTTATAACTTTATTTGGCAATGTAGTGTCCGAACTAAATTTCGAATAAATAAGGTTTTACTATTAAATATTTCTTGATATTTGTTTTGTTGATCTAAGATCAGCAGGTCAGACTGGTATGGACTATTAATAAGATCTGAAAACGCTTCATGAAAATTATTCTGTGATTCCTATTCATGGATTTTACGGATATTTACATAGAGTACTGCCTTGCATTAACCAGACTTGTTCTCTGGAGTTATATAAGAAGATTGAATCGACAACCGAAAAGGGTTTTACTCCATTCATTCATCTTTTTTGCCGTCCGGCGTGGAGATCCATCTTCCATAAACAGGCATATTGTCTTCTTTTCTGTTTAACTGGTCCACTTGCGAGAATCGGCACATGTCCGTCATCGAAGCTACAAAGTTATTTTTCTTTCACTCATGTTATAACACATGTTATTAAATCATCAGCTATGTAAACAAAAAGAAATATCTACAACCCTCAACTGAAGTTTCTTTTTATATGCGCATGTATGCATCCATTTTTATATAGATATATGCATGTTATAAGATCTCAGGAGCATGTATACCGAAGAAATTTCTGATTTTCAAAGAGGACGGATTGACATCAAATACACCCATGTTACTAAACCGGATCAGTCATTGTTAAAAACAAATTTCCAAACCATTACAGATATGAAATATTTAACCGAATGATCTCCAAAACCATAAGTGTCCACTGTCAGGAACTTGAGGGAATCAGGATTCCTAAGTAAAAAAATCAGGCTGTGAAAAAATGCCAAAGATTGTTGCACATCTCCTTAGCATAGTCATTCGTCTTCTTAATAGTTGTTAAAATAAATGTCCTCCTTGCTGCACGTCCACAATAACTAAGTTAATGGCCGTAGTTTGCTGCTTTTATTTGGCTAATATTGACCTTATTGATACTTCTGAAGAATTTGAGTGGCGGTTGTTCTCAACAGATTTTCGTATAGCAAGCATGCATCATCCAGAATTCGTGAAACAACCACATCGTGATTCCGCCAAATGTCAAAGGTTGAGAGTTAAAAGCACTATTTTGAGATTCCTTTCTATTTGTCACTGCGATTTGACTGACAAATTCTCCTCTTTGAAAATCATGAATTTCTTCGGGATACATGCTCCTGGGTTCTTAAAACGTATGCATACATCTATATATAAATACATGCATACATGCGCACACAAAATGAAACTTCAGTTGAGGGTTGTAGGTATATAATTTCGTTTATATCGCTAATGCTTTACGAAGACATGCATAATACAACGGTCATTACCCACATTTCTATAAATCTTAGACCTATTTCCAATGCGACAACAAATCATTTCAAGTTAATTGTCATTGTATACCAGGATTCCATGATGCATGCCTATATCAGACATAGTCTCCGTATTCCGGTAAAAAGTCTTCAATCATAAGCAGCGTTACTTTAGTGGGTTCTATAAATGTTGAATCATAATACGAAGAGACTTGTTTTTCTTACTGTGGTACCGAGTACGACAGTCAGTCATATACAGACTGTATTACTAATATTTATTACAAGTTAATCGGAGGCGTCTAACTTAAAACATGATCTGTTAGAAATATCAGTCATATTTTTCTGAAATTACTTCTTATCGTCTTAAACATGCATCGGCTGGGTATGTACATCCAGAATTTATATCTAAAGATACAAAGCAGTTTGGTCATAACTAGGGTTGAGCTGAGGATAAGAAAGAGCAGAAACTGTGGTACTTGAGAAAGCGGGTAGCACCATTATTGAGAGGAGGATTATTATGAACCAGCCGCGTTGGGCTGGCCATGTGGTCAGGATGGACGATGGGAGACTGCTTAAACAGTTATTTTATGGGGGGGGGGGGGGGCTGACCATAGGAAAAAGGCCACAGCATAAACCAAAAATGACGCTTAATTATGCCATAACAATCTTAAGGCTTTGAAGATTGATATAGAGAAGGTGGAGAGAGCGGCTGAAAGTCGTATATCATAGGGGGAAATCATCAAATATGCATGTGGTGGATTTGAGAAAAAGTGAGTGGAATATGCTGCTTTGAAGCGTTCACTTCGTAGGCGGGACTAAAGTTAAGTGCCTGCAAAACTCCAGCAGGAATTGAGGCTGATTTCTTCAAATAAGAGCTGGATTTGTCAACAATCTGAAATCACAAGATCCAGTAAGAAATCGAGCAAGCTGTGAGATGGTTCTACCACAACACATACCACGATACAATTGCTGTGGTTGTGGCTTAATTTGTAAGTCAGCTGGTAAACTTACCAGGCATGGTAGAATGCATGAAGACACACCCCAGCTGGTATTGCCATGAGACAGACGGTTTAAGAGTAATATCTGTGAAGGTGCCTGCAAAACAAAAGCGGGTCTGAAAAGTCATCTGCGTGCATTGTTCAATGAATGGATGGTATTTTTTTCTGACAAGAAGTATCAATCAGCATATATGTATATCACAAGAGGTAAGTGTTTAATCTGAATGAGATATTTCGGTTTCAAGCTTTCTCTAATAAATAGACAATCTACAATCTCATAGGAGTAATCTGAAGACGTGAGTTTCTGCAATGACTTGCTCTTAAATATATCACATAATTTAACTAATACAATCACATGTACCAGATTTAACAAATACAAAAATCTCCAAATTCTATTTCGCTTGTGAGACACAATCTATTGTTTGAATATTACATATTTAGAAGTTAATATCATAACTCGGAGGAAACATTCCAGTAAACTGAAACTGTGATGAAGGCAAGTAACAAGAAAAAATTAATAGAAAATATGCTGCAATTTTGTTTTTTATTACGAAAATATTACAGAGGAAAACAGGTCACATTTCCTTTAAATACCAGGAATAATAATTGTTGCTACTTTAGACACAAGGCCCGCAATTTGAAGGGGAAGGGAAAGTCAATTAAATTGATCCCAGTACATTACTGGTGCTCATTGAAAGGAAAAGCTAACTTCGGTGGGATTTGAATTCAGAACGGAAAGGGCTGTAACTTTATGCTGCGAAGCATATTGTCCGACGTTCTATCGATACTGCTAATCCGTTTCCCTAATACAAGGATTAATAATTATACAAATAATGCAATAGTGGTTGGTTAATTCTAAGTGAAAATAACCTCCACTGTTTTACCGCTTAAACAGTTAAGGAAGACTAGCGTCCATAACCTTTGTTTCTTTAGAGCGTCTGCAACCAGTAGGAAGTCAGGAAAGTATAATCAAGTCTGAGATTCGGCCTTCATTCTCGCAAAATTTTGAACTTGACTACAGTAACACAATGACTATTTAAATAGGGTGACGTTTGAAGTCTATCATTCAAAATTAGACAGCAGTTCAATCGATATAGATCTTTTTTAAAAAGCGCAACAATGTTTAAGTGGACAAAACGTCTAGAAAGATGGGAACTGTAGTTCTTAATCAGAAGTTGTATATATGTAGTCTAATATTCTGTGTTAATTTATCCTATAATACATAATATAGTGTTAAAAATAATAAATATTCCCAGTTTATGTATAACAAGTGACACGTGTGATTACAGAGCTTTATAAAACGTGTCTCATTCATAGTCATCTTGCTTTCTAGCTGGTGTAAGACAGATTCTTTTTCATTGTAGTCTTTTTTATCTTAACCAAAATAACGGTGGGATTAGGAGGTTGGTTTGCAATCTCCAGCGAGTGAAGCGACTACGTAGCGGGCCCACAGGTTGCCACGATGAATAGCAGTAATATATAGAAGTTAACACACCTGCCTATCATTAAACTTCATTACAAATTGTTAGTGGGTATTATAAATTTTGTAAAAAAATAACTATTATATAGACATATATTAATAGGATGGCGACAAATATTCATAAGTTACAGAGTGGCAAGTAAACATAAACATTATATACACACACATGCAAACAAAAACGTAAATAATATACATATATATATATATATATATATATTTATATATATATATATAAATATATATATATATATATATATATATATATATATATAGATGCATACATACCTACATACATACATATAGATAGATAGATACCCCAGTATATTCACTGCTACACGCACAGAAACATATGTTTATGAGAAGCGATAATAAAGGGCATAGAATATTGAAAATATTTTCTGCTAAGTGTATATATATATATATATATATATATATGTTTGTGTTATAGTGTGTTTATGTGAGTGTGTGCGTGCGTGCGTAGTGTGTGTTTGAATGTGTTAAAATGTTACATTTACAGTTCCTTCGCTATAATCTATAGAATTTAATTCCAGGATGTTATTTTTTATTCTTGTTCACAAGATTTCATTCCCCTCCCCATTATTTATAATTTATTTATATATTTATATATTTATATATTTATATATTTATTTATTTATGGAAATAGAAACTTAATTCTGGTAAGGAAAAAAAATGACCTTTTATTATTTTAATATATTTATACATATGTGATGAATAAAAAAAAAATATATATATATATATATACTAAAAGTGTAATAGTGATAATTTTGATGACAAGGATGATGCTGATAATGATAATTCTAATATTAATAAGAATACTAATAAAAATGAAACATCGTAATAATGATAAAAGAAACAAAATTTTAATACATTTTGAAAATGTACGTTATAGAAAAATTGAAACCACATCAATTTATTAGTTTTGTAAACAAGGAAAAAACACACACCACATAGACATATGTATAATACATACATACGTATATACATATGTGTATGTGTGTGTATATTTTTGTGTGTGTATGTCTGTGTGTTCTTGTGTATGAACATATGTATGTATATTGGTAAATATATAAATCAATCTATGTGAGCGTAGACAAGAGAAATGAAAGAAAGTATTCGATACTATGCGTAGAGTGAGATAATATATTGCAAGCTGAATCGTCACGAGTCGTTACAGTGTTTCGCTTTGCTGATTGCGGACGAGCATAATCGTCCAAAGTACGGGCAATGGGAAATTCGTTATAAGAACATATATATATATATATATATATATATATATATATATATATATATATATATATGTGTGTGTGTGTGTGTGTGTGTGTGTGTGTGTGTGTGTGTGTGTGTGTGTGTGTGTGTGTGTGTGTGTGTGTGTGTGTGTGTGTGTGTGTGTGTGTGTGTGTGTGTGTGTGTGTGTGTGTGTGCGCGTGTGTGTGAATGTTGGTACGTGTGTATATATATATGTATATATATATATATATATATATATATATATATATATATATATATATATATATATATATATAAAAAAAGAGTTGGCTGAAAAGTACATAGACTGATCAATATATTCTTATGGAATGTGACCAAATGAGGTTTATTCTTCAGCAGAATCCACCTTGTGGCCCACATACTTCTTCCATCAGCGTTGCAGTGCTTTGATCCCATTGGTGAAGAAGCTTTCATTCTGTTCGTCAAAAAAGTCAACACCAGTTATGATGACATCATCACTACGACAATGGTTCCTACTCGCGTGTCTTTTCATATTGGGGTAGAGATTATAGTCACATGGGGCCAAATCAGGAGAATAAAGAGGATGACCAACGAGTTGAACGCCACAGTCACACATAGCGGCTATTGAAACGAAGGATTTGTGTGCTATTGAAACGAAGGATTTGCATTGTCCTAATGAAACAAAATGCCTTTCATCAGTTTTCCTTGGTGTTTGGTCTTGATAGCCTTTCGTAACTCCTTCTGGAAGTTGGTATAGTATTCTGCATTGATGGTATGAGCCAATAAAAGCAATGCCTTTTGCATCCTAGAAAGTCGAAGCCATGACCTTCCCTGCAGCTGAAACGGCCTTGAGCTTCTTTGGAGCAGCGAGGAGCGATGTTTCCCCTACATGGATTGTTTCTTTGTCTGTGGCTCAAAGTGACGAACCGTACACTCATCCTGTTCAAGAAACCAGCTAGATCTGCCTCAAACAATGTCAGATTTTCCCGTGATGGGATCAGCCTGATGCAGAATATTCTCAATCCTCAATATTCTCAATACTCATCTTGACAATTCTCCCTTACCCGCTTACATTCAGCTGTCCAGTTTTGTACAGTTGATAAACGTGAAGCGTCATCTCTTAATGTAGCAACCATGTCAGCATGAATGTTCTTGGGAGCTAAACCATTTTTCTGTGGGTACTTGATAACACCATGATGACAAAGTCTGTAAATTTTCAACAGAAGTTACTGCTAGTTACTTTCGAATTCGTCTGTGAAGAGTCAGATATCAGTTTAACTGGAAAATAAATGCAGTTATTAATAAAAAGGTTTGAAATTAAGGCATGCAAAATTTTACAGCTCTATCGTCATTCCATCATATTTGACCTATGTACTTTTCGGCTCACATTCATGTATATATGAAAACATATTAAACATATATAATACGTTTGTAAACTAAAGATATATAGGTAGCCACGCTACCGAAGAAAAAAATATTTTGGGTACGAAAAAAAATTATTTTCTCTATTTTCCTCTGTGACTATATTACAGAGTTGACAATATGTCAGACAGAGCTGTTTCAAGATTTGTTAATCTTTCATTAGTGACACTGCTTCAAAATGTACCATCCATATGTTTATTGTTTATAAACGTATTATATATGTTTATATGTTTACCTATACACTTCTATTATGCTTAAGTAATGTGTTAGTGCTACTGCCACTATATGCAAATGAGTATCGCCAGCGAATGACCAATACATAGACTATATATTTCATGCTAGTATGTTTTGAGTGAGCGCTATTGATGAAGATAATGAAATCTTGAAACAGCGCTGTGTGACATTCTTAGAACATGCTGACAACACTGTGTTATTATTACAGAGGAAGCTAGAGTAAAATATATTGGTTACGGAAAAATATTTTTATTCGGCATTGAGGCTACCCATATATTTTTGTATATTAAAGTATTGTATATGATTATATATGATTTTATACACATCGCTGTTATGCTAAATTGATCTCATAGTGCTACCGTGAATATATATATATATATATATATATATATATATATATATATATATATATATATATATATATATATATGAGGGTGTTAAAAAACTTAATATTAGCAGGTGCTTCTTTAAAATCCCCCACCTGAGTGAATATACCACGAACGCCATCCGCAGGGCCATACGGACGGAGGGACTTGACATACATTTGGCCCACACAGGACCTTCGCTGCGAAGATGCCTCTCCAACAAACCCTACGAGGCAGATGGGACGTGTTCCCTCAGCAACTGCCCGATACGGGGGGCAGATTGCCTACGCACCTATGTCGTATATAAGATTCAATGCGATAAATGTAACAAGTTTTACATAGGTAGCACCATCCGACCCCTACATGTTCGTATCAAGGAACATATCAACACCAACGCATCTTCCTTCCGTAAACATATCCTTAAATGCGGAAACCCACAGGGTAGACCCTTGGTCACAGTCCTAGCGACTGAACGCAGCATCGGATCCTTAAGGATAAAGGAAGCACTTGTCATTAAGAACCTCAGACCCCCACTTAACAACCGGGCTGAGAGAAATGAGCTGACATGGCTAACTTAACCATAATGACCATTCACAGCCTACGGCCTGCTATCTTCACACACACGCACGTATATGCATACCCATACGCATACACACACACACATCTATATTTATACACGCACACATGTTTTTACAACCTACCACCTTTCACACCCTTTGATTTCCAGCTTCTACAGCCCACTATCTTTCACACACAAACGCACTCACACATATACACACACAGTTACACACACATGTATACCCATACGCTTACACACACACATCTATATTTATACACGCACACATATTTTACAACCTACCACCTTTCACACCCTTTGATTTCCAACTTCTACAGCCCACTATCTTTCACACACACACTCACACATATACACACTTACACTTATACACACACAGTTACACACACATATATATTTACATACACATATCTTACGGCTTTCACACGCTAACGCACCCTCTTGATTTAACCCATTTGGTCAGTAGCTTTTGCCACAGCCTATCACTGCACGCGCATTCTTTCCCTCGTTTAAATTTTAAATATTTTTCTCCCCATAACGGTATTCCTGTCTTAACGACATCACAACTTTCTCCGCTTGGCCTGTTTCCCCCCTTTTGGAACTTTTGCCCCGTTGATGGGCGTGAGCCCAAAATATTGGGATTAAATCTCTACTACGGTAACCCTTCTACCTTTGTTTTGTTTTCATCTTTGTCTCTCTCAATTTTCACTTTCACCTGTTTTTCCTATCTATATTTCACTTCCTACCTCGAGATTTCCCTTTGCATTGTTGTGGCTTTCTTAAATACGTATTCTTATATATATATATATATATATATAGGTAGTAGAAGTGAAAATTTGAATTGCGTTCACATGTGATATGCCAAGATGAGCACTCGATGTTCTTGGCAAGCAGAGTAATAATAAATGGGAACAAAGAACCAGTATTGCATCATATACATATTTAATTACATATTACATATGTTTCACTGATGATCAGCTCGAGGAACGATCGAATAGTGTATCTAGTGTATCTGTTTAGGTTGGCAGCTTGACGCACCCAACACACACACACACACACACACACACACACACACACACACACACACACACACACACACACACACACACACACATATATATATATATAATAAGGAGTTGACGGACCCAGCATATATATCAATGCCAGGACCGGTTGTATCTCAGCGTACTCAATGGGCAATGTAAGATACATTCCCAGTGTATACACATAGTTATTAACTTCAATACAACACACGTAAAACGGGTGCATATAGTAGTTCCCGAACTCGAGTTTCGGCCACACTTAATGCAGCAGTAAGGTGCCCTGCACCATCGGTCTGCATATATTATACAACAATGCATAATCGGCGTATGCGTCCTCATTAGCGGGTATCGCCTAATCAATAAGCAATCGATAGACAGAATCCAAACCCCAGCCCATGCCGGCCATGATTGTTTATGTCAACCAACACGGTAAAGCGATTAGCAACTGGAATCCGATACAACTCTGTCCCTCGACTAGCCACCGATTTACAATCTTTACGTGCTGGCGGGAGAATAGAAAACAAATCTTTGCGTTCCCGTCAAAAGAGTTCCGCCAACGTGTCTCACACACACATTAATAAGAGGTGAAAAGATGGTTATTAGAAATAGCAGTCCCACATCGATGTATAATAGAATGGTAGCATTCAGCTCATGTCTCAAAGTCCCATGGCTAGAGGAAAGCATAGTAACAATGGTAGTGCCAAGAACCACTAACTGACTTTAAATGCCATTGTCTATTATAGAGCCATATATAGTAGCGAGCTGAAATGTGTCAGCCGCGTGCGTAAAGCCAGTCTATTTCACAACTTAAAAGAGTGAGAGAGAAAATTAATAGCAGGAAATATAGAGCGCATATCAAAACAAAAACACAATAAAAAAAGTGAAAAATTGTTTAACTTACTCTCATTAGTACACTAGTTGGGAGATAATAATAATTGTTTCTACTTTTGGCACAAGGCCAGCAATTATCCCAGTGTATTACTGGTACTTTCTTTATCGACCCCGTAAGGATGAAAGGCAAAGTTAACCTCGGCGGGATTTGAACTCAGAATCGTAAGGGCCGTAACTCTATTCGTCAAAGCATGGCGTCCGACTATCTACCGATACTGATAATAATAAGGAGTTGACGGACCCAGCATATTTATCAATGCCAGGACCCGTTGTATCTCAGCGTACTCAACGGGCAATGTAAGATACATTCCTAGAGTTATATATATATATATATATATATATATATATATATATCGGGTGCATCAAGTTGCCAACCTAATCAGATACACCAGGTGAGTTTTACTTCAGTTTTATTATTAGTCAAGTAACACATCTATTCTTTGGCTAGTTTAATAACCAGACGGTTATTCAATTGTCAAGACCCCTTTTTTACACATTTTGTAACCCATCTATTCTATAACCAATTTTGTACTACATTGAGATTGAAACTATTCAGGTGTCCATCTCATTGAATGTACCTCAAAGGTAAAAGGCAAACGTTGTCACAATACTCACCCTGAAATTCCCTTAAACACGTTTGTATATCATACGCAACGAATTACACGGTAATTGCAAGAGTTGTACGATGTTTTGCTAGAACACCCATTATCGGAATCCGGTGCAGATCCATTTTCAATTAGATCTCTCTCTATATAGATAAATATGCATGCACACACAGTCCCAATGATTTCGATCACGATGTTACAATTTGCTCAACAAATACCTTTGGAGCACACATAGGATTAATTGTAATACATTCCTATGGAAACTGTAATCATTATATCGACAAATTAACTCATTAAAACGTTGAACTATTCACAATTTCATCAATTGAAACAGCCAGTATCTTCCTAATTTAACACAAAAAACTCCACCGGGTATAAAAATTAACGTCTAAGCTGGTACTGTATTTTTAGAAATTGTGTAGAGAAGCCGCTCGTTAACGATTAATGATAAATCCATAACCAGCAAATTCCGGAGACGGAATTCTCATCGGCCAGCAGTCCTGTGAGGGGTTTACGAAAATCGACCTTACTACTAAATTATATATATATATATATATATATATATATATATATATATATATATATATATATATATATATATATATATATATATATATATATATATATATATATATGCAGAGGTTATATTTAATTTGTTGGGATTCAATAAGCTTAAACATTTTTAACAGATTAGTGGAGTAAATACACAATATGTTAATAAATGGAAACTATATTTATAAAACCATATTTATTTTGTTATATATATTTCAACGGCAACCAAGGCAAATTATGGACCGCTTTCATCAGATAAAATATAGATTTGTTTCATAAATAAATATTGACATACCCGAAAAAAAAAAGATAACCTTAACGGTTGGAGCTTCCTGGATAGTGGAGATAATATTTTATTGAGGGTAATACAAAGATATGAGTGAGTATGCACATGAGTGTCCTAAAAGTTGAAAAGATAACGGTTTATTTAAATTAAACTCTTGGAAGAAGAGGATATGTAAGGGAGAGAGAAGAAAAGGAATGAGAAAGAGAGAAGAAGAAAGAAAGAACGATTATGCATAATGATAGTGAAGATAATCAAAGTGAACGAGAAAATAAATTTTAATGGAAGAAAATACAGAACGTAGATATACCTAAGTGAAAGAAGAAGTGAAAGAAGAAATAAGATTAATGCGGAAGAATAATATCTTGAATGTAGGGTTCATTACGTTGTGATTATAATATTTATAATGATAAGTTGAAAATTAAATAAAAATAAAAATTAAAAATTAAAAATTAAAAATCAAAATTAAAGATTAAAATTTACTTTAAACTTTAAACATCGTTTAAAATCAACTTTTATATATATATATAAAATGTAATATATGGTTAATATCCTTTACATAACGTTTTCTATATCCAACCACCTACAACTTCTTCCCTCAGATTATACCTATATATGATTCATATATATATTTAATTTACTTTCTATTATCTCTACTTCATAAATATCATTATCTATAAAAGGCAGATTGTTATTGTTGTGTGTGTGTGCGCATGTTCCATGTTTATACATTTGCACAATTTCAAACTGATTCGACTCAATGTCTGTAAGAAAGTTCTGAATGGTCTAACTTAGGTCAACGACTATTTATTTATTTCTAACTCACCCACAATTACGGAAATAATCGATAAAACTAAATACATGACGCATTACCCCTCTAATACAATCTGATTTACTCCCCCTAACTTCCATACATACTGCAACCTTCTCTTATATACGCTTATAAACCCACTCCTTAATATTTTCCTTTAGAGAGAGAGAAAAAATAAAAGAGGTAGCCAGAGAGTGAGAGACAGAGACAAACGTTAAATACATGACGCTTACATCTCTTATATACGCTTATAAACCCACTCCTTAATAATTTCACACAATTACATTTTGTGTATAACATATTTACATGTTTATTGAGTGAAAAAAAAACCACATAGGGATTTCTGGCCAAACAACTTCACATTGCTGACAGAAGCGCGCTTTAAACAAACTATGAGTTATTTATTTTTTTCCTGTAAGAATGTTGTCAACGACTATTTATTTATTTCAAAATCACCCACAATTACGGAAATAATTTCCTCTCTCTACTCCACATAAAAATCGAAAAAAAATAATACATGCTCACACGCAATTACATTTTGTGTATAACATATTTACACGTTTATTGAGTGAAAAAAAGAACCACATAGGGATTTTTGGCCAAACAACTTCAAATTGCTGACAGAAGCGCGCTTTCAACAAACTGTGAGTTATTTATTTGCCGTTCGTTCACCCATTTTTTCCTCTGCGAAACGCAGACAATTTTCAGCCTGATACTTTCAAAAGCCATTTTGCTGTAGAAGTAACTTTCACCCTTTCTTTTTCACATAAAATGCCACCTAAAAGGAGAAGTCGCCTCGGTCGCCATACCGCGTCAGAGGCGGAGCAGAGGGTGATTACAGCAAAGGAGTCCCCCGAGGAAACTGCTTTAAAACTTTCACAGAGCGCCTTACATTCAGCGGAATGCAGAGCTGCTGAAAGTTTTCAACAACGCACCGCACGCCTAGCCAAGATGGCTTCATACGACGCCTCGAGACGTGCTGCGATGTGCGATTCAGAGCGGGCGATACGTCATTCCCCTAAAACGCTTCTACTGCTGCTTCTAGGGCTTCAGAGGGCCCGGAACAAAGGGCGGCTCGACTGACTAGAAACGCTACGGCTACTGCTGCTTCCAGGGCCTTGGAAGGTTTCGAACGGCGGACGAATCGCCTTGCTAGGAACGTTGCGGCTATGACTGCTTCCATGGCTTCTGAAGATGCAGACGGGCGCTCCATTAGGATTGCAAGGGTGGCTTCTGCTACTGCTGCGAGAGCTTCTCACGACCCACAGGAGCAACATTCTACGTTGGAGCGGAACAGTCGACGACAAGAAGCTGCCCGCGGTGTGACGAGCCTCAACAGCCCATACTGGCACCTACGGGCTTTCAAGTATGAGCCCAACGTTAACTACTCGATGCGTGCTGACATAAATATAGGGGGAATGCGCTTCAATTGCACATTCTGCAATGCTAAAAAGTGGGCTGGCGAGCCACCTGCAATGTGCTGCCTAAACGGTAAGGTCAGCTTGCCCCCTCTTGGGGAACCACCAGAGCCTTTGAAGGAACTACTTACTGGTTCTACCTCAAGGTCATCCGAATTCCTTCAACTCATCAGGAAGTACAATTGTGCGTTTCAAATGACTTCTTTCGGGGCTAACGTTGTCAGAGAAAGTGGTTGGATGCCTACATTCAAGGTCCAGGGGCAGGTGCACCATCTTATTGGGTCGCTCCAGCCACTACAAAATTGCAAGCCTTCGTTCCTTCAAATTTACTTCATTTTTAACTACAGTAGGCAAGTTGATGCGCGGTTCGGCGTTATTCCAACACCTGCAAACACTGACTCTGACACTTTTGAAAGGGACGTGCTGCTCGGTCTTCAAAACATGCTTCATGAGCACAACAGTTATATTCGCAGTTTCAAATACGCATTGGAAACAAATCCTTCACCAAATTTCACCATTGCCATCGATGCTGACAAAAGACCTTCTGGTGAGCACACACGCCGTTATAACGCTCCTTCGTGCAATGAAGTGGCCGTAGTTATCCATGGTGAACAGCACAATAAGCGAGACATAGTTCTTCAAAGTCGTGACAGTGGTCTTCGACGTATTAATGAGACGCATCGTTCATACGACGC
This sequence comes from Eledone cirrhosa, assembly GCA_964016885.1. NCBI lineage: Eukaryota > Metazoa > Mollusca > Cephalopoda > Octopoda > Eledonidae > Eledone > Eledone cirrhosa. Next base: position 118,107,892 of record OZ024743.1, read on the forward strand.
CCTGCAGTATCCCCTTCTTTTTGCATACGGAGAAGATGGGTACAATTTCGGCATTCCTCAGCGCAAACCAAACGAGCCCACTGCTGCGACATCTAAAACTGTTTCATGCATGGCTTTATACTCATACCGCTTAATGACGAGGCCTAACGATTTCAGCACCCTGCACAGGTCACGGGAACTGTTTCACCAGTTTGCAGTTGACATGGCTGCAAAGATGGAGTCGGAGAGACTGTGCTTCATAAAATTGAATCAGAAGCAGCTGCGCTCAGACTCCTACATCCATTTTCGTGACGGCATCAGGAATGACACTGACCCCCGGAACATCGGCAAAATGTCCATTCTCCCCTCAACCTATACGGGGGGGGGGGGTACATGCACGAGCGAACAGAGGACGCTATGACGTTCGTTCGGCATTATGGACGCCCCGATTTATTCATCACGTTTACGTGTAACCCCAAGTGGGTTGAGGTTACGCGGGAACTTATCCCAGGGCAGCAGTACTGCCATCGGCATGATACTATTGCCAGGGTTTTCAGGCAGAAGCTGGCTAAGCTAATTGATGTAATAAAAAAGGGAAGGTTTTCGGGCCTGTTATGTGCCACATGTATGCTGTTGAGTGGCAGAAGAGAGGGTTGCCACACGCGCACATTTTGTTTTGGTTGGTCACCAAAATAGACCCTACAGTTATAGATGACGTAATCGCAGCAGAAATACCGGACCCCGTTGTTGACCGGCAACTGTACGACATTGTGAAGGCACACATGGTGCACGGTCCGTGCGGTCCTGGTTTTCAAGAGTTCATTTCATGCCACAAGGACCATGTGTGCACTAAACGATACCCAAAGAGGTTTGTTGAGGAGACTTAGACCGGCGGCGACGGATAGCCACTGTACAGACGAAGGCGGCCTGAGAACGGTGGATTCACTATGACGTTACGAGGTCATCAAGTTGATAATAGGTGGGTGGTCCCGTACTGTCCATTTCTGATGAAAACTTTCAACGCTCATATAAATGTGGTGTTCTGTCATTCAATGAAGTCGATAAAGTACATATCTAAATATGTTAACAAGGGTTCTGACGCTGCCATGTTCGGCCGTCAAAACGACAATAGCAGGGACGAGGTCTCGGAGTACTTGGCAGATCGATATATCAGCAGTGGTGAAGCTTTTTGGCGGATATTCGGGTTTCCACTTCACCAAAGGCACCCCGCCATCATACAACTAGCGGTTCATTTGGAAAACGGCCAGCGGGCTTACTTTAGTGAATAGACTGCTGCTCATTTGGCGACCAATCCAAAAGAAACAACTTTGACTGTTTTTTTTACGCTTTGCCAACTTGACACATTTGCAAAAACACTTTCATATCTTCAGGTCCCGTCCTACTACGTGTGGCCAAACAACACTTGGGTGCGTAGGAAATCAGGTCAGGATGTTGAAGGACATCCTGGTGTCAAGTTTGACAGTTGTCTAGGAAGAGTGTAAACTGTACCTCCCAACCAGCATGAGTGTTGTCACCTGCGCCTTCTCCTCCATGAGGTTTTTGGCCCACAAAGCTTTCGAGACATAAGAACTGTTGACGGTAAATTATGTGATACTTTCCGGGAAGCCTGCTTTAGGCGTGGCCTTTTGGAGGATGATTCACAATGGGGCGCCACTATGGCAGAGGGTGTTATGTTGAAATCTCCTAAAAGACTAAGATCGCTTTTCGCTATTCTACTCATATGGTGCGACTTGGGTGATCCGGCCTCTTTATGGCTTAGCTACAAAGATTACATGTCTGAAGATTTCCTGCGTCACGCTCAGTTGCTAAACCCATCGATGGAGGTCGGGTACAGTAACCTCATTTACAACAAGGCGCTGTTTGAAATCGAAGATACTGTTCTCAATATGGGCGGTAGTGCGTTGCGTTGGCTGTGTATGGCCTACCTTCAACAAACCAGGAAGGCGCAAACACTCTGTCTTCGAATTTGCTACGTGAGACATCTTATAATGTTGACGAGCTTGACCAGTACATAGCGTAGAATGAGACAAAGCTCCTTCCAGAACAGAAATTCGCTTACAATAACGTTGTTAATTCTGTCCTGGGCAAAGCTGTAGGGATTTTCTTCCTGGACGCTCCTGGGGGGACTGGGAAAACTTTTGTCACCAAATTAATATTAGCAGAGATTAGGCGAACAGAAAGCATTACCTTAGATGTGGCATCATCTGGAATTGCAGTTACTTTCTTGCCGGGCGGCAGGACAGCTCACTCCTATTTCAAGCTCCCGCTTGACTTAGCGAAGACTGAGACACCCACTTTCAACATCAGTAAGAGCTCAGATCAGGCAGAAGTGTTCAGACGATGCAAGCTTATCGTTTGGGACGAATGCACGATGGCCCACAGAGGTGCTCTTGAGGCGCTAGATAGAACTCTGAGAGACATCAAAGACACTACGACTCCAATGGGAGGCATAACACTTCTTCTTTCAGGGGAGCATCGAAAACACTACCCGAAAAGGAGAACTGGTCAACATCATCGGATGCTTCCGAAGCCGCAGGTGTTTTTTTTTTCAGAGTTTACCTCTCGTAGAAAGGTATTTTGACAACAACTGGGGGCTTTTCACTCAGAGGTGAAAAAAAGTACTATTTGGATGGCTCTCTGTGCTTTCAGTTTAGTAGGAATTCGTAACGTGATGCAAGCGGTTAGACGCAAGATCCCACTCATTCTTCAGAAAGATACCCCGCCCAATTACTTTAGAAATTATCAGAAGCAACAACTAATCTATATTGAATATTAAAATATTTGTCTTACTTTCCATTGATTTTTCTTTTGTATATCACGTCTACCGCTCAGTCATTCATTTTTCAATGCTTTTCTCTTATGCACACACACACTTATGCATAAACACTCAACATAAAAAGAGATGCGTATTGCACATACACTTAGTGAAATTGACGCATATACTTACTTATTCACACATAATGGAATGTATGTGAGAATATAACTTTGTGTCCCCATTTGTAAAGATACAGACGTATATATATATATAGAGAGAGAGAGAGAGAGGGATGTATATATATATATGTGTGTGTGTGTGCGTTTCTGTATGTGCGTCATTGCGCGCGTGTGAGTGTGTGTGTGTAGAATTTCCCAATAATATATATTATTTAATAGGAATTAAGATCAAAATTATGTTTGGCATTAGGGCTCAATATTAGAATGAGGTTCGACATGAAATGCTACAATCTTATTTTCACGGTTCGTTTCACTATAATGGATTTTGGTATATATATCATTTATATTCTTTACTTCCATTTGCTATTTGATTTTTTATCTTGTCAATCAATTGAAAACAGCACACCCAAACACATACACACACGTGTATGTGTGTGTAAAAATGTATAAGTACACCTACAGCAAAAGTATTAATAACAGAAGTACGTTCAACAAGTAACAATAATACGTTTTTTTATTGACAACAAACAAAAATAATTTTTATAAAAAATATCAATTATAATAATAGCAACAACAATGTTTACAATAATAATCTATAATCTAAGTTTTAATAATTGCAATTGCGATTACATTATTTTTTATCATTATTGGCTGTCACTCGTGTCCATCATGAAGAAAGTACTTCTGCTCGCCTTTCACAGACTATACCAGGCAGTTTTTCCTCTTGTCAGCCTTGTATGGCAAACGTGGCAATGTGGTGGACAGAAACGATATTACTGGGGACAATCAGAGCTTTTCCTCCCCAGCCAAGTACTTATCGACATAAGAGCTACTTAAAGAATATATTCATGGTGAGGTGTCACAATAAATGCGGAAAGGTTTGGGAGAGTGGTGAGGATAGTGAGAGTGAACTGAATGTGTCTTTTCTACCACAGACACTGTTGGCCAGATACCACATTGAGAAAAGAATAGCACTTACTTGCCCTCGGTAATGTGTGTAACCCAAATCAGTAGAATATCTCTGATTGGCTCTAGTTTATTCCTGTATGGGTAAATCATTAGAGCTCTAAGAATTCCACCACAATACCTAGTACTTTATGTATCTGCTAAGAAAAGATATAATGATTTGAACTCAGAACACTGAGATCCGGAACAAATTACGCGAAGTATTTTGTGCAATGCCAATTTACTGCATTCCGTATGAGATGTAAGTTGCTTACATTAAATGGTATACGATTGTAAGTGAAAACCTGTGTAGCTATGAATACAAGTACGAATGTTGTTTCACTGATGAGTGTAAGCCTAGAGTGCGATGTACTGTATGATTATATTTTGCATAGGGATACGTAATACTCTATTTCACGTTATTTTACAATAGTAAAGTGTATTCATAAGTTAGCGTGTCACGGTACATGCGACTTTCTTCAAGCGTGGGGTTTATGTATGTGTACGATTAAATTTTATGTGTAATTTTCTGTATGAATATAGCGTACACATGTTCGCCGAATATATCCTCTATTAAGCCCTCAGTTACAGATATTAAAACAATAGTTATTTTGTCACAAATATTATCCGAAACATTGAACTAATTACTGAAAATTGATACGGAATGTAAATCTCATTTTGAAATACCAGTAAAGAATGTTATAGCACACAATGAAATGTGTGTATATATATATATATATATATATATATATGTGTGTGTATATATAGGTGTGTGTTTATATATATTTCCTTCTAAGCTCTTGGAGGTATCGTATGCATGTACATATATACATGCATATATATATTTATATATGTGTGTGTGTATGTGCGTGTGTATGTATGTGTGCGTGTGTCTATGTGTGTGTGGGGGGGGGGGGTACATAAGGTTTTCTTGATGTATGTCAGGAATGAATTTTTAAACAAGAAAGCTGCTTACCAGAGAGTTTGACTCGAGGGTATCTTTTGAATCTTATAGCATTAATATAAGTATGTATTGCACCACGAATAATGAAACGTCGGCGTGAAGAGATTATGAATTTATTTACTTTGATATATGTTTCTGTGTCTAGTATAAATTGTATATATATGCTGACTACCATATATATTGTTCAATCATATGCAATACTTAATTATTTATTACATTTCATAAGAAAGCCTATAGTAGTGAAATTCAACTATTCACTACGTGGTAGAATTCAGTAATGAGATTTTTGTTGAGAAAATGTAAATAAGTTAAAAATTGCGTGAAATACAGTAAGTTAGTGTGATAGTAGAGAGGAGTGGGGTAAAGGAGTTTCACACTATCCATCTCCGTGCTGTGATGTGGAACAATTATACTTTGCCCATTGTTATAGGGGGGGGGGGTGATGTTTATATTGTATGGGGTATAAAGGTATAAAGAGTGGGATAGAGAATCATAGGGTAAAGATGAAGTGTAGGCTAGAGTGGGTAAGGAGGAAAGGAATTAAGAAAATGGGATTGTTTTGAATATTACTGAATCCATTGGATATGAAAAGTTAAAATGCCACAGGAAATATATCAAATAGGATATAATAAAACCTAGGTATTAGGGATCAAATCTTGTTCTAGTTCAGTTTGTATTTAGCGAAGGTGTTTAGACTTGTGTTTGCAATTAAATATCCTATTGTGCCGGGAATTTAGAAGGTCTTTTTCGATCGCTATTTCAATTACCCCCGCCAAACATAATTCACAGGCGCGTCTTTCATTCCAGTATGCACGGACCATTGTAATGTGTATTCAATATTACCGTGTTTCAGATCGCAGATCGTCGATTCAAAGTCTCTGATAAGCAGCTTTCTTGTTTAAACAAGTCTAGAGACTTTTCAGACCAGTCTATTAGATATGGTCACTAATATCAAGTTCGATAAACATCGATACCACAGCAAATTCCAACGGAACCTAAAAATAACTATGGATAAATTAGCAAAAATGAAAGATATACTCATCCCTGCCGATAAAACAGGCAATATATACTTCCTAGACATTGAGACTTATAGGAACTTTAAAGTTAAGGAACTGAATAAGAAATATAGAAAAACAGATGTGTTAAGTCTACCATTGATAACATTAATAGAGAAGGCCTTAAGATAGTCAATCGCTTCGGCATAGCTGACAGAAAAGAACCATTTTTACCCCGACTTCAAAATTTTAACCTGAAAGACCACAAAGACAACTTTGAATCTAACCCCTCAATTAGACTAATATGTCCCTCTAAATCTAACACAGGATGTATATATATACAGAGTAGACCTGGGCGTCGTATGTGTATCAAAGCTCTAGAAGGTGTGATATTTCGGAACGCCGCTGACTTCGTAGAGATATCCTGCCAGCAGCTGCTGAAGGTAATGTTTCGCAGTGAAAGCTGTATGTCGAATATATGTACGTGTACCTAATATATGTATGAAGGGGTCGTCCTAGGATCGTTGTGACATAAGGCGCCTTGGACACTTAAAACCTAGTGCAGTTCATTAACTCTCAATGTCTGAACACAGTTAAATTTTAAAGAAATAGAGATTTAGCGGAAGAGGGCAAGATAGATAGATAAAGACAGAGAGAAGAATTAAAAAGGTGATATAAAGAAAGAATCGACAACATTAGTGGATGAAAGTCAAAGTTTACTTCAGGAAGATTTGAAATCAGAGAGCTCAGACAGTGGATATACGAATTCAGTAAAGCACTCTGTCTGGCGTTCTATTGACTTAACCCCTTCGCTCCCTATATACATATATATTGGTTGTATGCTATTGCGTGTTTGTCTGCATACGCGCATTCGTATGTGGTGTAAGAAATAAAATTCGACAAGATTATTTTGTATTTCAATTGCTGAATTATCAATCAGTTTGTATTGCCCATAATCATATGTATATATGATTGATGTTTCTGAATTATATATAGAAATATATGTCATAAGCGAGAAGAAAACCTAGAAAAATTGTCGTAGTTTACATATTTCCTAATATATTTCGTTAACAAAATGCTAATAGCCCTTCCCATAAATCGAAGAGCAATAATCTTTGGAAAGCTTTTTGTAAGCATTCTAAAATTCCTCGATGTTTTCAGATAGGGCTTATAT
>OZ024743.1:118119903-118122403 GCA_964016885.1 Eledone cirrhosa
TACAGGTACACATACATATATGCACGTATCAGTTTAGCGGCGCTAAATATATAATTTCTCTCTCTCTCTCTCTCTCTCTCTCTCTCTCTCTATATATATATATATATATATATATATATATATATATATATATATATATATATATATATATATATCGGCCTTAACAACTCCCTGGCAGCATCCAATAGTGTTGGCAACGGCATCCGCAGACCCAACCAGAATAACCGCGAAATGACTGGGGAACATGCAGGACATGACGTGCGGAATAACAATCGCACCACCCCGCGTGCTGTGGGTTGTAATGGTGCTAACGACAGCTGTGGTAGCGTAGGTAACAACGTAGGCAGCAACAATGATAGCCTTACCGTCGGAAATAGACGGAACCGCGACAGAAATTGCAACTGCCGCGACAGAGGACGCCCCCCCCTTAGAGGATACTGCTTGACTGATAGGGTTATATATAGATGCACTATTACTAGCTACAATAGCGTTAAACATTATATAGGGGCTACCTCCGGCCCGTTCAAAATTAGGTTTCGAACACATCTCCACTCTTTCACAAATAGAAAACTAAGGCACTCCACTTCGCTCGCGCACTACATCACATCACTAAAGGACATAAACATCAGCTTCTCCACGCACTGGGAGATTGTCGGCAGGGCTGCACCGTACAACTTCAAGAGGAAATGCGATCTTTGCCTCATGGAGCTCTACCACATCATAACTGCACCCCACGAGCTCATCAACAGCAGAGCTGAAACAGCGATAAGTTGTACACATCGCTTAAAAATATCCTTCTTCACATGGGTTAAGGATGAAGAGTGAAACCGTACACCGGATCTCCCTGCAACAAGTCTTAACACCACGGCGGGCAGGCGCTGCAAAATAACACCCAGGAAACAATCCTTGCATACCAGACCCAGCCTCAGACAAACAGATGCGGCAGAAAAAAAAAAATTAAAATAAAAAATTGTCCGGGAAAGACTGCCCTAACACCGGCCAGAGTTACCTCCCTTGACCTGCTGCAAAATCAAAACAAGATATTTTTGCGAGCAATGAACCTTGATGTGGATTTAACCCCCAAAACTCTTTCCGGGCAATATAAGGAACACTTGTGATTATTTATGCCCTTGAGAAGCCCAACTGGGCGAAACGTACGTAGGTACTGTTTTAAATAAACATGTTTTAACGGTCTATTCTCCGATCTTTTACTTTCCCACGTATATATATATATATATATATATATTAATGCACTTTTCGTCATCCCCAAGTACTATCTTGCTTCTTGTAAAATGAGTCCTTGTCATTCCCCGAGGCTTATAAGCTCGGTGATTTTCCCGGTTTCCCTGGAGTTAAGCGACTGAGCGTACGAGACTCCATCCTGGATAGAACGCCAATTAATCACAGGGTAAATCCCGCAGCTATCGCTGGCACTTGTTTTCAACTGAGTATACTGCAGCAACGTAAAATTAATTGATCTAGTCAAGAACCCAACTCAACCCGACCACGAATAGAACTCTCTACATTATGATGGTAAGTCTGACACCCTAACCCTTAGAACACATACCTCCACAGCAGCGCTTTCAGTAGTGCTAACTAGGTAACTGAAATTTGAAATCGGGAAGCTGTTACAAAGGCGTATAGTGTATAGTATTATATGTCATGGTAACATGAGATGCAAACATGTCGGTTGATTGCGCTGTATCGCCCTCTCCACTAGAGTTGATAAATAGTTGTCAGTAAACAGTCTGCTGAGGTTAATATATATAACATGCCGGTGTCCTTGCTACTGGTGTGAGACTAGTCTCTGATTAAGCAAAATCATTCATCTGGAGTATATGTTCGGAATTGATGCAGGATTTCATTATGCATGCCATTTCAGGTTTGAGGAATGACCGTTCTGCATAGCTGAAGACACGTTGGGCTAATTTGGTTAAAGTGTTTCTTTTGGGGAATATCCGGGCTTACTTTAATATATGCAACCATTCGCAGCGACAATGCTGGCAATAATGGCCCATGCGGTGATTAGGGGTTGTAGCTTTGACAAAATATCTCTGATTATTCTGCTAATCCTGTTCACTAGTTTCCTAGCTATAGCTAGGGTGTGTTTGCTGGAGGTCTAACCTATATATACTGCTTACTCATTACTTCCTACATGGAGAGTACTTGCCTGATTTGATGTCCAAACCGCCAATATTGCTTAGGTAGGAACTGTATTTGCTGTTTTAGCAGAGCTCTTTGAAGTTCGTTTTTGAACTCACCTGACGTGGCCTTTCATATAGCTTCAAGTAGCCAAGCCATCATCTCTGCATAGGGTAGAACTATGAGAATGCATTCCTGTTTTAAGTGAGTAGCGGATAAATAACGTCAACATACTCAGTCATACCATAGGCGACCATGAAAGTTTCAAACAGCAGATCCCTTTTCTTTTTTAAACAGTGATAGTTGACGTGGAACAGTAACTACTTCGTGGCATTGGGAAGTATTCTAATATCAAGGT
>OZ024743.1:118135772-118138272 GCA_964016885.1 Eledone cirrhosa
GGCGCACGTGCCCTTACCGTAATTCTCAGGGATATTGAGTGTGACAAAGTGTGTGACGAAGCCGGCTCATTGAATTATAGGTAAAGTTTATCCAACGGGCTTCCAAGAAGTTTCCGACTACATAATTACACTCGCAATGGATCGGTTTACTCGCGCTATAGTAAATACCATTCGATCATGATGTCATGCAGTGGGGCCGATCAATTCTTAACCATTCTTTCATACTGTGTTAACGTTAGTAGCGTGGCGAATCGATCAACAGAACAGCCTCCTCGTTAAATTACTCTGCGAGTAACTCAGAAGTCTACCAAAATAGCTAAATGCCATTGCTCTATTTTTTTTTTGGGGGGGGGGGGGGTTATTCCGACATAAAATCGCACCGATGTCAACTGCGTATTTTATCATTCTGTTTCGATAGTACCAGCTAATCAACTTTGCCCTTTCTCCGAAATTTGCTGGATTGTGACTAAATTAAAAATCAATATTCGTGGTAGTTTCTGTTTAGTTGGCAGTCAGCCCTACTCGAGCAGAGGTACAGTCAAAGACATTCAGTCAATAACCATCCCATGGTTTTCGTGGCCATAATAGTGAGTCCATTGCTAGAACAAAAGTTCAGTAAGGCCCCCCATTCTTATTTAGATCAGGGTAATCATTCCTTCCGATCACTCCTTTCCATGCCAGTTGGTCAGTGCCAACATGTGCATTGATATCTCCCATCAGGATATCTTAACTACATCTAACACTGCAGTGACTTCATGAAGGAAGGATCTGTATTCGAACTATTTGTTTGGTGCATAAAATTGCGCCAACGACAGAGACCTATATTTCAACCTAAGCTTCATGAGGCAAATCCTTCATCCTAACGGGATCAAATTCATAATACATTCTGACAGCCGCGGGCTTGTGAGTATCCCCACTCCCACCTGTGCAGTCCTTTCTGGCACCATACCTGAATAGTAGACTTTCCATATCCCATCAAAATCTACGGTATCAGAGCCACGGAACTTTGTTGAGAAACCGCCAACTATATCTAACCCGCAGCATCTAGACTCCTCCACTAGTTCCTGCTCCTTACCTCTAAGGATTGTGATGTTCCAAGTTCCAACTGTTAAGGTTTGCTCCCTTCCGTACCCTCTTTGGGTCTCGGGATAGCAATGTTTGTGCGTCCCTCCCACGCCACGCAAGACAGGTCGCAGGCCCATCGCTAGTTTTTGCAGCATAAAATGGAAACTGCAATATATTTTTCGAACAGGCCCCTCTACTTTGTTTACCTTCGCGAAGGACAATGCGGTATAGTTCTTTCTTGTTTCCCTCATCATATTGCAGTTTCAGTTTCAGTGGTCTTATTCGCGCCAGTCACCAATCTCGGCAGAGCTGTTCTGCTAGAGAAGGGGTCGCGTGTTACGGATACCGATACGGCCACCAAATATGATGGATAGTTGCGATATAAGCGGCACACTGCCGGACGAATAAGCAGCCCCAGACCAACAATGGTATACTATTAGGGGAGACGTGTAGCTCCCAAGAAAACTCTCACAACCCAGTGACGTAGCCATGACGAGGCGAATAAAGGTCGCCTCAATATAGCCTAGTTTTCCCGGGATTGCCACAGTACTATGAAGAAATATTAGTTTAACGCTTGGAATAATAGGAAAAGAGTGTTAACGTTTCAGACAATAGTCATTCATCAGAAGGTAGCATGAGAAATAAAAGATGAAATAGAAAGATAAAAAGTGAGAAATGTTTCTAAGAATGGTTTCAGATTTAGGCACAAAGCCAACAATTCTTGTGGAGGGAAAAGTCGATGAAATCGGGCCCAGTGCGTGACTGGTACTTTATCTTATCGACCCCGTAAAGATGAAAGGCTAAGAGGCTAACCGCGGTGGGCTTTGAACACAGACAGTAAAGAACCATAACTCTATGCTGCAAAGCATGGTGTCCTACGCTCTACCAATTCTGCAAATCCACTTCATATAATGTAGATAATTTAAAGCAATACTTTAGTGCAGCCTTCACAAATGAAATATCTTTTACCCCAATCCCTAGAATCACTTGAGTTTCAAACTCTTAAAACCCATGTGAAAATCATTGTCTGGTGTCAGTCGTAATGTTGGTTCTTTGTTCACTGTGAGGTGATGGTTATAGTTGTGAGAGTTGTTTACGTTGTTGCTGATGTTATTGCTGTTGTTTGTATTGTTGTTGCTGTTATTTTTGTTGGTGTTAGTCTTAGGTCAATCCTGACTAAGCTGACCTATGATTCGAAGTCATTTCAGCTTTGATCATCCAGCCGATTTGAGACAGATATAGAAATACATCTTCTAAACTGTCATTCTATTTGTAAATTGTGATGTGAAGGAAATTTGACTGCTGTTTCTAGCATATCAACTGATCACATTAGATACATGGTAGTTGTGATAGTGGAAGTTGAGGCTATGGTTGTGATAGTCTGGAGGAAGGTAACACATCAGTTGTTGTTTTCGTAATGTTAATGATTGATGAG
>OZ024743.1:118145772-118163272 GCA_964016885.1 Eledone cirrhosa
ATTCTTTCTTGCCTTTCTAATACCACCACTGTCACAACTGAAATCAACTGCTCTACTGACATTAAATTAGCCCCTCCAACAGCACCACCACACCCACACTATAGCAATCACCAATATTACTCACAATTCTGAAGGACTCTACATCCTCAAAACTGTATAAATATCACCGGTTCTATATAGTCTCATTTCATAATATGTCACGTGACATAAATTACCTTCTCTACATGGAACTCATACGTCATTTTACAAACATCACTTGCCTCCTTTTCCAAACATTCACGACCTCCTTCTAAAATAGATCACTACAAATATCACATGTCCTAAACTGTTTCGTTTAAAATACGTCATTCTACAAACATGCTCTATATGAGCATTTTTTCATAAATAAAAATAGATCAACAGCGAAACAACTCGGCAAGAGTGATTCAACCAAGATCTTACGCACTCATTTCAGCTATTAAAAATAGAAGTTAAATCTGCGTCAAATCCCATCACAGGAACTTAGCAATGGCCACATTGGGTAATATGGTCACGGGTTCCATGTAAACAGGAAAAATACGGATTGTCGCGGAATTATTTTTAAGAATTCACACCCCACTACCACCACCAACCACAATATACTGTACTTTCAACACAATTATCATATAATAATCCACAAATCTGACTTGATGAACACCCACTTCAACAATAATAAGGATAATAAAGTAGAACAACACCGCAGGCAACATTCATTAACTATTATCACATTCAACCCCTCTCATTGTCACCACTATCATTATCATATACCGACAGATATTTGATTCTTCATGAATTTCTCCTTCTCGATTATAAATGTATGTATGACATGGGGCTTTACGGGTTCTCTCGAAATGCTAGAAACAGCAACCACTCCTTTTCAAATGAGACCATATCATAAACGTTGTCAACTACTTGGTTTCGAGACACTTCATCCACGAATTTTTTTTATCTTGAGAATCGGAAAATGTCAGGAAACATTGAAAACTTGAGTATTTTTAATGCACAACCTTCCATTAATGCATGTGTATTGTTTTGCAGAAAACAGTAAAGCATTTGGACATCTTTGTTTCTAAACTATAAACTTAAAAGAACTATATATATATGTAAAAGCTGCTGGTGTACCATATAGAAACAGCTCGAGGTTCCCTATCGCATCTTCATAGCAATAGCAAGGGAAACAATAGTTAATTGGCTCCCAGATGCCCCTAAAAAGTAGGCTTGTTCACGGTCAGCTCGATCAGGGTTCAGCAAGGTTTACTACTTCTATTACTACAACTACGGCTCTTGTCGCCATCGCCGCTGCTGCTTCTGCTGCTGCTGCTACTACTACTACTACTACTACTACTACTACTACTACTACTACTACTACTACTACTACTGTTAGAATTGTCAAAATTGTCTGAAGCATGGTTGAATGGTTAAGAAGTTCGCTTTCCAATCATGGTGTGCCGGAATCGAATGCACTTAGGCAAGTGAATTTTTATTTATCCTCGGTTTGACTTAAGCCTGTAAGTGAAATTGGGTAGACGGAAACTGTTTGGAAGCCCGAAATGTAGACGGTGTAGTCATGTACTGTGTCACTCTGATTCTCCTTGAAAAATGCGTTGAAGATATACAGTAATTAAATATATAGGCCGTTCTGTTGATCGAACAATTGTAACACGCCATTGTTGAAACTGACTGAGATCCATCTTTACGGCAGCCGCCAATGTCACCACAAGAGTCACTACTACAACAAATTACCAAAAATATATAAACAGATATATAAATAAATAAACAGTTCATAGCTAAAATGTGGTAGTGGTGTTATGAAAGAGTAGTGGTCTTTGTTATTGTCGTTGTTGTTGTTGTGTGCTTTAGTAGTTTTTGTTATTGCTGTAAGGGTGGAGCTCGACGCAATTAAAGGCGCGTGTCACGAGGACACGATCCTGATTCAATAGTTTATACTCAGACACACACTTCCTTTTTAATTCTTCGTCGCCATTCAAATATCGTTTAATTAGTTTGAAGAGTGGCATATTCTGTGCGAGCAAACGATCGTCTCTTCCAAATACACACGCCCACACATATGCAAGCGCACACACAAACACGCACATGCACACACAAGTAAACAAAAATACACACATACATGTACGGTTAGACGCAAAGTACACTTACACGCAAACATATACAATACAAAATCATATGCACATATGGAAATACATATATATATATAAATTACATACACAATAATGTAATGTGTGTGAGTGCATATATGTATATAAATGCATATATATATATATTGAAATATACATAGGAATATGTGTATGTATGTATGTATGTATGTATGTATGTATGCATGTATATATATATATGTATGTTTGTGTGTGTCTGTATCTATATATATATACAGACACAAACACACACAAACACACACACACACACACACATACATACATACATACATACATACATACATACATACATACATAGATACATACATACATACATACATACATACATGGATATGCTTGTGTGTAATGTATTAATTTATTTCTCATGTGAGGAACAACTAAAATAGACAACAATAGACTGTTAAACAAACTCATACACACATGCATTGTATCAAACATTCATATATTGTGCACTTGTATGTGCACCTGTGTGTATGTATGCGTGAGTGCCTTCTCTCTACAGTCTCAAACTAACCGCAGAATTAGAAGTAATCCAACGAAGCCACACAAACAAATATTGCCTCAATGAAGGAGATGACCTACTGGGTGAGGCTGAAAGGACTAAACCTCGACTCTATGGAATGAAGACGGGAGAGATTCGCAGTTTTATACAAATGGAAGATTGTGGAAAAACTAGTCCCAAATTTTGAACCTGGAAGAGGCCGCTACTATGTAGTGCCAAACATCACATACTTCACATTTAATGTTACTTCATCTTGTCATCTGATCAGGAAAAAACGCACCGCAAGGCAGAAGTCGATATGGAGTAACAGATTTAAACAGATAGACATTTGGAGGTGTCAGAGTATGTGTGGGGAAAGAACTTTGACAAGGTAACGAACTACTCGAAATAAAGATAAAATTCAAAAGTAAAAATCATATGGTGCTTGTGTTTTCTTTATTGCCAATAATGACAACATGACCATCCCCAAAATATAACAGTATCTGTTTCAACACAACGACTTGCCATCAAGAATCTTGCCACACATATATATAACTACACGCACGCACACATAAATACACACACACACACATACACACACACACACACACACACACACACACACACACACACACACACACACACACACACACACACACATATATATATATATATACATAGAAGTAATTCCACAACAGTTTGTTCACCATACCGAGAACAAATGTTTCACCTTATTCGGATCCTCAGATCGAGCTGAGGTTCCGAATAAGGTGAAACATTTGTTCTTAAAACCTAAGGCAGCACTTTCTTGCTCTGTATATGAACGCAATTAAACAATATATCAGTTCTCAGACTAGATCACCTGTGTGTGTGGTTGGGTGAGCTACTAAGTGTTTACTGGCGGTTAAATCGTTACAGAGTCTATTGTCTTTCTGTTTCATTTTCGCACGTGTTTCAGCAAGTTTGCCTTCAATGTAAACAGTGGCTATAGGAGTGAGACACATTCAGTATATTTGCATGCATAAGTACATCTGTACGAACATGTGCATATACGAATATGTATGGCACACAGATGTGTACACGCATACAGATAACGTATGCATGTATATGTATAGGCACATATACATGCATATATGTATGCGTACATACATACCGTTATACAACGCAAATTGCTACTATACGACACTAACAATAAAGGAAAGGATATTATTCAATTTAATCGTCTTCAGTACATGAAATTTAATTGCGCATGTAAGGATATATTCGATTACATCAACTCCACAAGAAAGACCCGGTAGGATGAACGGTGAACTTAAAATGATAACGTAAATGGATGTCATACAGCACCCCATGGCATTATATGCAGTGATCTTCCCGTTTCTGCAATACTAAGAAGAATAGCTTCAATGATTAGATCCCATCTCATAAATGTACATCTGATCATTCTTCTGTATTTGGGAAATTTGGGCCGGACTGCATAAGAACTACGGGAAGTTGTTTATAGTTCATGAATTGAATGTTCCCCAGCATAGACTACTCAGAGATATTTAACGACGTGCGTAATATTGGAGAGAACGTCGTTGTTTTTCATTGCACTACACGGCCTGAATCAATACAAGAGTGGTAGGAATCTGCAAAATCCTGACAAAATTCCATATTTCAGGTGCAGATAATTGTCTACTATTTGAGATCTAGGACAACGACCTAGTGAAAAAATAAAACGGAGTAAATACTGTAGCCGTAGCATAGGCCAGCTAGCCAGTGAGCACGGCGTACCTAGCCCCCAAAGCACAAGGTGTTTTTAGTAGATGGACCTTCTGCTCATTGGAGCATGTCTCTTTCAGAAGAATAACGAGGGTAGATTCTCCTAACTGGTCTGATGAAAATTGGCGGAAGGAACAATGGAGGGGCTGGAATAAACCGAGTAGTTGTTCGGTTCTTGTGGCTGACCTATGTTTTCCATCAATTTCCAGTTGATAATGGCCAAATAGATTGTAGACTCGTTCGAATTTCAAATCACGTTACTCCAGTGAATCATGACGTTGGTCGACATGACATTGCTTCTCCAAGGCCATAGTTTAAAGAACATCCGCATTCCTTAGTCAATACGCGCTTCTGGTCCTAACATTAAATTTATTCAGTATGGGGTCGACTAGCGACATTTCCATGCATATACACCCCATTGTGACGTTTATCGCATATGTCAATACGGATATTCTGCATCCCAATTTGAGCGGCATGCTCCTCAAAACCACTGGCTTCCGAGACACTTTTGCCGGAAGGAGTCAGACCACCGAACAAATGACGTCCGTTGAATTCCTCCAGTTTCTGAAAATTGTAGAAAAATGTTGGAATACATCCACCAAGTAAAGATAGTAGCTTTAGGCAGATCTACTCTTGTCACAGCCCATAGATGTTAGGTTTATCTTCGATCAGTATTTAGGATAATGATTATCCTTATCATTAACAATGTAGTCTGACTTAATCAAACTTTCATGCTCACTCTATCAAATAAATTAGCAGCCACATTGCAAGAAAAAAAAGCTAGTAGGTGTGAAAGGAACACCCAACGAGAATGGAATGTGTGAATAAAATGGAAGTGCACAAGAGCAACTACTTTATGAATTGATTATCTAAATCATTAATAAAAAGGAAATGAAATAAAACCAGTATGTATGTTTTTTTTGCATTGGGAGTATGACCCTCTAAAAAGTGCAATAAGATATTTGATAAATATTTTGCAAGACACACCCTCATACACACACATACACTTACTCATACACATACAAGCACGCACGCACATAAATACACACACACACACACACACACACACACATATATATATATATATATATATATATATATATATATATATATATATATATATATATATATATATATATATGTATGTATATACATTCATATATCTATATATCTATATATGTATTTATTTATATATATACATACATACATGTGTGTCTCTGCGTGTATATATACTTATATATATATATATATACCATGATATTAAATAAATGGAAACTATATATATAAATCACAAGGGATTGACACTCCAAATTCACTATTTTCCTTTTACTTTGCTCCACTTTTCAAATTAAATGACACGACGGTTCAGTTATATTCAAATATTGTAAGCGCGTCCATTGAGAATATCGTCTTTGACAAACTGGTCAGTTACTCGCATGTGTGCGTGCTGAATTCTGGGTTTTTCCGCTGGGAACAACACCTTGCCCCCCCACCCCTTTTTGTGTGTGTACATCCATTCACTCATTCATTTACTGCCTTTCTACCTTCCTGTGTCTCCCCCTCCATGCACCCCTTTTCGCATAAATTTCTGGCACCTCCTAATATATAGGTGAGCTATGCTGCTCTCTTACCAGCACTTTCCCTTCCAACCACACACACCAGCCACCCACCCCTGATGCCGCTCGGTGCCC
The DNA here is from genome assembly GCA_964016885.1 of Eledone cirrhosa. Classification (NCBI taxonomy): domain Eukaryota; kingdom Metazoa; phylum Mollusca; class Cephalopoda; order Octopoda; family Eledonidae; genus Eledone; species Eledone cirrhosa. Next base: position 118,151,901 of record OZ024743.1, read on the forward strand.
CAGTCCCCGGCCCCACGCCCCATCCTCCACCCCTCCAAATAAACACTTGCAGCACTTGCGGCACTACTAACAAACGGAAGAGGGGCCGGAACTCTTTGGGGTGCGGCTGCTTCCACCACCTCACCTGCGTTGGCTTGACTCGTCGAGGTGCCAATGCCCACGCAGCGTGGAGGTGCAGGAGCTGCCTCTTTCCCACGTCTTCCCAGCCACGGCCGTCTGGCACACCACCAGATGGGACAGCGAGCTTGCCTGACGCTCGAGCCTCGCTGGTCAACATCGCTCGGCTCAGGCAACTCCGGAAGAGCCCACTCAGGATCCCGAGAGTGGCACGGGTGCCGGTAGCCGATGCCCTCGCTTCCTCGATTGAGAGCGTCCTGGACTCCAATCGAGCCAGTGACTGGGAGCGGTTGTTCTCTTTCGCCCCACTCGCTCTCAGCCTCCCCAGCTCTGGCACTGACCAGGGCAGCCGGTCAACAGCAGCCTTTGTCAAGGCCAATGTCTCGTCATTTGGGCGAGCGCCCATTCCCAGCGTTCCCAGGGACGCCACACACCCCACCCTCAGGTACCCCCTATCCGCAACCCCCGAGGCCAGCGTCAAGCGTTTGCGTGACCAGGTAAACGCATAGCTTATCGTGGGTGATGTCTAGGCAGCAGTCAGAGTTGTTGCCTCAGAGTACACTGTCCTCCAACTACCCAGGAGATCCTGGCTGCTCTTAGGCTCAAACACCCTGAGCCACACACTGATCTCAGACCCATACCCCCACCCGACCCTCACCTGCTCCTTGTGGCTACTGATGCAGATATCATGTCCGCCATTAGGTCCTTCCCAGCTAGCAGTTGCGGAGGTGTAGATGGTCTACGACCAGGCCACCTCAAGGAGTTGACATCCCCCCTCTCCGCTGAGGCCGGGCGCCGCCTTCTGAGTGCAATTGTGGCGCTCACCAATAGGCTCATTCATGGTGCCCGCGACCCTTACGCCCGAGGCCCCTTTTCTTCGGCCTCCGCTCTCAGGAAGACAGAGGATGGTATACGCCCCATTGCTGTGGGCAATGTCTTCCGGAGGCTGGCTGCCAAGGTGATCTGCAAGTCCGTCACACACGAACTGGGTGAGGAGTTTAGTCCGGTGCAACTGGGTGTCGGCGTGTCCGGTGGCTGTGAGGGAGCCTCTCGTGTAATCAGGCAGTTCTTCAGCAGCTGCCCATAGGTACCGGCATCCAGGGACTCCAGGCACCTCATTGTCAAGCTTGACATGAGGAATGCCTTTAACTCTTTACGGCAGGATCATCTGCTCGAGGTCTGCCTCAGCCGAAGCTCCTCTGCCTACCCGCTGGCCTACCTGTCATATGGATCCCCGAGCATGCTCCTAGCTGCTGATACGGTCATACCCTCGGCTACTGGGGTCCAACAGGGCGACCCTTTGGGACCCCTCCTGTTTGCCCTTGGTATTGACCACATCGCCCGGAGTATCACGGCCCCTCTCAACGTTTGGTATCTGGATGAAGCTACGTTGGGCGGGCCCGTACGGACGGTCTGCCAAGACCTGCAATCTGTGATTCCTGCCCTGGCGGGAATCGGCCTGAATGTCAACTCGGCCAAGTCGGAGGTGGTGAACGTCAGGCTCGATGCTGAGCTTTGCTGCCTCCGTCTTGGACGTGCGGTACATTCTCCGCCAGGTTCAGGTGACCCCTAAAGAGGATGTCTTCATCCTCGGGTCACCGATCCACCCGCCGGCCATCCGCTGCACCATCAGGTCCTGACTTCAACAGCTCCAGACTCTCATGAGCCGACTGGGTTTGATTGACGGCCTCCCAGCTCTCTTTCTGCTGAGGAACTGCTTCGTCACGCCGAAGCTCCTCTATACACTCCGCAGCGCTCCATGCTACACCCAGACATCTCTCCTCGCTGACTGACCTCGATACTTGTATCTGAGCAGCAGCCGAGGGTATATGCAATGTCAAGTTTGACGACATAGAGTGGCAACATGGAATATTTACTCCAGTAACTGCTGAGTGCTCTAAATCAGTTATAAACATTTATGTTTGTCGAAATTCCAACAAATTAAATACAACTTCTACACACACACACACACACATATATATATATATATATATATATATATATATATATATATGTGTGTGTGTGTGTGTGTATATATATATATATATATATATATATATATATATATATATATATATATATATATATATATATAAATATATATATATATATATATATATATATATACACACACACACATATATATATATATATATATATATAAATATATATGTGTGTGTGTGTGTATAACAAGAAAGCTGAAGGAACCAAATAAAACCAAGCATCCGCTACTAACCCATTTGAAACAATGCGAGAACACAATGGCAGACGGATTTCCAAGGAAATCGGAAATGAATTACTATAAAGTAGAAACCGCTCGACATGACATCGACTCGACAATCGATTAATATCAAGTTAATTCTTGATTGTTATCATGCAAGCAAAGATGTGTTCAAAAGCGATCAACTTTCTAATCCTAGAGAAGTCGATAAGAAACCACTTCAATCATATATTGCAGTCATGTGAAAGTCATCCACACAGTGCGTTGTATGGTTCAATGTTAGTGTTGATGAAGTATTCAAACGATATCTCGTTTAGATAACGTGTCAAATGTCTATACTGGTTTGTTGTGTATCTTATCCTTTTTGTGGCTTGTGTGTTTAATATGCTGTTTCATAGAAGAAAATCATTAGGCTGGCAATATGCTAGAGTGCAACATGCGATGTTGAATCACTGAATCGTGAGATAAGAGTTATCTGCTTATCGGGCATATGATTTGAAATGCTAAAGGTGTATTTTCTTTCATAGATGAAATTAATTATATCTTCAAATTCATTATTATAGTTGTTCAGCCCAAGGTCAACATTGATTAAGCAAACCCGTAATTAGAGTTTTTCCAACCATATTCATCCCACCCTATTCCTGGGTATTTAATATATAGAACTAACTTGCCCGATCATTTTTTAAACGGTGAGGAATGATTTGAGGTAGATTTCGTTGTTCTTACTATGAGATCAACTCATTGTAATATGTTGTTGTTGTGAACCAGCATGGCTGCTCTGGCTGAGCATATCTCTAATCAATGATATACCTGTTGTGACCATCCTGTCTTTTATTCAGGAATTGTAAGGGGTTAATCGTAGTTAGGCATAAAGGAGTTGGGTATAAAACACAAGCTTATAATCTCAAAAGAATAGTATGGCTGCAGCATGAGGGTATTGACAGAGACCTTAGAAAATGTGTTACTGAAACAACTGGTGTTTATTTGGAAACGTAAAAATTAATTAAATACTTCGACGATCAATCAAATGTGATCTTAATTTCATACACAACAATATATACCATGATGGAGCAAGATTTGACTTATAGCGGGTGGTGACTAATTTAGATGAACTGAAACATTTCAACACTGTCAATCATCCGTCATAAGCGGATGTCTTGAATGTCAATGTACAAACAATTTTCTATATAGATAATAAACACAACCACAGGGATAAGGTCCGAACGTGGAAGAGCCGAACTCCCACTATCATCGCCTCCATCTCTGTGTATGGTGAGCAAATGTGGTCCCACGTGCTGGCCTCCCCACAGCCCCGGCGGATAGAATGGCGAAGGCGTTACCCCGGAGGTCGGTAAGGGAGAGGTTTCGGGTCTATTTTAGAGCTTTCTTCACTACGTTATAGAGTTATATTAAGATGATCCGTTTACTGGCATCATTCATTTACCCTGTTAACGCTACTTACTTATGTCATTTCAATAGGCTTCTTATTTCGAATACATCTTCCAGCACAAAACCGGCCAGAGTTTTTAAGACTTGGCTAAAGCCAAAGTTGAACTCATGCAATTTCAGAGGAAGTCAGTTTGAAGAACCTAGATATGTTACCCAAATTCAACATTTTAAAAACGCTTTTGCCCCATCTCAGTTTCTTAGAGGGATATACATGCTTTGTAAGCATCTTGTATAACATATTTATGTATAGAATGTATGGTCTCTTCTGCCCCCAAGGAAAGGATTAGCAGAATTGATAAAGCATTAGACAAAATTATTTGTGGTCTTTAGTCACTTATCTTTAATTCTATACTTAAAATAATGTACACATCAAATAAGTACTACGGTTAATATAGTCGACTGTTCCCTTACCACCAAATTTCAAGTAGTAGTAGTGATGGTGGGGGTGGTAGTGGTGGTAGTAGTAGTAGTAGTAGTAGTAGTAGTAGTAGTAGTAGTAGTAGTAGTAGTAGTAGTAGTAGTAGTAACAGCAGTGGCAACAGTAACAGTCATTGACAAAGCGATCTGAATACAATATAAAACGAGTTGGTGCAACAAAAGTATGTGCACGCTAGTGTGTGCTTGGGTGAGTATGCAATGTTGAAGATAGCATGTGTGTGTATAAATCATATGACAGACAGTAAGAGAGATAGAATCATAGAGAGGCGAGGCAAGATATAGTGTGTGTGGTGTATATATATATATATATATATATGTGTGTGTGTGTGTGTGGGTGTGTGGGTGTGTTTGAGAGTGCGTATGTGTATTAGTGTGTGAGTGTGTGCGCGCGATTACATATGTTTGATTCGAAGACAATGAAGTAAAATGAGAGAAAGAGAGACGGTGAGTTTAAGACACATTACTGTCCCGTATACACGGAGAAATTATTTGTTGTCCAAGAATATCTCTCGACTCTGATTTATGTGAGCGGAAATTAATTGTAAATTAAGAAGGGATATTGCATGTAATCATTTGAAATGTTGTTACATGTCATCATGTGTTCCTCTTTCACTCCACAATCTCTAACACTGTCCCATTCCATGTCTCTGTGTGTCTAATTTTAGTGTGCTATCAAGCTTTATATATATATATATATATATATATATATGTCTAAAATAGAGAATGTCTGTCTGTCTGTGCGATCAATAAAATTCGAGAACCACCCAACCGATTGTTTTCAAACTTTACACATGTAATACTTATGGTCCTGTGAGTGTTTTGAGAAGAAAAGGATTTCAAATTTCCAATGCCCTTGGGACCGCATTAGGCGATTTAACGATCTCTCTCCATAATTCGTAGTCTTTCTCTTTTTAGATAGATACATAGATATAACGTTGCGCCCTTATAATATCTGTCGGTATGCCTGGCTGTCTGCATTACGACATTATGACGTAGCTGTGTGTGTGTGTGTGTATGCGTGTATGTCTGTGTGTGTGCGTGTGTGCGTGTGTGTGTGTGTATATGTATATATATAGTGTGTATATATATATAGTGTGTAACGTTTTTCGAAATATTTACTTCTGCGTTCACAGAATGATTTTTTCAGTTTCAGAAGATCCCGTTAAGGGTGAAAGCAGCGATTCTTTGCTTAAACTTTAATCTTGATATTTTAATATATATATATATATATATATATATATATATATAATTATATATTCGTGTACAGATATTTTTGCATACACAATAACAAAATATAAACAAACGTATTTATTTCACGAGGCTTGATAAGAATAAATATATATCAAATGTATAAGAACCATAGAGCAAATCCCGAGCAACGCCGGGCCATTCTACTTCTACTAGTATATATATATATATATATATATATATATATATATACGTACATGTGTGTGCGTGTGCGTGTGTTCTGTATGTGTGTGCGTGCGTGTGTGTATGCGAATGAGCGTCTCTATCTTTGTGTAGAAGCCTTTGTTTATTAGTCATACTCAATAAGAAAGACATCGATGAATAGGATATTTAGGATTGATTTCTTGCTTATAATCATCATCATCATTATCACCAGTTCTACATTCCAATTACATGACCTCTCCATGGTCGCTCGACATGCTGGAAATAGCAGCCACATTTTCCATAAATAACACTAGGCTGTCTGAAGATAAATAACACGACCTGTTTAATTCTATACTCTTCTCAAATCATATAACACTTTGAATGTTATTCACACACACACACGCAAACACCACTGGTGTTCTCTGTGGCAATGCTTTTACTATCTTGTCTACTGGATTATGCTGAGATGTGCCGCCCAGCCCAGGGTGTAGTGCGTGGCTCCAGCTTTCCTCTTCCCTTTTTATATTATTGAATTTTTCTCACTCCTCTGTTTCTCTTTTGTTTCTATCTGTTTATCATTTTAATTTTTTTTTTCAAGAATACTTTCATTATTTATAGAGATAATTAAAGAGATAACTAGACACGGAGAGATGTCACAAATTATGTTACTTAATATAGTCACAGTGCCTCATATTTTAAAGATGGTTTATAATGAGATCTTTCACCTCAAACATACTTTTTTAGTGGCAGGAGAAAAAGTAGCACATATAAACCGTGACTGCAAGGGAAAAAGGAAGATAGCCATTATGTTCCAATATCCGATGACCAGGTTAAAATGCGTGTAAAAGAGTACAAGCAAAATCTGATTCATCATATGATTCCTCGAATAACTCGAGCCATCTTTCTAGATTTACCATTTCTTTGCTTCTAACTTTACGTGCAGTGTTGTTACAATATATTCATACTTTTTCTCGACTTCCACCCACACAATCAATTTTTTTCCGGTTATGTATTGTGGGCTTGCTTTCTCTTCTGGGGTAGTTTCTGTTTGGAATATTCTGCAATCGGGCATTGTTTTTTTTCTCCCAGAGCCTCATGTTTCTCTCAACACCAAATATCCAAGAGGGTACATATTTGTTTTTTTCAACATATTCAATTACTTTTTGGTTTAAACTCTCAGTGTACACAATACGTCTCTTATTTAAGGTTAAAAATGAAACTATTTTCAATGTTAGCATACGTCAGTAATTAACTTTCACTATTTCGGTAGAGAGTCGAACGCCATGCTTTCCAGCATAGTTAAGTGCATTTACGGTCTGAGTTCAAATCCCGTCGAGGTTAACTTTGCCTTTCATCCTTACGGAGTCGATAAAATAAAGTACCAGTAACGTACTGGGTGATTGCTGGTCTTATACGAAAAGTAGAAACAACTATTAACCAATAATTAGAAAAAATAACTAATCACATATAAACAAAATAATATATTATCATACAGTAACATCATACCAACTGAATTAATTTTTGCCATTGTAGCTATTTGCTATGCATATAGAGTTTCATGCCCAAAGGCAATGAAGTACATACATAGGTCGTTTGGTTACTTGGGCTTACTGACTTCGACATTGCCGATTTCACAGCTTTGTTATTGTATAAATATATAGCCTTTACATTATGATGTAATATCATTATTATCCTCTCCCTATATTTGAACCTGAGTTTTATGTTTAACATTTCACATTATATACGAGAAAATGCCCCATATACATATATATATATATATATATATATGCAAGATTATCTCCCTCTCCCACTCCTCTCTCTCTATATATATGCAGATAATATATATATACATATATCCCACTATTTCATTAAGCCTCCTCAACTACCTTTTCATGAGTCACTTCATATATCATTCTTTCTCTACTCTCTCTCTCTCTCTCTCTCTCTCTCTCTCTATATATATATATATATATATATATATATATATATATATATATATATATATATATATATATATATATATATCCATCTATCTATCTATCTATCTATCTATCTATTTATCTATCTATCTATCTATATATCTATCTCGCTCAATCACACACACCCTTTGCCTTTGTAACTGCTTTAACGTCATAACATTCATTCTATCCGTAAATCTTCTGACAATTCTCCATGTCTCCCTTTCTCCCTCTCTTTCTCAAGTGGTTTGCGTCTCTTTAAATATCTCGCCATGTCTCCCCTGCTTTCTGTTCTATGTTCCAAAATTTTCTTTCTCATCATCAATCTACCTGACACTATATATTACCCTCTCACTGTCTATTTCTCGCTCACTCTCACTCCTTAACACCCAAGCTATTCATATCTCTTTGTTTCTCCAACCCTTTCCAGTCCCCTGTTTCTGCCATTTTCCCTGCCATCGTGTCATCGTTATGAAAGACCAATCAAATGCCCTATGAAAGTTTCTGACATAACGATGGCCCCAACCTCGTACTGGAGGATTGTTAACAGCCATCATCTATTTCGCTTCCGCCCATCACACTTTCTTCCTTTCTGGTCATCGGACAACTTGCTTCCGTGATCGTTTGTCTGTCTTTCTCTTTATCTCTGTATCTGTCTCTGTTCATGTGTCAGTGTTTGAATTCCTTGCTGCCGGGCTGTAACTTGGTTCTCCTTCCCTGTCCCTCTTTTTTCTTTTCACCTATCTACTTCCTCTCTCTCTCTCTCTCTCTCTCTCTCTCTCTCTCTCTCTCTCTCTCTATATATATATATATATATATATATATATATATATATATATATATATATATATATATATATATATATATATATATATATGTTTATCTCCGTATCTACAAGTAAGTAAATCTAGATTTCTATTTATCTGTGTACTTATAGTTGTATACCTATCCAACTCACCCCCATCCAGATACACACAAACACACATACACAGAGAAAAAGAGAGGTAAAGAAAGAGTTACTTTAACTTCTCTTATGCCAAATTCTCCTTTTTCCAGTTGTAACCATATACACTATAGGTGCATAACAATATATGAAATACATTCTCACTCATCATGTAAATTAAAAGAATAGCACTCGCAAGAGGGCACCGATAAAGCTACAATGCGATAAAGCTACACCGATAAAGCTACATACGCCCAGAGTATGTCAAGAGATCGGGTGAGAGACTCAACAGTACGGAGACGACGACAATGAGCAGGAATGAATTACGGACGCAGAAACGGATCACACAACAACATTTACTTGGGAGGTATTGGAAGTAAAGTGTCACTCTAGAAAAATCTGTAAGAACACAAAAGGACTTAAAATGCATCAAGCCAGAACCAAATGTGGAAATGAGGAGTAACTAAAGCACCGTACAATGGTATAACCCGGGGCGATACAGGAGAACTCCAGGCAGGAAACATCCTACAGAATTAGAGATCCCTCAGTACCGGTATTCTTGCAAATTCTCAGGAGGAACCACACAGGAGGGCCAAACCCATCCTCTGAGACGACGGAGTAAATGATTCAAAGCTAGTGATATTAATTAGACCAAGACAGGGACAAAATATTAGATGTAATTTTAGCAGGGAATTTTGAGCGGAAAGTGAATCTCCTCTGGTAATAAAATATAATTTAACAAGGGAGCGTTTCCAAAAAAAGGACGAGAAAACCATCCACACTAAAAACAGCACAATAGAAGGGAAACGGAAATCAACCGCTTGAAAGAAGAAATCAAAGCTCTGAATAGCAGTTGAAAGTAACGCCTGACAGTGAAAGGACAGGCATCAAGGATCTAACAGATCAACTGCGGAAACATCTCTACAGATTTCGAACAAAGAACTTGGCGGAAGCAGAGGAAAGTGAGAAATGAAAAGGCTCAATTTATTAAAGTCACCTTTCGATTCACCAGATCCCTATTATGGATTGCGAAGTCAGGAGGACTGACTAACTCTAGAGAAGACGTGGAGGAGTTCTTGAGAAAGACCCAGAACTAAACACTCAGGACACCAAAGAAAACCTCAACACCTGCAAACCGTCCTGCCGGTAAGTCAATTGTTTGGTAAAATGAACCAGTACGTTTTCTGCTCCCGGTCCAACTGTAAACTTACATGTTATATAAGAAATGCTCATTGTTCCTTCGGAGGTTGTGGAGGCTTCTCCGGTTGGTTTGGAGAAAGGGAACCATTCCTTCGTGTTGGAAGAGGGCAGAAGGCTGTTTCTTGCTAGCGAAAAAAACCTCTTCATTCATCAGCCAATATAGAACAATCTCACTCCTAAGTACTGGCCAAAAGAATGACCTTGTATTTGGCTGAGAATGGGCACACTAACATTTCTCTAGAGAAGGGTGGGACTCCGATCTTTTCTGGATGTCTGGGACACACGAGATTCCACAGCCAGATGATCAGTGAGGCCAGGAAAAACAAAGGTGACCTGAAAATGATATAAATGAATTTAGCCAACACGTATGGATCAATCCTTCAGGCCCTCATACAAACAGACGGGTGTTAGCAGTAATTGACTATGTTGCAACTTGGACAAGATTTTACAAATCTCTCTCTCTATCTCTCTATCTCTCTCTATCTATATCTATCTATCTATCTATCTATCTATCTATCTATCTATCTATCTATCTATCTATCTATCTCTCTCTCTTTCCCTCTCTATCTATCTCTCATTATTTCCCTCTCTATCTCTCTCTCATTCTCTCTCTCTTTCTCTATCTCTCTCTCTTTCTTTCTCTCTCTCTCTCTTATTTATATACATATATATGCACACACATGCATACATATATATACACAAAAATATATGTATATGTGTGGGTATGAGTGTGGATGTAAGTCATAGGGCAAATGTATATGTGTAATAGCCAGCCATAATCACGTTGATTAAACGACTAGATAATTCAGTCGATCGAACAACAGACTGTCATCGTCAAACAGGATTATAATTATGAGATGTATGTATGTATGTTCTTCTGGTTTTATAATTTCACAAATTTTTGCCAATAGAGAGAGAGTCGGTTTCTAACATAGGCACAAGACTCTCTCATTGGAATTTACACAACATCAACTAGGTAGATATGTATGCATGTCTGCATGCATGTATGTGTAGATATAGATGTTATTGTATGTGTGTATGTATGTATGTACGTATGTATGTATGTATGTATGTATGTATGTATGTATGTATGTATGTATGTATGTATGTATGTATGTATGTATATATGTATGTATGTGCGTGTGTATGTATGATGGTATCCAATGATGTTGACTTGTTCTTCTTTTTGGTAAATATCATCTTGGTTAAGAGAGTAGGACTGGCTTTGTGCAGTGCCTTTGCTCACTATAAAAGCTTCACGGCACAGGCATTGCTTTATATCTGGAGATCTCTCTGCACTTGTCATCACATGGTACCATGTGTCCAGCACTATGTGTCAATAATTGTCACAAGTGTAGTGTTTGTACCAGAGTTTTCAAGTCGCTGGCTGGACTAAAAAGTCACACTTGTTCAGCGCATCGATAGAGGTTCCCCTACATGGATATAAAGTAGTAGCCGTACTCGAAAACGAGTTGGCAGCCACCATGTATGTATGTATGTATAGGTACAGCACTATGTGTCAATAATTGTCACAAGTGTAGTGTTTGTCCCAGAGTTTTCAAGTCGCTGGCTGGACTAAAAAGTCACACTCGTTCAGCGCATCGGTGGGGTTCTCCTACATGGATATAAAGTAGTGGCCGTACTCGAAAACGAG
>OZ024743.1:118165772-118168272 GCA_964016885.1 Eledone cirrhosa
ACTTAGCTGAGAATTGACTTCCTGATGACGAAAGGTATTCTCCATGTTCCATTCGGAAACCATGTTTATTCCCTTTCAGAAACTAATTAGTTGGAGTGAAATTTTAGTAAGTAAGTTAATTTTTATAATTTTCTTATTTTACGTCTTTCATATAACTGTTCTGCATCCCCTTGCATTGAACCACAAAGTTACTAAGAGAAAACCTATATATTTGCTAGCATAGGTATGCATCTGTATATATATGTTGGTAGATGTACTAATTCTTTATATATATATATATATATATATATATATATATATATATATATATATATATATATATATATATGAAGAAAGTTAGTCCTTCATCAGTGATCTTCCAACCATCATAGGTATTTCATCGCTTTAAAGACCATATACCTCCGGTTGGTGCGAGCAACGGCTAAAAAAAGTCGTTGGGACACGTAAATAAAGGGGACACGTGTGTAAACAAACAAAAATGGTGACGCAACGAAAAGTGAGGAAGAAGGAGTCAAGTCCCAAATTTCTATGAATTTAAATTCGGTGAAATCGTGAACGAGAGAGAATAAAGACCATCAAACCTGGTTGGAATGTGAGCAAGGAAGGAATTCCGTACAGGTCTAACGGGAGGAAGAAGGGATCTAGTCTGTGATTTCGGTGAACGTAAGTTCTGTGAAATCGTAGACGAGAGAGAGAAAAAAAGCGACCTGCCATACCAAGGGTGCGAAAGAATATATATATATATATATATATATATATATATATGTGTGTGTATGTGTATGTGTGTATATGTATATATATATATATATATGTGTGTATGTATGTGTGTGCATGTATATATGTTTGTATGTATATATGTACGCACAGGCATTACGTAAAATATGTAAAAATATCTTCACGCACAGGCATTGCACGATATAATTAATTAATAATTATTAATAATGGTATATCGTGCAATGGCCATACTCGATAACGAGGGGGCAGCCATAAGCCATCAGGTATGTATGAATGTCAGGTTGTGTTTTTGTTCTGCAGAGTGTCAAAAATCACCCTCATCGCCAAATAAACTTGGTAGGGTTGCCGATTTAGTCGACGACAACCCGACCATGCGACAGGTTGTACTGGGTCACATGTAACCAGTAGCACTCAAGAGTGACCCGACATACAAAGGGCGGGAAAACTCATAAGAGTCAACGGCCATCCAAAAGTGTGTAGATATGTGTATGCACATGTACATGTGTATGTATATGTGTATGGTTATGCGCGATGCATGTGTATGTATATGCGCAGGGACATAGAAATAGTCGGGCTGAACACCCGTTCGCACGGTTAAACCACTGGCAGTGGAGGATATTCTTCTAGGACATTCTTCAGGGCATTCTTCTAGGAGAAGGTAACTCAGGAAACTGTGATAACTCCGATATGAAATCTGCGGCTCAGTAGTTACCGATGATGTTGACCTTTTCTTCTTTTCGGGTTATAGCTACTGTTGCTCAGAGAGTGGGTTTGGCTCAGTGCAGTCTTTCCTCACTTTAAAAAACATTTTCACGCACAGGCATTTCACGATAGAATTAATTAATAATTATTAATAATGATATACCGTGCAATGACCATACACGATAACGAGGGGGCAGCCATCACGTATGAATGTATGTATGTATGTATGTATGATGTATGTATGTGTGTGTATGTATGTATGCATGTATGTGTGTTTATATGTATGTATGTATGTGTGTTTGTGTATGTATGTATGTATGTATGTATGTGTGTATGTATGTATGTATGTATGTACGTATGTATGTATGAATGTATGCATGAATGTATGTATGATTGTATGTATGAATGTATGTATTTTTGTATGTATGCATGTATGTATGTATGTGTGTATGTTATCTCTTTCTCTTAATTTCGAGTATATTTATTTGACCGGCCACCTTCCTGGTGGCAAGGTTGTAAAAGAAAAGAAATTGTCATCCCTTGAATCGCAAGAATGTTTTGCAAATTTTGAAGGTCCCAGCTATCGCAGCCATTTGTAGACTATGAATTAGGGAGCTGCGCTCTTTGTCCGCTATTCCAAGTTGAGTCATACTTTGGTCTAAGGGGGTTGGTATATAAACCGTAGCTCCAATAATGATGGGTATGAAGCTAAAGGTGTATCTTGGATATTGGATTTGTAAACTCCTCATCAATGGTCAATAGATGTCCTCTTTCTTCTGTATTTTTCTGACAACTTTTACATCAAGTGGGCAGCTGATCTCCACAAGAACACGTTTTCAATGTGTGGTCCCAAACAACAATATCAGGCCGGTTGTGCTTTAATTTGGTGGCAGTTTTTATTTTCTGATTCCACCAGTATTCCTTAGTGCCATCTGTCTCAATATATTCTTCCTCGTTTGTCGTTAATTTTGTTTTCCGAAGTGCGTTCCAGATGGTTCTAGCTATCCCATCGTGTCTCATGGGGAGGTAGTAGCGAGATGACATTCTTTCGCAGCTGGCAACA
>OZ024743.1:118173272-118235772 GCA_964016885.1 Eledone cirrhosa
CCATCAAGCAAGCTTGGTGAGGTTGCCAGTTTAGTCGCCGACAACCCGGTTATGCACAAGTTGTACTGGGGTGCATCTTACCATTAGCGCTGAAGAGCGACCTGACATAAAATATATATATATCATGAGCAAGAGACTCCCAGTCTTCATTAAGACATCTCTCTAGAAGTTCATATAAAATCTGCGACTTCGTTTGCATCCAATGATGTAGAACAGTCCTTCTTTTGGGGTAAATGCATTCGGTGTTTAGAGAGTGGGATTGGCTCCGTGCACAGCCTTTCTTCACTTAAAAAAAGATTCAAGCACAGTCATCGTTTGATAGGTGACATTTTTTTGGCGATGCATGGCATTGCTGGTCATTGGCAAGTCCCTAGCAGGAATAAAAAGACACGTCGATGCTGATTCTTAAGTACCAATCGATGGCATTACTCGAAATCGAATTGCAGCCATCATCATCATCAAGTATGTATGCATGCATGCATGTATGTATGTATATATGTATGTATGAATGTATGTATGCATGTATGTATGTATGGACGAATGCATGCATATATGTATGTATTTATGAATGTGTGTATGTATGTATTATGTATGTAAGAATGCATATATATATATATATGCGTTCGTATGCAAATTCAAATGGTAATAGCATTAGAAAATCGGGTAAACTATCTTTAGGGTAGAGAGAGAGACATATATTGATAGATATAGACGGAAATAGAGACTGAAAGAGAGACAGATTGAAAAAAAAAGAAAGAAAGAGAAAGAGAAAAAAAAACAAAAACATACAAACAGTTAAAAAACAGACTGGGGCAAATATACTGTTTTAAGTTACATCTAGTATCTTAATGTCTGAAAATTATGCAGAGCAAAATTCTATTTATTTTCTCTCTTAAAATATATCTTGGCCACAATCTAGACAATAAATTCCACTCTTTAAGTTTTTGATTGATTGATTGATTACAAATATATTAATCTGTTAACGTATTCATACATTTAATTATTCATTTCATTTTATTTTATTAACAGGGGAGTCCGGCCATTGGTTTGCGCGTGAATACAATGCCAAAGGCGTCGTTGTATGAGGGAATTGGCTTGTATATAGAATACTGACAAATCGTGATGAGCTGTAATCAGATGATAACAAACCACCCACAACATCTGTTTCGGAGTGAGGGTCAAAAATATGACAATGGAAATTTAAGCCGTAGAAATGTTCGGCGTGTCCTGGTGTGACCTGAAAATACATCTTTCCTTTCCTTCCGTGTATTTTTCTTTTTTATTCTTTGTTTCCTTCGTTGGGTCTTTTTTTCTCTATTTATTTGTTTCTTTCTTTCTTTCTTTCTTTCTTTCTTTCTTTCTTTCTTTTTATAATTTTTATTCCAATATCGCTGACAAATGATGATTGTTGTTTGTGGCTTTGTTTCAATGAATCAAATTCTCTTCTAGTTTCTCTCTCTCACTTTCCATTCATTGCATCTCACCCCTCGATCTCTCTTTACCTCCTCTCTCTCTCCATCTATCTATCTATCTATCTATCTATCTATCTATCTATCTATCTATCTATCTATCTATCCCTCTCTCTCACTCTCTCTCTCTCTCTATATATATATATATATATCACCTATCACCCTACCTCTCTCTCTCTCTCTATAGATATATATATATATGATATATATATCACCCTACTCCTCTTTATTTATCTATCTGTGGTGTATCTTTCTATCTCTTAGAAAGATATACAAGGAGAACATATTACAAATGAATTAGATTTCTAGATAGACAGATAGATTTCTAGATTTCTAGATATACACATAGCTAAATAGTGAGATATATAAATAAGTAGATAGACAGATAGATATACACACAGCTAAATAGTGAGATATATAAATAAGTAGATAGACAGATAGATATACACACAGCTAAATAGTGAGATATATAAATAAGTAGATAGACAGATAAATATACACATTGCTAAATAGTGAGATATATAAATAAGTAGATAGACAGATAAATATACACATAGCTAAATAGTGAGAGATATATATAAGTAGATAGAGAGATAGATATACACACAGCTAAATAATGAGATATATAAATAAGTAGATAGACAGATAGATATACACATAGCTAAATAGTGAGATATATAAAAAAGTAGATAGACAGAGAGATAGATAGATATATCTCTCTATATATATTTTAGTCTTTTACTATTTCCAGTTATTGGACTGCGAGCATGTCGGGGCACCCCATTAGACCGTTTAAATCGATTCTATGGACCCCAGTACTTATTTTATCAAACCTATATTGTCGAAAAGCTAAGTTACGGAACATAAACAATCAAACAAACACACATACGCTTGCATACAGAAATATATTGAGATTTATCAATAGATAGCGATGTTTAGAGTAAAGGATGAAACTAGAGAAAAGATCTTCTCGTTGCAACTGTTACCATTGGGTCTATTCCTTATTGCCAGTGTTTGTATGTTACTTTATCTTTCATTATAGCATAACTATGATTATAATTATTATTTCTATTTCTATAATTAAAAGTAATAACAATTCAGTTACTGTCATTGTTGTCGTTGTTGTTATCACTATAAAGAATAGTAGTAGTAGTAGTAGTAGTAGTAGTAGTAGTAGTAGTAGTAGTAGTAGTAGTAGTAGTAGTAGTAGTAGCAGCAGCAGCAACAGCAGCAGCAGCAGCAGCAGCAGTAGTAGTAGTAGTAGTCATAGCAGCAGCAGCAGCAGCAGTAGTAGTAGTAGTAGTAGTAGTAGTAGTAGTAGTAGTAGTAGTAGTAGTAGTAGTAGTAATAGTAGCAGCAGCAGCAGCAGCAGCAGTAGTAGTAGTAGTAGTAGTAGCAGCAGCAACAGCAACAGGAGCAGCAGTAGCAGCAGTAGTAGTAGTAGTAGAAGTAGTAGGAGTAGTAGTAGTAGTAGTAGCAGCAGCAGCAGCAGCAGCAGCAGCAGCAGCAGTAGTAATAGTAGTAGTAGTAGTAGCAGCAACAGGAGGAGCAGCAGCAGTAACAGTAGCAGTAGTAGTAGTAGTAGGAGGAGGAGGAGTAGCAGCAGCAACAACAGTAGTAGTAGTACTAGTACGGGTAGTAGTAGTAGTAGAAAGTAGTAGTAGTAGTAGTAGTAGTAGTAGTAGTAGTAGTAGTAGTAGTAGTAGTAGTAGTAATAGAAGTAGTAACAGCCGCAGTAACAGCAGCAGTAGCAGCAGCAGCAGCAGTACGGCACTACACTAAGAGAATACGAAGCGGTGACAGGAGCAATGATCAACCAGGAAAAGTCGGTGGGCCTGCAGCTCGGCACATGGAGAGGCAGGTCCATGCTGTCCAACAGCGTCGTCGGGCGGTGGACGGAGGGACCAGTTAAATTGTTAGAGGTCTGTTCGGTCCGGAGCTCCAGACGGACAAAAACTGGGACGATGTGACGAGCAGGGTGGCTTCTCTCACCCAGAATTGGGCGGAGAGGAGGCTATCTCTGAAAGGTCGAGCGGAGGTTGCTAACGCGTACATCGCGTCCGTCATCTACTACCGCCTGACCGTCGTGCTTTGTCCTAAGCCTCGCCTGACTGCGCTGGAGCGTTTGCTCTTTCGCTTTTTATGGAAGGGATGCGCTCCGATGGTCAGGCGTTCCATCTGTTGTCAACACCCGCTACGTGGAGGGATGGGCATGCCGTGGATAATGATGCGCAGACACACGCGCTCAGGCTACGACACCTCCACCTCTTCCTCAACGGTGATCAGGTGTGGTCGCCGTTTGCTAGACGCGTCTTTACCCAGCTCGTCTCCTTGACGGAGCTGCAGTACTGGGTCAAGCGAACACCGAGAGGAAGCGCTTGGAGACTGGAATGTCTTCAGGCGCTCACAGCCCTCGACCAATCAGGCAATGTAATCGGTGGAAACTCCACCTCGGCGTTCTATAGAGGATTAGTGGGGGGAAAGAGCGACGACGTACTTGGGGAAACTCTAGGCGTCGACGAATATCAACTAGCCAATCTCTTCGGAATAACTTTCGGGCCGGGGCCTATGGACAACTTCCAGAAATCCCTGGTCTGGCAGTGCTACTGAGGAGCTTTGCCAGTTCGGGATAAACTCTACAGGCATGGAGGTGCCGTCAGCCTAGCATGTCCGAGATGCACGCAGTGCGACGAAACCGTCCAATGCCCGTGCATTGCTGAGTTGTGGGTTTATGTCGAACACCTGCTGTCACGTGTAGGACGGATCCGGCTATCAGCTGAGTCCACCGTGAGGATTGCCCCGCCCTCTTGCTTTAGCCGGGAAGGGCAGGCAGTTTTTATCTGTTTGGTGGCCATGGCGAAAGAGATAGTATGGTGGACACGTTTGAAAGGGCTGAAGACGAGCACTTACCTCTTCGGTGATGCCCTGATTAACTTTTTCAAATTTCATTTGAAAAGGAAAATCAGGGTATAGAGGGAAGTGCTCTCTTCCCAGCATTTTGTTGAAAGATGGGTGAGAGACGGAAGAATGGCCGGAGTGAATGGGCCTACTCTGAGTATGTGTCTGTAAATTAAAGGTGGAAAACTGGGATAGGGCACTTGCCCTGGTGATCAGGGTCACTGTGGTATTTTAATGGGCTTTCTCCACAAATGTCCCTCGGAAGTCTCCCCCCTATTGTGGAATTTTTCATTGTTATTTCTTTGTTACATCCTCTGTTTTTGTTTTTTACACGCAGAAATACCCATTTGTACCGTCCTGTATTGTCCTGTACTGTCCTTAATGTCTACTTTATGTAAACCCTTGTGGTTAATAAAGAAGGCATTATTATTATTATTATTATTATTATTATTATTATTATTATTATTATTATTATTATTATTATTGGCGACCTACGTAGTAAATCGTATCATCGTGAGCTCCGCAAAGGTTTGTTATTTCCGTTTGTTAAAAATTGTCATTTATGGAAAATTTTATTGTTAACTGTTTATAAGCGCACATACATTGTTTTCCGAAAAGGACACCCAAAAAGATTGGGGCCTTGTGCCCAAAATTTTAACTTTTATTATTATCAAAAAATTTCTTTGAAAAAAAATGGCTAATTCACCTCTGCACCAAGCAGCTGAAAGCCTTCCTCACAAATTAACACCTCACACCGACACCACCATTGTAAATGTTACTACGTTTGCCAACACTACTAAAAATGTAAGCAGTAGCAATATTTTAAATTTGTCTCAGGCAGACATTCATTTCCCGCCATTACCAATGACTGCAGGTGTTAAAGCCTCCACCACCACCACCACCGCGACAACCACCACCCACACCACCACCGCGACAACAGAAACAAAAGAAGAAAAAAAAAAATTAACTCGTGATGTCGAAATGAAATCAAGCAAAATGGACTCTTCCCCACCAAAGACGACTGACGTCACCACCACCACAACTGAAACTAAAATTAATATTAACACAAATAACGATAGCAACAACAACAACAATGACATTATAAAAACCACCCTCAGTTTTGCCAGAGTAGCAAAACAGTTCGAAGCATTTACGGTAACTCAGGAGGATTTAGAAAATGCCAAACAAATGGTAAAGAAAGATGGGTACAGGGTCAGCCTCACCCCCCACCTAATAAAATGGAGCATCAGCGCCTATGCACCGTGTCGTATCGAACAATAAATGTAAAATCGCGCCGAGTGGAACGGGCACCCGAGTCCCAAATCCAAAAAGCTTTGGAACATGTGTGGGCAAGAAAAACCCACATCAGACGTGGGCAGAAGTATGGAACCGTGGACGTGTTCTTTGAAACACCAGAGGAGGCTAGAGAACACTCCATGGCCCCATTAAGAATTGACGACTTCACACTCGTCCCAAGCTATTGTGGCCAGAGACTCGTAAACATCAGGGTGACCCATGTTCCACCGGCCATCGAAATTCCCTGGCTAATAGCGGCCATCCTCGCCGGCATCGAAGCCAAAACAAAAATAATAGCAATAGCAAAAGAAAAGCAGGAGAACTGGTTCGGATCTGGGATGGAGCTCCTGATCCAAGCGGACCAAAAAAGCATTGAGGAGATCCCAGAGGTAATAGACCTCACTGACGGCAGCCACCTCACGGTAATTAACGAGTGCAGAAGACCTAGGTGTGTCGTTTGTGGTGAAGGAACCCACCTAAGGGCTTTCTGCCCTCAGGCTAAAAGGTTGAGGCCACCTCTCCTACCCACCCCAGTGACACAACCATCAACACCACCAGTAGCAGAGATGGCAGCAACAACTGTAGCAGCAACAACAGAAGCAACTATAACAGCAACAATCCCAGCAACAGTAGCAAAAGCAACACCACCACTACCACCACCAGCAAAACCAACACCACCACCACCCAACGCTTCAGAACTAGCACCAGAGCCTACACCATCCACGACGCCACAACCAAAACTAACGCCTGTGGAGGATTTTCCACTCCCCGGCCTATCACAACTGGAGACAGATTGTGACGACGAGGAGTGGGAAACGATATCCGGAAAAAAAAAAGAAACCAAAAAAGAAAAAATTCTCTTCCTTCCCCCTCCAAAAACAAAATACAGAGGGAAACAAATAAATTAAGAAAGAAAACAGTTAGGACAGATATGCCACCATCCACACCAGCATCACCAACCCCATCAACCCAAACACCAACACCATCACCATCATTAACCCCAACACCACCATCACCTACACCACAAAAGTCACCAAAATGCGAAACAGAAACAAACCCACAACAAACGCAAACAAAACAAAACAACCAAAACGATACACACTACACAGCATTAAATTTGAACAACAAGCAATTATTACACTACATCCAACACAACACCAGCATCACAGAAAAAGACTACACAACAACCCCAAAATTCACACCACCTCCACACATACAAATCACTCGCATCACACAGAAAACGTACATGACACTAAAAAAAAAATTCCCCAAAGACATCGGAGACTTCCGACAAGCACTCTCCAGGAGGATTTATAAGGACATCCTTCCTGAGGAGGCCAGAAGCAGTGAAAAGGATGGAAAAACCGTCCTTCCCCTACGAGAAGTAAGGTAAGTGGTCTTTCCCATCTTTTCCACTCCTTTTCAACATGACCTCACTCAGAATAGGCAGCATAAATGCGCGTGGCTTGGGGTCGTTATGGAAGCAGGGCCACCTGCTCAACGACCTCAGGTCACTAAACATAGATGTAGTGGCCATCAGCGAGACCAGAATCTCCGAAGCACAGGCTTTCGCACCGATCTTCGGCGGCTACGATGTGTACGCATCTCCCAGCCGTCCGGGATCGGGGGGAGGAGTTGCTGTGCTTTTTCGGAGAGGTTTGGATCTTGCCATACGGGCCATCTTCCTGGACCCAGAAGGTAAGTTGGTGGTGCTGGACGTGACCAGCGGAGACGGGCAAGCTTTCCGGTTAGTGGCCGTCTATGCCCCGACAGGAGCAGGGCGGCCTGATTTCTTCCGGCGTCTGGAGACCTTTCTTGGAACGTCCCGCTCTTTAGTGTTAGTGGGCGACTGGAACGGGATCTTAGATGCACGCTGGGATTGTGTGGGATTAGTGGATAGGGAAGGAGGGTGCAAGAGTCTCACCAACCTGCTCAGACGTTTTGAACTGTCTGACAAGTACCGAATGGATTTCCCGAATGTACCAATGTGGACTTGGACAAATCGCATAGGGTCATCCAGATCATATCTAGATAGAATATGTTGTAGGGAAATAGATATGTCTAGCATAGGCTGTCCACAATTCAAGATAGTCAGCTACACGGACCACAAATTCGTGATCTGTGTGCTTGACTTAGATAGGCTTCATAGACGAGGACCCGGCTACTGGAAGCTAAACGCGTCCTTACCAGCGCGCAAGGCCTACAGAGACCGGATTAGCGAACTAGTTAAGCGGGCGTTGACGGGGCCATCGTCAACAACAAGTGGTGGTTTGCTCTGAAAAGAGCAATTAGAATAGAGTCCATTAGGTTTAGTAAGACTTTAGCAATAGAGAAAAATAGAGCAGAGGGAGAATTAGTTAGAAAATTAGATGAGGCGCTCAGCAAAGGCATCGCGACCGACGTACTTGCGGCGAGATTGGCCCTTGACCAATTCTTCAATGCAAAGCACGAAGGATGCGTTGTCAGAGCTAGGGTGCGTGCTCTCAGACACGAGAGGACGAAAGCCGTTCAATGGGCCCGAGTGGCGGAGGCGCGTCGTGGCAACAAAGCCACGATCCGGTCTTTGGTGGACCACGACGGGCGCATGCTACTCGATCCCGGGCAAATGTGTGAAGCTTTTCAGCGACACTTCGCTCAACTGTTCGGGGCAGTGGCGGGCCGTATCGAGGGATGGGCTTTAGTGTCTACCTCGACGGACTGCCGCGGCTTTCGGCCAAGAGGCGGAGTGTTGCGAAAAGCCGATAACAACCGCTGAAGTACGGGATGCAATGACTAGTTGCACAAGGGGTAAATCGCCTGGTTTGGATGGTCTGCCCTATGAACTTTACGTACAAATGCCAGACTTGTTCGGAGGCCTCTTGGCGGACGTCTACTGCAACTGGCAACAGAAAGGGAGAATTCCCAGCTCTGTGAGCCGAGGAGCGGTGGCGCTGCTGAGAAAGGATCCGAACAAGGGGGATAACATAGATAATTTTAGGCCCATAACTCTGCTAAACACAGAGTTCAAGATTTTGGCCAAGGTGCTAGCAAAGAGCTTGGCGCTTGTCGTTGGTGGTCTGGTGGGAGAGGCACAGACATGCGCCATTCCCGACAGATCCATCCACGACAACCTCCACCTCATGCGATACATCGTAGAGAGTGTAGCTAGGGAACCTGGCACGGGTGGGTCTTTGATCAATTTAGATCAGTCGAAAGCCTTCGATAGGGTCGACCATCGTTACCTAGCGGCAGTCCTGAGGGCGGCTGGCTTTGGGCCCGTCTTCAGAGGCTGGATCGATGCCATGCACAGCGACATCTGCTCTGTAGTGAGAGTGAACGGTCACCTTTCGGAACCGTTCAACATCATGCGCTCGGTCCGCCAAGGATGTCCCCTCTCGTCCCTATTGTACGTATTGACTCTCGAGCCATTACTGCACAAACTGGAGACGTTGAGGGGGGTCCCGCGCGAACTAGGATGCGGAAGATCCGTGTCAGCATATGCCGACGATGTCACCGTAGTGGTGTCGAACGCCAAACACATCGAGGCGATCGGCACTACACTAAGAGAATACGAAGCGGTGACAGGAGCAATGATCAACCAGGAAAAGTCAGTAGGCCTGCAGCTCGGCACCTGGAGAGGCAGGTCCATGCCGTACAACAGCGTCGTCAGACGCTGGACGGACCGACCGGTTAAATTGCTAGGGGTCTGTTCGGTCCAGACCTCCGGACGGACAAAAACTGGGACGAGGTGACGAGCAGGGTGGCTTCTTTCACCCAGAAATGGGCTGAGAGGAAGCTATCCCTGAAAGGTCGAGCGGAGGTGGCTAACGCGTACATCGCGTCCGTCATCTACTACCGCCTGACCGTCGTACCTTGTCCTAAGCCCCGCCTGACTGCGCTGGAGCGTTTGCTCTTTCGCTTCTTGTGGAAGGGACGCGCTCCGATGGGAAGGCGGTCCATCTGCTGTCAACACCCGCTACGTGGAGGGATGGGCATGCCGTGCCTGATGATGCGCAGACACGCGCTCAGGCTACGACATCTCCACCTCTTCCTCGACGGTGATCAGGTGTGGTCGCCGTTTGCTAGACACGTTTTCCCCCAGCTCGTCTCCTTGACGGAGCTGCAGTCCTGGGTCAAGCGAAGACCGAGAGGGAGCGCTTGGAGACTGGAATGTCTCCAGGCGCTCACAGCCCTCGACCAATCGAGCAATGTGATCGGTGGAAACTCCACCTTGGCGTTCTATAGGGGATTAGTGGAGGAGAAGAGCGACGACGTACTTGGAGAAACTCTAGGCGTCGACGAAAATCAACTAGCCAATCTCTTCGGAAGGACTTTCGGGCCGGGGCCTATGGACAACTTCCAGAAATCCCTGGCCTGGCAGTGCTACCAGGGTGCTTTGCCAGTCCGGGATAAACTTTACAGGCATGGAGGTGCCGTCAGCCGGGCATGTCCGAGATGCGCATAGGGCGACGAAACCGTCCTGCACGCACTCGTCCAGTGTCCGAGCATTGCTGACTTGTGGGTTTATGTCGAACACCTGCTGTCACGTGTAGGACGGATCCAGCTATCAGCTGAGTCCATCGTGAGGATTGCCCCGCCCTCTTCCTTTAGCCGGGAAGGGCAGGCAGTTTTTATCTGTCTGGTGGCCATGGCGAAATAGATAGTATGGTGGACACGTTTGAAAGGGCTGAAGACGAGCACTTACCTCTTCGGTGATGCCCTGATTAACTTTTTCAAATTTCACCTGAAAAGGAAAATCAGGGTAGAGAGGGAAGTGCTCTCTTCCCAGCATTTTGTTGAAAGATGGGTGAGAGAAGCAAGTATGGCCCGAATGAATGGGCCTACTCTGAGTATGTGTCTGTAAATTAAAGGTGGAAAACTGGGATAGGGCACTTACCCTGGTGGTCAGGGCCACTGTGGTCTTTTAGTGGGCTTTCTCCACAAATGTCCCTCGGAAGTCTCCCCCCTATTGGGGAATTTTTCTTTATTTTATTTCATCCTCTGTTTTTTTTACACGCAGAAATGCCCATTTGTACCGTCCTGTATTGTCCTGTACTGTCCTTAATGTCTACTTTATGTAAACCCTTGTGGTTAATAAAGAAAACATTATTATTATTATTATTATTATTATTATTATTATTATTGACGAAAGTGGATGTACGTTTTTTGAAGCTCCGTGAGTAAGCGATTTTTTGAGGATTAATTGTAGAGAATTGTTTATTTTTTGTACCGTTGAAGCATTATAAGACTTTCATTTGTATCCTGTGAAGGAATAACTCATAATATTTGGGCCTTTTGGCCCAAATATTTGAACTTTATTTTGAAAAAAAAATAATAATTTTTTTCTCAAAAAAACATGGCGGAGCCACGCCCCCTAGAGGCGGGTCTGCTGTCGTGCAACGGCGACTTGAGCGTTGAGAGGAGAGGTGAGGCGAGGAGCGCCACCAGCACGAGTGTGAGCAGCGACAGTGCCAGCACCAACGGGCCGAGCGGCGCGGAAGTAGGTAACAGCGACAACACCAACACCAACAAGCCGAACAGCGCAGAAGGTGGTAATAGCGAGAGCACCAACAAAACAAACAGCACAGAGAGTAATAGTAGCGACAGCAACAGCACCAACAAGGCCAACAGCACAGAGGGAAACCACGACACAGGGGAGAACAACAACAGCAATAGCAGCAGCAACACCAACAAGAACAACAACAGTGACAACACCAACAAGAACACTTTCGCTGCTGTGGCAGCGGCTAAAAGGAGACCATGCTACAGCATCGACTTAACCAACAGAGAGGAAAAGTTGGCCCAGGCCTGGAAAATCATAAATCAAGAGCAGACCTGGGCAAACTTAACTGTCCCGGCAGAAGCCATTGAGGCAGTGGAAAAAAGAACGGTGAATTTCAGATGCATCTCAGTAGAGACAAAGAGGGCAGCGATAATCGCCCAAGCTGACATAGAAGCCGCACTGAAATACATCAGAGAGGACACAGACTTCATAGAGAGGGGCAGGCAATACGGCACCGTTTCGGTGCTGTTCAAGTCTGAAGCCCTCGCTGTGAAGCATTCAATGACCCCTTGCAAAACCAGCAAGGTCATAATGTACCCCTCCCACATGGGAAAACGAATAGCACGTGTGCGCATTCCCAGGATTCCACCAGGACTTGATATGTGGTGGCTCCTGGGTTGCGTAATCGTGGAAGGAACGGATACAGTCCCGGTAGAGGCAACGAGAACTGCCAGGGACGACTGGTCCGGGGTTGATCTGGAGATACTGCTCCAAATCAGACCCGAAAACGTAAAAACAATCCCGGACCACATCCGCCTCCAAAACGGGAGGGTGTTGCATATAATGACTGAGGGCAAAAGGCCGCATTGTTTCCTTTGTGGGGAAACGACACACTTGCGAGCCTTCTGCCCTCAACTGCCGAAAAGCGCAAGGGGTCGAAAGATTCCACTGCTGGCGACGCCGGGACAAGGACCACCAGCAACACCGTCAACAATGGAACCACCAAAATTGCACACCCAGGGGGGAAACGAGGAAAGCTCTCCCATTCCCCCTCCCCCCCAAAATACACACACGAACAAGAACATAAACACTCACTCAGATACAAACACGCTCACAGCCACAGACCCCTCATCCTCCAGCAGTGAAGATGAGGGAAAACCAAAGTCCCCCAAAATACAAAAAACAAAACACAAAAAAAAAAAGAAATCCACAAAGCACAAACACCCCCACAAAAAAAAATACACACACCACCCACACAAACATTTTCCCCACAGCATCACCAACACAACCACCAAAATCCCCCAAACGCAAACAAGCTAAACAGACACAAGAACAAATAGACACACAAACATCAGAAACTACAGACACCCCACCCACAACAAACGCAGACACAATAGAAACAACACTAACAAAGCTATCACCACCACAATCACACGAACAAATAAAACCCGAGCAACAAAACATTAAAAACTTCGTGCTTGCCAGAAGGGCCAACAAGGAATTGATGGCCCATGTAGCACGAAGCACAAACATCGAAAAAGACGGGGAAACATTTGAAGCGAGCACATTTCGCGTACCAGATAATTTGCTTCTGATGCGAATGTCGCTCGCTTCATACAAAGAAATTCGAAAGAGCTTTCCTCGGGATGTGGGAACCCCGAACGTAAAACCCACGTCAAGACTATTAAAGGGGTTCCCAAAAGAAACCCCACAAACCATGGAGGTCGAACCACCCGACCTTCACAAGACCCCGGAAGGTAAGTAAACCTTTCCTCTCCCATTCATCCTGCCAGCATGGCCATAAGAGTAGGAAGTTTAAATGTTCGTGGCCTGGGGTCGCCCTGGAAGCAAGGTCACTTGCTCAACGACCTCAGGTCACTAGGAATGGATGTAATTGCCATCAGCGAGACCAGAATTTCCGACACACGCGCACTGGCGCCGATTTTCGACGATTATCAGATCTTTGCATCTGTTAGTCGGCCGGGAATGGGAGGTGGAGTGGCTGTGCTGTTTAGGAAATGTCTGGATCTCGAGGTAAGGTCAATCTTCCGGGATCCTGACGGAAAGTTGGTGGTCCTGGACGTGAGCAATAGCGAAGGTGGTGCCTTTAGACTGGTGGCCGTCTACGCCCCTACTGGGGCCGGTCGGCCGGACTTCTTTAGGCGCCTGGAAAACTTTCTGCTTACGTCTCGCCCTTTACTGTTAATAGGGGATTGGAATGGCATCTTAGAAGCACGCTGGGATTGTGTGGGAGTATCTGATAGGAGCGGGGGGTGCAAAAGCCTCAAGTACCTGATCAGCCAGTTTCAACTGTCTGACAGGTACCGACTAGATTTCCCTAATGCGCCAGTATGGACCTGGACCAATCGCATAGGGTCATCTAGATCGTACATAGATAGGATTTTCATTAGGAAAAGAGATAGAAATAGTGTAGGATGTCCACATTTTAAAACGGTTGCCTATTCAGATCACAAGCTTGTGATCTGTATGGTCGACCTAGATAAGACACGTAGGTTAGGACCTAGCTACTGGAAGCTAAACATGTCGTTTCCGGCACGTAAAGCTTACAGGGACCGGGTCAACAACTTAGTTAAGCAAAAGTTGACAGGGGGGGTTGTCAACAACAGGTGGTGGGGGGCACTCAAAAGAGAGATTAGAGCAACCTCGATAGGATTTAGCAAAGAAGTAGCAATAGAGAAAAATAGAAAGGAGGAGGGGCTGATAGCTAAGTTAGACGAGGCTATTTGTAGTGGCATTGCAACAGACGTGCTAGCGGCGAGAATGGCACTAGACCATTTCTTCAATGCGAAACACGAAGGTTGCATTGTCAGAGCTAAGGCGCGTGCTCTGAGGAACGAGGGAAGCAAAGCTGCCCGATGGGCTCGCTTTGCAGAGACGCAGCGTGGAAATAAAACCACAATTCGGTCTTTGACGGATCGAGATGGACACGAACTGAGCGATTCCAAGCAGATGTGTGAGGCCTTTCGCCAGCACTTTGCTCGATTGTTCGGGAGGATGGGTGAGTCGGAGACGGCGGCGGACTTCAGTCCCTACCTCGACGGCTTGCCACGCCTCTCGACGGCCGACGCTGAGCGCTGCGAAGAGCCGATAACATCAGCCGAAATTCAGGACGCCCTTGTCGGCTGCTCGAGTCGCAAGTCACCCGGTTTGGATGGTCTGCCCTACGAGCTTTACGTAAATATGCCAGACTTGTTCTCCGATCTCCTCGAAGCGCTCTACTGCAACTGGCAGCAGAACGGGAGCATTCCCAGTTCTGTGAGCCGTGGCGTAGTGACGCTGATAAGGAAAGACGAGAACAAGAGGGACACACTAGATAATTTCAGGCCCATAACGCTGCTCAACACAGAGTTTAAGATTTTGGCCAAGGTGTTAGCGAAAAGGTTGGCGCTTGTCGTCAAAGATTTGGTTGGGGAGGCGCAAACTTGCGCAATCCCGACCAGGTCCATACACGACAACCTCCACCTCATGCGATACATCATAGAGAGGGTTGGGTGCAAACCTGGCTTCGGTGGGGCTCTGATCAATTTAGATCAATCGAAAGCATTCGATAGGGTCGACCATCGGTACTTGGAGGCTGTCCTCGAGGCGGCTGGCTTCGGCCCCGTCTTCAGAAGCTGGATCGCTGCAATGTACAGCGGCATCCGCTCGGTGGTCAAAGTTAATGGCCACCTCTCGGAACCGTTTCAGATCTCTCGATCGGTCCGTCAAGGGTGCCCTCTCTCCTCACTTCTGTACGTATTGACTCTTGAGCCTCTACTGCGGAAGCTGGAGTTGTTGCAGGGCATCCCGCTCGAACCGGGACGTAGAAAGGCTGCGTCCGCTTATGCGGACGACATCACCGTGATGGTGTCGGACACCTCGGAAATCGAGGTGATCCGCACCCATTTGGAGGAATATGAAAGGTTGACGGGAGCAAAACTTAACCCGGAAAAGTCGGTGGGCTTGCAGCTCGGCACCTGGAGAGGCAAGTCCATGCCGTCCAACAGCGTCGTTGGGCGCTGGACAGACGGACCGGTAAAGTTGCTCGGGGTTTGGTTCGGACCAGACCTCCAGGTGGATAAGAATTGGGACGAGGTGACGAGCAGGATAGCCAACCTCACCCAGAAATGGGCTGAGAGAAAGCTATCACTGAAAGGGCGGGCGGAGGTGGCGAACGCGTACATCGCGTCCGTCATCTACTACCGCCTGGCCGTCGTGCCTTGCCCCCGTCCACGCCTCGCCAATTTGGAACGGCTCCTTTTCAAATTTTTGTGGAGGGGACGGGTCCCGTTGGTGAGGCGGTCCATCTGCTGCCAGCACCCTCTTCGTGGAGGGCTGGGCATGCCGTGGCTAATGATGCGCAGACATGCGCTGAGGCTGCGACATCTCCAGATATTTTGCCTAAACGGTGAACAGGTGTGGTCGCCGTTTGTTAGACGGGCCTTTCCGCAGCTCATCTCTTTGACTGAGCTGCAGTCCTGGGTCAAGAAGAGACCGAGACTGGGCGACTGGCATCTGGAATGTTGCCAGGCGCTCACTGCACTCTGCAAGGTGGGCAATGCGGTCAGTGGAACTTCCACTCAAGATTTCTATAGAGGATTAGTGGAGGGCAAGTGCGATGACGTACTAGGAGAGGCTCTGGGCGTCAACGAAGTAGAACTGACCAGTATGTTCCGGAGGACTTTCGAGCCGGGGACGATGGATAACTTCCAGAAATCCCTCGCTTGGCAGTGCTACCGGGGGGCGCTGCCGGTTCGGGATAAACTCTACAGGCACGGAAGTGCTGTCAGACGAACCTGCCCGAGATGCGCGCAGAGCGACGAAACCGTTCTGCACGCACTCGTCCAGTGTCCGTGCATTGCTGACTTGTGGGGTTATGTCGAACAGCTATTGTCGCGTGTAGAACGGATCCGGCTATCGTCCGAGTCCATAGTGAAGATTGACCCGCCGCCTTCTTTTGGTCAGGAAGGGCAGGCAATTTTCCTCTGCCTGGTGGCAGTAGCGAAAGAGGTTGCATGGTGGACCAGGTTGAAAGGACTGAAGACAGACACTTTTCTCTTCGGCCAATCCCTCATCAACTTCTTCAAGTTTCACTTGGAAAGGAAGGTGAGGGTGGAGAGAGAAGTGCTGCCCCCCAGTACATTTACTGAAAGGTGGGTGAATGTGGCGAGAATGGCCCGCGTGAGTGGGCCTACTCTGATCATGCGCCTGTAGGCTGGTGAATTCGAGAAGGAGAGGGGTGCCCTTCCCGGGTGCCCTAGGAGCGTCGGGTGGCTCAGGACTGGTGGGGTGCTTGAGTCAACCCTGGGTGGTGATCCCTCTTATTGGGGAACTTTCATTGTTGTATTTTTATTGTTATTTTGTTTTTGTTTTTTTTGTTATTTATACTTACTCGATCTCTATGTAAACCCCCACTGTCCCTGTCTATTGTGTTGTCCCCTATATGTCGGCCCTTGTGGCCAATAAATGAAATCATTATTATTATTATTATTATTGACGAAAGTGGATGTACGTTTTTTGAAGCTCCGTGAGTAAGCAATTTTTGAGGATTAATTGTAGAGAATTGTTTATTTTTTGTACCGCTGAAGCATTATAAGACATTAATTTGTATCCTGTGAAGGAATAACTCATAATATTTGGGCCTTTTGGCCCAAATATTTGAACTTTATTTTGAAAAAAAATAATAATTTTTTTCTCAAAAAAACATGGCGGAGCCACGCCCCCTAGAGGCGGGTCTGCTGTCGTGCAACGGCGACTTGAGCGTTGAGAGGAGAGGTGAGGCGAGGAGCGCCACCAGCACGAATGTGAGCAGCGACAGTGCCAGCACCAACGGGCCGAGCGGCGCGGAAGGTGGTAACAGCGACAACACCAACACCAACAAGCCGAACAGCGCAGAAGGTGGTAATAACGAGAGCACCAACAAAACGAACAGCACAGAGAGTAATAGTAGCGACAGCAGCAGCACCAACAAGGCCAACAGCACAGAAGGTAACCACGACACAGGGGAGAACAACAACAGCAATAGCAGCAGCAACACCAACAAGAACAACAACAGTGACAACACCAACAAGAACACTTTCGCTGCTGTGGCAGCGGCTAAAAGGAGACCATGCTACAGCATCGACTTAACCAACAGAGAGGAAAAGTTGGCCCAGGCCTGGAAAATCATAAATCAAGAGCAGACCTGGGCAAACTTAACTGTCCCGGCAGAAGCCATTGAGGCAGTGGAAAAAAGAACGGTGCATTTCAGATGCATCTCAGTAGAGACAAAGAGGGCAGCGATAATCGCCCAAGCTGACATAGAAGCCGCACTGAAATACATCAGAGAGGACACAGACTTCATAGAGAGGGGCAGGCAATACGGCACCGTTTCGGTGCTGTTCAAGTCTGAAGCCCTCGCTGTGAAGCATTCAATGACCCCTTGCAAAACCAGCAAGGTCATAATGTACCCCTCCCACATGGGAAAACGAATAGCACGTGTGCGCATTCCCAGGATTCCACCAGGACTTGATATGTGGTGGCTCCTGGGTTGCGTAATCGTGGAAGGAACGGATACAGTCCCGGTAGAGGCAACGAGAACTGCCAGGGACGACTGGTCCGGGGTTGATCTGGAGATACTGCTCCAAATCAGACCCGAAAACGTAAAAACAATCCCGGACCACATCCGCCTCCAAAACGGGAGGGTGTTGCATATAATGACTGAGGGCAAAAGGCCGCATTGTTTCCTTTGTGGGGAAACGACACACTTGCGAGCCTTCTGCCCTCAACTGCCGAAAAGCGCAAGGGGTCGAAAGATTCCACTGCTGGCGACGCCGGGACAAGGACCACCAGCAACACCGTCAACAATGGAACCACCAAAATTGCACACCCAGGGGGGAAACGAGGAAAGCTCTCCCATTCCCCCTCCCCCCCAAAATACACACACGAACAAGAACATAAACACTCACTCAGACACAAACACGCTCACAGCCACAGACCCCTCATCCTCCAGCAGTGAAGATGAGGGAAAACCAAAGTCCCCCAAAATACAAAAAACAAAACACAAAAAAAAAAGAAATCCACAAAGCACAAACACCCCCACAAAAAAAAAAAAAATACACACACCACCCACACAAACATTTTCCCCACAGCATCACCAACACAACCACCAAAATCCCCCAAACGCAAACAAGCTAAACAGACACAAGAACAAATAGACACACAAACATCAGAAACTACAGACACCCCACCCACAACAAACGCAGACACAATAGAAACAACACTAACAAAGCTATCACCACCACAATCACACGAACAAATAAAACCCGAGCAACAAAACATTAAAAACTTCGTGCTTGCCAGAAGGGCCAACAAGGAATTGATGGCCCATGTAGCACGAAGCACAAACATCGAAAAAGACGGGGAAACATTTGAAGCGAGCACATTTCGCGTACCAGATAATTTGCTTCTGATGCGAATGTCGCTCGCTTCATACAAAGAAATTCGAAAGAGCTTTCCTCGGGATGTGGGAACCCCGAACGTAAAACCCACGTCAAGACTATTAAAGGGGTTCCCAAAAGAAACCCCACAAACCATGGAGGTCGAACCACCCGACCTTCACAAGACCCCGGAAGGTAAGTAAACCTTTCCTCTCCCATTCATCCTGCCAGCATGGCCATAAGAGTAGGAAGTTTAAATGTTCGTGGCCTGGGGTCGCCCTGGAAGCAAGGTCACTTGCTCAACGACCTCAGGTCACTAGGAATGGATGTAATTGCCATCAGCGAGACCAGAATATCCGACACACGCGCACTGGCGCCGATTTTCGACGATTATCAGATCTTTGCATCTGTTAGTCGGCCGGGAATGGGAGGTGGAGTGGCTGTGCTGTTTAGGAAATGTCTGGATCTCGAGGTAAGGTCAATCTTCCGGGATCCTGACGGAAAGTTGGTGGTCCTGGACGTGAGCAATAGCGAAGGTGGTGCCTTTAGACTGGTGGCCGTCTACGCCCCTACTGGGGCCGGTCGGCCGGACTTCTTTAGGCGCCTGGAAAACTTTCTGCTTACGTCTCGCCCTTTACTGTTAATAGGGGATTGGAATGGCATCTTAGAAGCACGCTGGGATTGTGTGGGAGTATCTGATAGGAGCGGGGGGTGCAAAAGCCTCAAGTACCTGATCAGCCAGTTTCAACTGTCTGACAGGTACCGACTAGATTTCCCTAATGCGCCAGTATGGACCTGGACCAATCGCATAGGGTCATCTAGATCGTACATAGATAGGATTTTCATTAGGAAAAGAGATAGAAATAGTGTAGGATGTCCACATTTTAAAACGGTTGCCTATTCAGATCACAAGCTTGTGATCTGTATGGTCGACCTAGATAAGACACGTAGGTTAGGACCTAGCTACTGGAAGCTAAACATGTCGTTTCCGGCACGTAAAGCTTACAGGGACCGGGTCAACAACTTAGTTAAGCAAAAGTTGACAGGGGGGGTTGTCAACAACAGGTGGTGGGGGGCACTCAAAAGAGAGATTAGAGCAACCTCGATAGGATTTAGCAAAGAAGTAGCAATAGAGAAAAATAGAAAGGAGGAGGGGCTGATAGCTAAGTTAGACGAGGCTATTTGTAGTGGCATTGCAACAGACGTGCTAGCGGCGAGAATGGCACTAGACCATTTCTTCAATGCGAAACACGAAGGTTGCATTGTCAGAGCTAAGGCGCGTGCTCTGAGGAACGAGGGAACCAAAGCTGCCCGATGGGCTCGCTTTGCAGAGACGCAGCGTGGAAATAAAACCACAATTCGGTCTTTGACGGATCGAGATGGACACGAACTGAGCGATTCCAAGCAGATGTGTGAGGCCTTTCGCCAGCACTTTGCTCGATTGTTCGGGAGGATGGGTGAGTCGGAGACGGCGGCGGACTTCAGTCCCTACCTCGACGGCTTGCCACGCCTCTCGACGGCCGACGCTGAGCGCTGCGAAGAGCCGATAACATCAGCCGAAATTCAGGACGCCCTTGTCGGCTGCTCGAGTCGCAAGTCACCCGGTTTGGATGGTCTGCCCTACGAGCTTTACGTAAATATGCCAGACTTGTTCTCCGATCTCCTCGAAGCGCTCTACTGCAACTGGCAGCAGAACGGGAGCATTCCCAGTTCTGTGAGCCGTGGCGTAGTGACGCTGATAAGGAAAGACGAGAACAAGAGGGACACACTAGATAATTTCAGGCCCATAACCCTGCTCAACACAGAGTTTAAGATTTTGGCCAAGGTGTTAGCGAAAAGGTTGGCGCTTGTCGTCAAAGATTTGGTTGGGGAGGCGCAAACTTGCGCAATCCCGACCAGGTCCATACACGACAACCTCCACCTCATGCGATACATCATAGAGAGGGTTGGGTGCAAACCTGGCTTCGGTGGGGCTCTGATCAATTTAGATCAATCGAAAGCATTCGATAGGGTCGACCATCGGTACTTGGAGGCTGTCCTCGAGGCGGCTGGCTTCGGCCCCGTCTTCAGAAGCTGGATCGCTGCAATGTACAGCGGCATCCGCTCGGTGGTCAAAGTTAATGGCCACCTCTCGGAACCGTTTCAGATCTCTCGATCGGTCCGTCAAGGGTGCCCTCTCTCCTCACTTCTGTACGTATTGACTCTTGAGCCTCTACTGCGGAAGCTGGAGTTGTTGCAGGGCATCCCGCTCGAACCGGGACGTAGAAAGGCTGCGTCCGCTTATGCGGACGACATCACCGTGATGGTGTCGGACACCTCGGAAATCGAGGTGATCCGCACCCATTTGGAGGAATATGAAAGGTTGACGGGAGCAAAACTTAACCCGGAAAAGTCGGTGGGCTTGCAGCTCGGCACCTGGAGAGGCAAGTCCATGCCGTCCAACAGCGTCGTTGGGCGCTGGACAGACGGACCGGTAAAGTTGCTCGGGGTTTGGTTCGGACCAGACCTCCAGGTGGATAAGAATTGGGACGAGGTGACGAGCAGGATAGCCAACCTCACCCAGAAATGGGCTGAGAGAAAGCTATCACTGAAAGGGCGGGCGGAGGTGGCGAACGCGTACATCGCGTCCGTCATCTACTACCGCCTGACCGTCGTGCCTTGCCCCCGTCCACGCCTCGCCAATTTGGAACGGCTCCTTTTCAAATTTTTGTGGAGGGGACGGGTCCCGTTGGTGAGGCGGTCCATCTGCTGCCAGCACCCTCTTCGTGGAGGGCTGGGCATGCCGTGGCTAATGATGCGCAGACATGCGCTGAGGCTGCGACATCTCCAGATATTTTGCCTAAACGGTGAACAGGTGTGGTCGCCGTTTGTTAGACGGGCCTTTCCGCAGCTCATCTCTTTGACTGAGCTGCAGTCCTGGGTCAAGAAGAGACCGAGACTGGGCGACTGGCATCTGGAATGTTGCCAGGCGCTCACTGCACTCTGCAAGGCGGGCAATGCGGTCAGTGGAACTTCCACTCAAGATTTCTATAGAGGATTAGTGGAGGGCAAGTGCGATGACGTACTAGGAGAGGCTCTGGGCGTCAACGAAGTAGAACTGACCAGTATGTTCCGGAGGACTTTCGAGCCGGGGACGATGGATAACTTCCAGAAATCCCTCGCTTGGCAGTGCTACCGGGGGGCGCTGCCGGTTCGGGATAAACTCTACAGGCACGGAAGTGCTGTCAGACGAACCTGCCCGAGATGCGCGCAGAGCGACGAAACCGTTCTGCACGCACTCGTCCAGTGTCCGTGCATTGCTGACTTGTGGGGTTATGTCGAACAGCTATTGTCGCGTGTAGAACGGATCCGGCTATCGTCCGAGTCCATAGTGAAGATTGACCCGCCGCCTTCTTTTGGTCAGGAAGGGCAGGCAATTTTCCTCTGCCTGGTGGCAGTAGCGAAAGAGGTTGCATGGTGGACCAGGTTGAAAGGACTGAAGACAGACACTTTTCTCTTCGGCCAATCCCTCATCAACTTCTTCAAGTTTCACTTGGAAAGGAAGGTGAGGGTGGAGAGAGAAGTGCTGCCCCCCAGTACATTTACTGAAAGGTGGGTGAATGTGGCGAGAATGGCCCGCGTGAGTGGGCCTACTCTGATCATGCGCCTGTAGGCTGGTGAATTCGAGAAGGAGAGGGGTGCCCTTCCCGGGTGCCCTAGGAGCGTCGGGTGGCTCAGGACTGGTGGGGTGCTTGAGTCAACCCTGGGTGGTGATCCCTCTTATTGGGGAACTTTCATTGTTGTATTTTTATTGTTATTTTGTTTTTGTTTTTTTGTTATTTATACTTACTCGATCTCTATGTAAACCCCCACTGTCCCTGTCTATTGTGTTGTCCCCTATATGTCGGCCCTTGTGGCCAATAAATGAAATCATTATTATTATTATTAGTAGTAGTAGTAGTAGTAGTAGTAGTAGTAGTAGTAGCATCATCATTATCATCATCATCATCAGCAGCAGCAGCAGTAGTAGTAGTAGTAGTAGTAGTAGTAGTAGTAGTAGTAGTAGTAGTAGTAGTAGGGGTAGTGGTAGTAGCAGCAGCACCAGCAGCAGCAGCAGTAGTAGTAGTAGTAGTAGTAGCAGCAGCAGCCGGATGGTGGAGGAGGAACAGCAGTATTATTATTAATATCGTTAGCTGTTCCATGATCCATTTTGTATCGTAGACCACCTGTCACGAACGCGTTTCGTTGTAGTTATCAGATGAACGCATCATCTGGACAAGGTCAGTGTTATCGTGTGTATCTTTGACAAACGTATGGTTCCAGACAGAAAGGAGTGTTTTGAAAATCCTGAATGGAATGAGCCTCTCTTTTTGCTTCTATCAACCTACTTAGAGCTAATAATAATCACAAATCTATGATTCACGTGTGAAGTACTTATTTTAAGATTGGCAATATTTTATTCACTGTTGACAGAATGGGTTTCCTTAACAAATCTAAGCATTTCTTTCGTAATGAAATCAAAATGTATTGTATTATTTCATTACCACACCATTTCCCATGCAGTAGTGTAGGCACGCATGCGCACACAGAGACACGCACGCATTCATATAAAGTACGTAAGGAAATACATATTTTGCAGTTGTGTTGAGAATCGTTTTTTCATGCAAAACATTTCGGAAGATACACAAAAAAACACACGTATGCACACACACATGCACACACACACATGCACACACACACATGCACACACACACACACACACACACACACACACACACACACACACACACACACACACACACACACACACACACACACACACACACACACACACACACACACACACACACACACACACACACGCACGCACACACACACACACACACACACACACACACACACACACACACACACACACACACACACCTTCTGTTTCGTCTATCTTCTTGATCTTGCTAATGAGACTGGAGTCATCTTAGGTCAGTGATCCAGAGGCATCATCATGCCTAGAGCGGACCAGGTCCACTAGTACTCCCCATCGCTGTATCCTCCAAGGTGACATCGAGCCTCTGGAAATCCTCCATGATGAATATCCAGCCATCTGGTGCGGCGTCTGTCGCGAGACCTCTTCCAGCCTGTAGTTGCTGCTTCGAACGAGAGTAAGGCCTTACCTTCGGGAACTACAATATTACACACCTGAAGTAGGCGGAGGACACCACCCTATTCAGCAACTCGATTGGTGAGAGACGCACTGACCATATGCCGAGAGGAATCTGTAAAGCTTGGCCTTCGTGTAAGCTGGGCGAAAACCAACCTCATGCATATCGGCGATGGCCCGGATCTTTCCCCACTTCAAATTGGTCCCGACATCCTGGAGTTTGTCAGCACCTTCATTTACCTGGGCTCAATAGTCACCAACAATAAAACCTGATCTCGGAGATCAACCACAGATGTGGTCTTGCCGCCGGGGTCATTCACTCCAGATGGAAGCCCCTTTGGTATCACTGCTCTCTCAGCCATAAGACGAAGCTCTGTATCTACAACGGGTTGGTCCTCTCTGCTCTCCTTTATGAAGCAGAAACGTGGCCTCTAATAGGACCTTGGCTAAGAGGATCGATGTCCTCGACAAAACACACACGCGAGCGCATACATACACACACACATATATTGAATGTAAAACGAGAGCACCTGGCTGCATATCGAGCTTTTTAATCACACTCTCCCATCTTTATTTAGAATATGATTTTAAAAAAATAAAAGCTCAAGGCTTTTACGAATTTTTCTCAAATATTCTTCGCTTAATGCGTATATATGGAAAATTAAAATTGATTTGCTTAAGGCAGAGAAACACGGTTTTGGGGAGTCACATATTTCTCATAAGAAATCTTTGAACAACTTTGCAGATGTTTTGGAAATCTAATATCTTAGAGTATTGAAGACAAATAGAGAGGTAAGATCGATAAACTCTACTATGTAGTAACATGTTCCTCACAAACGGTATTTGAAAAATTTGGGAAAATAGAGCTTGATAGATTTGTAAAAGCCTGTTGTCTCCTTTGAGTTTAAATTTCATTTTAGTTGGAAAAACAGTATTGTAGATTGATTAAAAATATTTTCTAGTATACGGATACAACCATATTTCTATGTGTGTTTGCTGCATCTTTCTATTATATTGATCTCAAAAGGATGAATAATGAAATTCGGTTTATTGATTACAAATTTATAAAAGCTAATTTAATGCAAATAGATTGAAAGTCAACATTCTGTGATACATGTTTAATTCATTAGTTATAATTTCTTTCTATTCACCAACACTACTCTTAGAAAATAAAATAAGACAAAAATAGAAATGTTGTCTTTGGTAAAAAGACAAATCAGAACATTTGAAACTTAGATAAGTTCAGGCATATACACGTATGCACCACCCATCCGTTTCGGCACCTGCTGTGGATCAAAATACAGCAGGTCTAAATAAAATAACCTTTAAAAATCTAGGCGAACACACATTATGTTAGATCATATATACAAGAACACATTCAATGATAATTTATTACCTAAATATAAAGTCAAACCTTCGCAAAATATAATCATTGCGAAAACTGAAATTAGAGAAAAATAATACCTCACATCTGGTCTACACATGATTTGTTTCAGTTATAACGACCCTTAGGATTATTCCCTGTATACCTATTGAAACAAATCCAATATGGTCGTATTGTAATTTACATTAAACCGGGATTAACTTTATTAGAATTAAGTGCAATAAAAGATTCCCGAAATATTTTTATAGCATACAAGTTTTTTCGGTTTCACAGGCGTCGATGTTACTATCGAATGTCAAAGAAATATACTTGTCGAGTAATATTGTTTGACTAATACTCAAGTAATAAAAAAAGAAAACAGTCGGCGAAATTTACTGCGAAAAAGGCGTCAATTTTATATTACAATTGTGTTAATTATATTTCTCTCCAATGGCATGTGTCTAAAACCTCATATATGACTTTTATTGGAGACGAAACGGTGGCAAATGTCTAACAAAAATTCCAACACTAAATATGAAAGCTTCAAGACGTCCAGTACCCATTTACTGACTTGATCAAGATGAAGATTTCAAATCACATTATAATATGGTAGCGTATGATTTAAGTAAAATGTGGCAACAACATTGAATCTGCCTCGTAGGCTCAGGTTAGCTGCTGTTACTGCTGCAGTTACTACTACTACAACTACTGCTACTACTAGTACTACTACTAGTAGTAGTAGTAGTCTAGAGTAGTTCAATTATGATTTCTAGTATAAGAACAAGGCCAGTAATTTGGTGGGAGGGGAAAGTCGATTAAATCGTCACCAGTGCATGACTGATACTTTATTTTATCGACCCCGAAATGATGAAAGGCAAAGTTAACCTCGGCAGGATTTGAACCCGGACCGTAAAGGGACGTAACTCTATGCTGCAAAGCATGGTGTCCAACTCTCTACCGATACTGCCAATCCACCGCACTCTAGAGTAGTTCAATTATGAAAGACGTTTTAGCCGTGATAACCGTGTTACTTTTTTAAGAGACAATACACCCACCATTAAGTTACACCATGGTTTCTTTCTCTTTTCAAGAGAGTCGGGTGATAATTTAGGGGGAATTGATTGCTATTTCTAGCAGCTCGAGGCGAAAAAGTTTCGAATAACACTTCAGCCTAACGTAATAATGGAAAAATGGAAAAAGAAAAAAAAAAATTATATTCATATTTACTATCACTAATTTTGTTAATTCTGCATTACTTTCAATTATTTACATTATAGGGAACGTTATTCATTGAGAGAAAGGGTAAGGGTTAGGGTTAGCGCCATACATTTTTTTGAAAATGCTTTTATGGAAATGCACTCTTTTAGTATTTCCTTTGTTTTGGCGATGTTGATATAATTGCCATTGGTGATATTTTATTTTATTATTACACCCATTTTGACTGGCATCTGGAATGTTGCCAGGAATTCACTGTCCTCTACCAGGCTGGCAATGCGGTCAATGGAACTTCCACTCTCGAGTTCAATAGAGGTTCCGTGGTGGGCAAGTACGATGACGCACACGGAGAGGCTCTGGGCGTCGACAAAGTCGAACTGACCAGTCTATTCCAGAGGACTTTCGAGCGGGAGACGAAGGATAACTTCCAAAAATCCCTCGCTTGGCGGTGTTACCGGGGGACACTGCCGGTTCGAGATAAACTCTACAGGGACGGAAGTGCTGTCAGATCGAACAGCTGTTGTTGCTTGTAGAACGGATGCGGCTATCAGCTAAGTCCATAGTAAAGATCGACCCGCCACCTTCTTTTGGCCAGGAAGTGCAGGTAATTTTTTATGTCTGGTGTCAGTAGCGAAAGAGGTTGTGTGGTAGACCAAGTTGAAAGGACTGAAGACAGACAGTTTCCTCTTCGGCCAAGTCCTCGTCAACTTTTTCAAGTTTCACTTGGAAAGGAAGGTGAGGGTGGAGAGCGAAGTGTTGCCCCCAGTACACTTGCTAAAAGGTTGGTGAATGTCGCGAGAATGGCCCGTGTGAGTGGGCCTACTCTGATCATGCGCCTGTAGACTAGTGAATTTGAGGAGGAGAGGAGTGCCCTTGAATCGTCGGGTGGTTCAGGATTGGTGGGGTACCTGAGTCACCTCTGGGTGGTTATCCCTCATATTGGGGAATTTTCATTGTTGTATTTTTCTCGCTTATTGTTATTGTTTTCCTATTTTTTACTCGATTTTTGTGTAAAACCCCCACTGTCACCTTCTATTGTATTATCCCCTATATGTCGGCCTGTGTGGCCTAGAAATGAAACTGTTATCACACCCATTTTAATTTACCTTATTTAGAGAACTGTTGTTACTGTGGTAGTCTTCTTGTTAATGTGGTAATCTAAACTATAATAAAGTAAGACGCGCGGGACTGCGTACGGTTTATAATTTTTTTATCCCCTTAGTAAAATAAGTTGGATTACTTTGAATAAATAATGAAAGAATATTACATAATTTATCTAGTAAATTTCGTGGCTGTTCATTAAATATATTTTATTACTTATTTAAAGATTCACTTCTTTAAAATTTTCAAATGTCAACACTTCTGGTTAGTGATTGTTTAAATAAACATTCATATATTTCTGTCATAATTTTCTCCTAATGCAGTTTATATATATAATATCGTCTTTTTTTAAATATATCATGGATTACGTTACTGATTACATAAGACAGTGTAACACAATCTTGGTTCAATTTCTGTGTATATTGTCAATTACGATTTTATTTGATCATATCCACATGCATACATAATTGCGTATAATATCAATATACACACTAACTATTGGAGCGCTTGCCAGCATATCTACGATTTTACGTTTCTTTTCCATTTTTCTACCCACCGAAATACGATTCTCGCTGAATTTATATTTTTATATATATATATATATATATATATATATATATATATATATATATATATATATATATATATATATATTTCTAGGCACTTCGTTATCCAAGAATGAGGGACCATATCGAATGCTTTCTTGTAATCTGTCCATCACATGCAAGACCAGTATGCGTCCTCTTACAGGTCCTTATTATCATCTTGTCAATAAGTAACCCTGTCTTTTGTACCACAGCGCTTCTTTCGGCATCCTTTGATTTGAACTTTACATTTTGAGTTCAAATCCTGCCGAGGTTAGCTTTGCTTTCATCCTTACGGGGTCAATAAATAAAGCACTGGGTTCAATTTAATCGACTTTCCACATTCTCAAAATTACTGGCCTTGTGCCTATACTAGAAATCATTATTATTATTATTACAGAGATTATTTGCTAGTCGCGCTATGAAACGTAAATAAATACCTGATGCTATTTCGCAGCTTTTGTCAACCAAATTTTGCTTACAATGCTTTAGTCAGTCGTATTCTATATGGTAAGATACAATTGTCCAAATTGCGGCAATATAGAATCGAACGCGAAAACACGTTGTTACGAAGCGATGTACCCGTATGTTTGTCACCCGTGTTATTGTAGTCATTGACGACTTAGTTGTTGTTCTTTTTGACATTGCAGTTACTGTGCTATAGCTGTTGCTACGATTAATAAAATGGTATTGCCACCATTTGGGTAGATCTGTTGTTTTTGCTGCTGTTCAACCCCAGATAATTTCTAATCTGTCATACGTATAACTGATCACAAGCAGAGGAAAATAAGACCGTATATTCATTAAAGATGCCAATATATTATTTGAAAGATATTGGCATCTTTAATGAATATAAGGTCATATTCTCTCTGCATTTGATTAGTTATTTGTCTGCCAGATTAGTAATTATCTGGGATTGAAAAGGGAGTGGATTGGCAGTATCGGTAGAGGGTCGGACGCCATGCTTTGCAGTATAGAATTACTGCGCCTTATGTTCTGAGTTCAAATCCCACCGAGGTTAACTTTGCCTTTCATCCTTACAGGGTCGATAAAATAAAGTACCAGTAATGCACTGGGATAATTGCTGGTCTTGTGGCAAATGTAGAAACAATTATTTGAAAGATATTTGGTTGCTATTTCTAGCTGGTTGAGGGGCCATTGAGAGATTTAATCTATTGGTATAACAACTATAATTGGTTGTTATTAATATTGTTTTGCTGACTGTCATTATTGTTCTACAGCAGATGATGGTGATGGCTATAAAGGATTTGTTGTGTTGCTGTTGTTTATATTGTTGTTTGTGCTGTCGTTGATATTGCGTTGTTTGTAATGTTTGATAATGCTGCTGCTATTTTTATTGTTCGTTGTTGTTTTTGGTTTTATTTTCTGTATTTTTCATTTATTGTTAGGGCTATTGTTTTTGTTGTTTTCGTTTTAGTTGTTATTTGATTCTAGTTTTGTTGTTTTTATTGTTGTTTAACTGCTGCTAGCATTGTTGTTGTTGGCCATGTTTATTATTAGTTTGTTTGTTTTTATTCTTTTGTTCTTTTATCTATCTATATATATTTGTTGTTGTTCTTTTTGTTGTTGATCATGATGACATTGTTGTTACAAGATATTGTAATGTCATTTTATCATATTGTATTATATTGTATTGTATTGTACTTTATATAATTTCCATAAACAATTGGTCCCATCGAGAAATGAACTATATATGCCTTGCTCCACCTGGTGCATTTTGTTAGCCAATGTAGGCACAGATGGGAGTTTCACGCTTTTCTAGGCAACCAAGTGATTCTCTTTAAGCACTTTTTCCTCTATATTGCGCTAGAGACAGACTAGCCTTTTCAGGGCCATCTTAGCCGCTCAAAATGTTAAACAAACAAAATGTATAAAAACAAATAATGGAAGAAAAATAATAGATAAACAATAAACAAAGAAATAAAAAAAATATGTTGAGTGTTAAGCAGGAAAATGGAGAAAATGCAATTTGGTGGTGGTCGTGGTGGTTATGGTTGTGGTGGCGAGTTGGTGTTGATGTTATTGTTTTTTTTTTGTTGTTGGTGTCAGTGGTGGTAAAGTTAATGCTGTTGGTAATGATGATGCTGTAGGCA
The DNA here is from genome assembly GCA_964016885.1 of Eledone cirrhosa. Lineage (NCBI taxonomy): Eukaryota > Metazoa > Mollusca > Cephalopoda > Octopoda > Eledonidae > Eledone > Eledone cirrhosa. The sequence goes on from OZ024743.1 coordinate 118,203,350, forward strand.
TTGGCGCTTTTGTTGTTGTTATTGTTGATGGTGGTGGCGTTATTGTTGGATTGCTGATAGTGGCAGTGGCGGTGGCGGTGGTCGTTGTGATGGTAGAGGTGGTAGTGACTTAGGAATTAAAACGGTTTTGCTTGAGGTGTTGGTGGAAGTGGGAGCGTTATTGCTTTCGGTGGTGGTGGTGGTGTTGGTGATGGTGGTTGTAATGGTGGTTGTGGTGGTGGTAGTGGTGGCAGAGGTGGTGGCGGCGGTGGCGGTGATGGTGGCGGTGGTGGTGCTGTTAGTGTAAGAAGCGATATTGTTTTGAGTATTATTGTTGTAATTGTTGTTCTTGCTGATGGTTTCGTTACTTGTGGTTGTGGTGGCATTGGCGGTTATGATGCTGGTTGTGTTGTTACCAGTGGTGGCGTTAGTGGTGTTAGTGACACTGGTGGGGTTGGAAGTGACGGGAATGTTATTGATATCGTTTTTGTTGTTGTTGTTGGTGGTGATGTGGGGGGGGGGGCATTGTGGAAGGTGGGGATGATATGGGGGTCGGTTTATCATGATAGTGATTGTGGTGTTCGTTGAAGCGGAGATATAGGAAGCAGTAGCAGCTTCTGTTGAACTGATGTTGGTAATGAAGGCGGCAGTGTCTTATGATTGGGAGGTGGTGTTTTGATAGCGATGGTGCCTATGTTGTTGCTATGGTTGTCGGTTGTGGTGGTGTTAGTGTCCATAGTGTTGTCATTGATGTTAGTTGTAGTGATAGTGGTAATGAAGATAGTATTGCTTTTTAGCGGTATTCTTATACGTGCTGATGATGTTAGTGAAGGTGGTAGCAAAGGTGGTGGTGAATTTGTGGTTGGATGCAGTACTGCTGGTAGTGTTATTTATGATAAGACTACTGGGGTGATGTTGGTGGTAGTGCAGGAGCCCTGTGATATTGATGATTGTGCAGATGGTGGTGATGAAGATGAGGAGGTATTGCCGGTTATATTGCAGTTGATAGAGAGTGGGATTGATGGTGGTGGTGATAGTGATTATAGTGATGACGAAGATGATGCCGACAACAGATTTCATAGTAGTTAGTGGTGGGTGATGATCTTGATAAAGTAGATGATTGTAGAGCCGCATTCTACTTTGGGTGTCGACGCTAGAAGTAACGATGGTGGTAGTGGTGAGAAAGGCGAGCAAAGAAGTCTCTAATAATGACCGGATAGCCAGAGGGTGTAGGTCAATGGATCACTTTAGTTAATAAGATCTATTTTAATTTGGTTTGGTTTAGACCGCACATTATCTAATTCTGATTGGAGTAAAGGACATAGAGAAAACAACATAAACACATACACACGCACTGATATATATATACCTCTACTCTTTTAAATATATATATATATATATATATATATATATATATATATATATCCACTCTCAAGAGCGTGAAACTAATAAACCTTTGTTCGTACTGCCTCTCTGTTTTGTTTCCGTTCAATTTTTTACTATATATATATATATATATATATATATATATATATATATATATATATATATATATATGTGTGTGTGTGTGTGTGCGTGTGTGTGTGTGTGTAAAAGCAGTTGAGTTACGTAGTATTGAGATTGTTTCGAAGTTGTAATGTGTGCGTCCCAACTCATATGACCATAAAAGTAATGATCGATCACTACAAATAATAGTTTAGAGAATATGCTGAAGTAACTCTGGAGAGAAAAAATATCGGAATCAAATCCTACATCTCATCCATAATTTCCTCTGGCTTTGTCTCATCTCAATTCCTCTTATATTTATAGTCCCTGGATGATTTGCTATAGAATGATTCATACCATTATGAATTAGTACTACCTGTCTTGTGCTAAGCGAACATTATACGTGGTATAATTATCTCCTATGGTACAAATACCTCCGACGAAACACGTGGCATGGATTAACAAAACTATCCATTTCTCTTTTCAGCAAACCCCGGGCAATGTAATTTCGAGCATAAAGGCGGTATTGTATGATATTGAGCCCTGGTTGCTTGACAGCTTTGAACATGTCACAGGAAAGATACGTTGAATAATGTATTTCTCGATTCCCTATGTACAGGGAAAAGACAGGATGATCAAAGTTGGCATACTGTTTATCATAGGTCCCTTGGATTAGGTTTGATCTGACGCTAGAAATCGACAACTTATCTCAAATTATTGATGATAAATCATATAGTGCAATTGTTGATACAAAATAGTCGAGAAAATGACGGGTGGAGGGTGTGTCAAGTTTGGGGAGGTCTAGAACACATGGCGGACTCAAAATTGAACCATCAATAAGAATTTCAGGCTAAACAGGTATAAGAGTTTCTTTTCCACTAATCCCTCATCTGTAAGTTGGATGAATTTGAGATATTGTGAGAATCATGCATTTCCCAAGTCTTCATTAATTTTACAGTTACGGCAGTCTTTACTGAAAGTTCTTTACCACATACCACTAATATTCAATGTCTTGACAAGAAAATAAGATGATATAATTTTATTGACTGTGAAAGTATTTAGAAGCTAGTTAGATGAGTGGTTTAGGATGAGTGTTAACCCATGACCATTGTATATTTTTTCTGAATACCGAATTTGATGTTTAGCTTAAACATTTGTAGATCAATGTTATCAATATTTCCCGAAAGTGCATTTTGTTTCATTGTAACTGTTACAGATTTTATTGACTATTTTGTAAATAAGTTAAAGAGAAGTAAACTCTGATATGCTTCTAATTCTCACCAGTAAAACAATGCAAGGCATGTTAATATGCTCTGTATAAATTGACCAACAACATTCAAACTAAGCTAATTTGTCATGCACGTAGCATCCCTGAGAACATTTTCACCGTTGTTGTTTTAAATTAATTAATCAAAGAATAGTTTTCACACAAAATCCAACTAGTCATTCTATGATCTAATAAGTTTCTCCCCGAGTAGATCTAATAATTGTTTTTATTTTAGATTCAAGGCCAGCATTTTAAAGGGGTGGGGAAAGTCGATTGAATCGACCCCAGTGCTTACTGGGACTTTATTATATCGGCCCCGTAAGGATGAAAGACAAAGTTAACCCCAGCGGGATTTGAAATCCGCAAGTAATAGGCCATAACTCTATGCCACGTAACATGGTGTCCGACGCTCTACCAATTCTGAAAATCCACCGAGTAGATGTAATAATTGTTTCTACTTTTGGCACAAGGCTAGCAATTATCCCAGTGTATTACTGGTACTTTATTTTATCGACCTCGTAAGGGTGAAAGGCAAAGTTAACCTCGGCGGGATTTGAACTCAGACCATAAAGGGCCATAACTCTTTGCTGCAAAGCATGGCGTCTGACCCTATACCGATACTGCCAATCCGTAATAATATTAAAACGTGAGTGAATAATACAAAACATGTAAGATATTTATCAAAGCGCAATCATTTATGAAATTTATATCTTCCTTTAATTTTTAATCAATAAAGATTTCTAAATTCTTCCTATTTTTTCATTCAAAATAAATATCATTGACCTTAATGTTGATTCTGCTCAATACGGGTGTAATTTCTATTGATGAAAAATTATTTTCGGCTCGTAACATAACAAATACTTAACTATATGTTGTTCATGAAGAATGCATTCTCAGACAGGAAACAGAAAGGGGGAATGTAACCTTCATACTATTCAATTTCTAAGGAGCATTAATGACTTAAAGACAAATGTTTCAAATAGGAATCAAAACCAAGATGCAGTCTCGGTTCGTTGATACTTTTGAACGACATCATGGCGCCAGTAACAACAATGACTGTATTGTTGACTTTTGAAACTGTAATAACAACAGCCAACCTCACCCCACTTGACTTTTCTCTTAATCCTTATCGCCCTTGGCTGTCATGCCTATATATATTTACATGAATATATATATATATATATATATAATATATATATATATATATATATATATATATATATATATGTGTGTGTGTGTGTGTATGTGTAGGCAAGTGTATATAACTTATATTTGTATATAAATAGAGAAATATATATATATGCATATATATGTTTACATATATATATATATATATATATATATATATATATATTGTATATATATTTATACATACATATATACACACACACATATACATGTATATATATATATATATATATATATATATATATATATATATATATGTGTGTGTGTGTGTGTGTGTGTGTGTGTGTGTGAGTTTGTATGTGTGTGTATCATCATTTCAACCTCTACGATCAGCATCACCATCATTAACAAAGAGGACAGTTTTTCATAAAATATGACACGCCGTATCAATAGTTGAGAAACAGAGAACACGAGGTTCCACCTCTATGAATACGTACAACCAACAAATTGCCTTACCCACCACCAACAGCAACAGCACTATTATTAAAGCAATATTGATAGCAATAGTAACAAATCAAATAACAAAATAATAACAATATTAAATCAAAAAAGAAAGAAACAAACAAACAATACATACACGTACGCAAATCTGTGTGATTGACATTTACTTTCGCTATGAGAAATGCATAATATTTCTCTCCCTAAAGGTTTTCCTGTTTTCATATCAGAAAAATAACAGTGCCGCGTATATGCGAATGAGCACTTTGATTTGTCCTTATAACTAAAAGATACCACGCCATTTATGGACGCGTTACATATACACACATACATACAACATGCATGCAAACGTACACAAAAGCATATGTATATAGATGTGTTTTAAACACACACACACACACACACACACACACACACACACACACACACACACACATATATATATATATATATATATATATATATATATATATATATATGCATATATATATATATATATGCATATAAACATATATATGTACACGAGTATCTGCTAACACTCGCACACATCAACTACATACACATCCCAGGGCTGTCGCTTGAGGGTGCATTTGAGATTGTTTCTCTTGCTAGTACCTCTGTGATCGCTTGGCACCCAGTGCCGCGGCTGTGAGGCCGTCGGTGTTGAATATTTCCAAAATTCCCTGCAGCCCCCTCACCTCCCAACTCTATCCACTTCTACGTACTTAGGGACTTCTTACTTCGTTATTCAGCTGGTGTGGTATTACACAGAACTAAGGGATTTCTTTTACGGCCGTACAACGAAATGAAATATACAAGGCAACGTAACCACCCTCTTTTCAATACAACCTCTCGGAACTTCTTTTACATCTATGTGTATGGGTGTATACGCAAAATTTCGTATACATATTTATATAACTCCCAACGTCAGCCTGTTCAAGCGCGCGTGCTCTCACACAGCGACCTCTCGCAGAAGCCAGCCCCGTCGTAGTCTAATGCCCATCCTTCCAACCTTTGTGCAAACAAACACACCTACACATACACGCTGATACGCACACAAACGCACACGCATGTTCACTTAAAATATACTGCGATTGCAACCCTTTATAAACCTCTCTAATACCCAAGATACCCACTGACCAGCATTTGTCCTAAATGGCTGACTGAATACACACGTGTTTTTTTCAAAAAAAAATATTTTCTGTTCCTTTCTTTTCTCATTCTCTATCTTTCTATTTTCTCTTTTATTTCTCATTCAATCTACTGATGAAGGACTAATATCCCAAACCTTAAGACACTGTTCCTAATATATGAACCGTAAAACTAATACATTTCTTCATTGCAAGGTCATTTGTTTTGTTATCTTTGTTTATTATTTTACATATATATATAGAGAGAGATATATAAGCGCGATGGATTGGCAGTATCGGTAGAAGGGCGGAGGCCATGGTTTGCAGCATAGAGTTACGGCCCTTTATCATCCGAGTTCAAATCCCGCCTAGGTTAACTTTGTCTTTCATCCTTATGGTGTCGATAAAATAAAGTACCAGTCACGCACTGGAGTCGATTTAATCGACCCCCCCCTTAAACAAAATTACTGGCCTTGTTCCTATATAAGAAACCATTATTTTGCATATATATATATATATATATATATATATGCAAAACAATGGTTTCTTATATAGGCACAAGGCCATTATATTATTGTTGCTACTCTGAGCTTCTCAGATTTTCAAGGATCACGCAACTCTCTCTCTCGATCTCGATCTCTCCTTCTCTCTCTCTAACTCTCTTTCTCTCTCACTGTGTATATATATATATATATATATATATATATATATGTGTGTGTGTGTGTATGTGTGTGTCTGAGAGAGAGAGAGAGAGAGAGAGAGAGAGAGAGAGAGAGAGAGAGAGTGTGTGTTACATATATATTAGACAGTAATAGCCAACACAAATGTCTTCGTAATCTTTTCCTTATTCGTTTTTTCAATAGTTCTTGCTTTTACCTTTATTTATTTCTCTCTTCGAATGGCTGCTCATGAATGTAGTTATGTTAAACTTACATCTATGTTAACAAGGCATTATTTTGTTCTAAATCAGAAATTTGTTTCATCCGCCAAGAACTCTTATTTTCCACATGATATCATAGGTCAAATATTTGTGATTAAGTAAAGCATAAGATTCCTTGTCAGATTTCATAAGAGAAATGCTAATGATCTACGTGACACGACAGCAAAAACAAAGGGAAAATATCACTACCATCAATTCAATACTACTTGCATCCGTTCACACATTTACTCATTCAAAGAATTTTTGCCATGATATTATTTGTGCACGCAGCTTTGCAATGGCCGAATGGTAATGGAAAGTAGGTATCAACCGTTTCACTTCATGTGTTGCCAGCTTATATCGCATTATTTGAGCAAAGATCTTGGTTATTTTACATACTTTGTGTTAGTATTGCATGTTCATGTTAGATTTTATGAGAATTGCAATTGCAATCTTACGAGAAATAAACAAAAACAAATCTATTGTAGATTACAAAAGAAGGAACAGTCAAAATATTATTAAGGATATTCAAACTTGGAAACCAAAGAAAGAGAAAGGGACAAAATGACTTGTGTTATTGGCAAGGATTTCGTTTAGATGAAATGCATAATTGGGAGATGATCTTTGCTTCATGGTTGGTTTCAAAGAAATATTACAAAGCTTAAAAGGATATTATAGCAGCCAATCCAAGTCAAGCAAGTTAATGGGCTCTTATTCTTTTTTTACAGCAGAGTTAAAGGTGGAAGGGCAGCATAGATGACATTTGCTAGGCTGCCTCAGTGACTAGTCGAGGGGAAGGGAGCAAGAATTTACTATTCATGGCAACTCATAGGTTGCTGCATTAAAAAGCGGAATATAAAACCACCAAGTTATCCTTTGACCGGAGGCTTGGGTTGCCTGCTTGCAAGAGAGTGGATTCTTGCTAAGGCACTTAGGAGCTGGGCGGTGGAGTTAACTCGGCCGATCGATAAAATGTTAGTGACTCACGTATGATTTCCTAATTAAAACAAATTATCAATTTCTTATTTATGACATTGATGAATTAGAAAAAGGGGCTAAATTTAGTGGGATCAAAATAGGAAATCTTTTGTATAAAAGAACCTACTGATTTATCACTATTGCTTCATCTACCCCAGCAATATAACTAGAGGGTCAGCCAACATGCTTTGTGGTATACAATTACATTACAATGTTTTGATGTTCAAATACCAACAGGGTGATTCCGTCTTTTATTCTTCCAGAATCAAATAAATAACAATCAAATGCACGTGATATATTCTTCTTCTTCTTCTTCTTCTTCTTCTTCTTCTTCTTCTTCTTCTTCTTCTTCTTCTTCTTCTTCTTCTTCTTCTTCTTCTTCTTCTTCTTCTTCTTCTTCTTCTTCTTCCTGAGATGGCCGCGAGGGCAACGCACTCAAATACTTCTCCAGCGGGTCCTGTCAGAAGCAACCGTCTCCAAATAACCCAGCTGGATCTTCAAGCACGACTAGCCAAGCTCATGGATGTTATCCAACCATATTGCTCGGGATACACCCCTGGGTCTCCTACCTGTTGGTTTCACCCGTAAAATCAGCCCAACAATTCTTTCATGAGACATTCAACCACATTCACAATATACTATAATATACTGTTCACGAAATATATTGCCCATGTTAAACAATTACTAATAATTTAAGAAAAAAACGATTTTATGTGCAAACCTACGCAATTTTTTGTGAATGAATACGGGGTTTACCCACAAGATAATGAAGAAACTGAATTCTGTTTCCTTTGATTAGTTTCATATTCAATATACGTCTCGTAAGTTTACACACTTCATATCAAATCGTGTTGTTTCTTTGTTGACATTCATTGTGATAAAATGCATATAAAAATTGTAATTTATAAAAATTAAGAATATAACGTAAAACAAAGAAAATAGCTTTATTTATTATTTATGTTCATTTCAAGACAGCCATGTTACAGAGGTATTCGCGTTGTAGGTAAGGAGTAGGAACTAGTGAATGAAGCCATATGCTACCGGAATGATGTAGTCGGTGCTTCCTCGATAACTTTTCGTGACTCTGGTTCTGTAGATTTTAATGAAGACTGAATTTCCAATATTCAGTTAGTACGCGAGAAATGACTGACCAAGCGGCTGTGGGGATAGTCAGAACGCCCTCTCCCTACTGTTAGGCCATGCTACGGACTGTATCTCATTAGGAAAGAGGATATGCCTCTTGAATCTTCAGATAAACGAGGGGGATCTATGTGTGGTGCAACTTTATGCGCCAAACAGAGAGTTCAAAATCATACCCTTCCTTAGTGAAGTCACTGCAGTTTTTAGATGTAGTTAAGGCTTGGTCATATAACCTAAAGGAAAACTTCGATGCACACATTGGTGCTGAACTTCTGACATGGAAAGGAGTGATTGGAAGGAATGGCGATCCTGATCTGAATATGAATGGAAAGGCGTTATTAGACCTATATTCAGCAGAGATAGGACGTTCAAATGTTATGACATGACAGGAACCGATTTCAGGTAAATAAATAAAGTTTTCTGACAGACCATCCACCTACTTCCTGATAAGGTCTCCTTCTCCACACGTGCTTTCAGGAACGTGTTTGGGTTTTCTTTTTCTTGGAGAGTTGATGAGTATACTTTGCTGCTTTTCTAAATCCTTTCGCACAGCATCGACTGATGTGCAGGGGGTGCGTCTGGGATCGATGACTAACATTCCAGAGAGGGAGTTTACAAGATCAATGAAAGAGCTCAAATGAAATTCGACCCAGGATGTTAAAAGTCTCAAATATGAAAGATATTCTTGGACTAACTCGTATCAGGAAAGACACCTATGCTATGGCAATCGGGAGTGATAATCCTCAATTTAAAAAAAGGAGCCAACAGAGATTGCTTCAGTTGCAGAGCGATCTCCTTGTTAAGCCTCTATAGTAAAGTATAAGCTAAGTGCTTGAGAGCTTCCTGTTGCCCTGATGTCTCTATACATATGCCCTACTATTTGTATCTGGATAAATGGTGCTAACTCGAAATCATTCAATGTGGGTGTCAGATTCCACCAAGGGTGCGTACTGTCACTTCTCTCCTTCATTATCTTCATAGACAGGATTACCATTCCCAGCCGTGTTGGAGGTGCTGTCAGGACTGGTGAATGTGGGATTAGTCGTCTGGAATTTGCCGACATATTGGAATTACTTAATTCTTCAGAAGATGATTTCCAACATGCACTTGATAGGTTTCCAGCTGAGAGGTTAAACTGAGGAATGTAGAGACTGAGAAACTCGTCCTCTCAGGGAAGCGTGTGGAGTGCACTCTACGTATGAGTAGGTTTCCACTGAAGCAGGCGGAGAACTCCAAGAATCTCGAAGTCGTGTGCATGAGTGATGGAAAGCAGAAAGTTGAATTAATTGCAAGAGTTATAGAAGCTGGTGCAGTAATGCGCAAGCTTCTGCATCCGGTCATCAGACGGGGGGATATGGGTGTAAAAGCCAAACTCGCTATCTTCAATTCGGCATTTGTGCCAACCATCAACTATGGTCATGAATATATGGTCATGATCGTATGAATACGTTAGGGAATACAAGCGACCGAAACGAGGTTCCTCTGAAGGGCTTTTCGAATAACGCTACTCGATAGAGAATCACTCCAAATTGAGAGAAAACATAACCGATATTGCAGGCATAATGAGAAAAACCAGTCGGCACGAGCCCAAGGCTAGATACCGAGCAACATATTTGGATTATATACAGGAGCTTGGAAGGCCTCGGTTGCTTCTGCCAGGACATGCTGGATGGCCTGCTTGAGAACCCTGTCCACACGACTCTCTCGGGAATAAGTAGGCAAAGAAGAAGAAGAAGAAGTATCTTGGTCGATAGATGACGTAGAAATTCAGTATTATTGATCATGCGTTTCTCTGCCATTCGATCAGTTTAGATTTCCACTTCAGCTTTACATTAAATTTAAACTTTTTCCAGCGTTTCTTTATGATTCTGTTGCATTGAAAATCATAATCTTTTCATTGTAAAATCATTTAGGTGGCATAAGATAAAATTTTGTAATGGAAGGTGTAGAGTTGGATGATTAATATTTAAGTCGTGTTTGGTAGGATTTGAAATATTTAGCTTATAATTTGAGAAGGTCATAAATAATCTGTTTTTTTTTTCTTTCTTTCAGTTCAGCTGAGGTCAAATTTTGTAGACATATTGAAAAATCAACATACTAATTTCATAATATCTTAATTCTATAATATTGGTACCATATTTATTATTTCTATGTTAACAGAATTAAAGATGCTTGAATAAAATAGAAATTATGGCAATAACAAATGTAACAGTTATGAAAAGGTTGTGACGAGCGTATGTTTACGTAATTCGTCTTAAATGTCATAAAAATATCAAGATGTGTCACTAATTCAGGCCTCATGCCACTTTCTTTTATTTGATTTAGAAGGTGAAACCTTTAAAACAATATTAGTTTAGATTTCTTGCCTACAACGAGTCCACTTTACAATGTTTCTTAACACTAAACATCAGTAACTCTTCTTTACCTGACAGAAGTTTAAATCTACAAGCTATAAAAAAAAATTATATATAAACGTTTGTGTATTAAACACTGACACATGCCCACTCTCAGACACACATACTCACACATATATAAATCTCTCTCTCTCTCTCTCTCTCTCTCTCTCTCTCTCTCTCTCTCTCTCTCTCTCATTATTTCTCTTTCGCACTCTTTCTTTCTCTCTCTCTCTCTCATTCTTTCTCTCTCGCACTCTTTCTCTCTCTCTCTCTCTCTCTCTCTCTCTCTATATATATATATATATATATATATATATATATATATATATGTATATGTATATATATGTATATATATATATATATGTATATATATATATGTATATATATATGTATATATATATATATATATATATATATATATATATATATATATATATATATATATATATATATATATATATATATATATGTGTGTGTGTGTGCTTGCAAACGTTTGTTTTATTGCAATACCTTCGCGAAGAAGATTTTCTCATAAAAATCAACTCGCCATAGAATATATTTGTTTTTCTATCTTTCGTCTGATATTCAGCCCTCTAGAAAGGTATCTACAGCAAATAAAATCAAAATAAAAAAATAAAAACCTTTACCAACAAATATTCATACCATTTAATGCCTGGCTAGAGCTATTATAGCTACTGACAAATTCTGGTCGTTTATACACATTTCCACGATATACTTGACCAACTCCAGCAAACGAAATATTAAAGACGCTTGGTAAGAAGAATGTCAGAATCAAAGTAAAACATACTATAAATTGACATGCAAGCATACTGAAGAAATCCATATTTATTTCCAAGTAATTTCCTAGTTTGAATATTAAACGCAAACATCTATCTGACATAGATTGTGAAATAAAATATTTTTCTTCTTTCTAGAGTTGTATTGTATAAAAGCCTAAAGCGTTTCTCTGAGACTAGAAAAAAAAAAACATTGCATAGAATACTTTCAATATAAAAAAAACGTCTACGATGCGGTTTTACAAAATTACTGAAAATTTAGCACGAGCTATTATTTTAGAATGACAAATGACTGAAATCTTTCATTTTGGTTCTACTGAAGAAGCGAAGTATCTGAGAGTTTGATCAAAGAAGAAATTTAAGATCAATACAAAATAAACTGTTGTTAATAAGCAATGAATTTGCAGAATCATTGGGGTGTCTTGCTATTTGTTCCGGCTCATTGCGCTCATCATTTCAGGGTCGATAACTAAATATCTGAGCGCGAACCTTTCTTTCGTTCAGACCGAGATGGGCTCCGCCAGTTTTAAGATGGCCGGAGCACAACTATTAGAACGGCGCCCCTAAAGCTGCCGTTGTAAACAGCATAAAAGGGATAATGTCTTGGTATCTCTTACTCCGCCCCTAGATGCTGATATATGTTCGACTTATTGTGTTTCATTTGATATATACCCCGTGTCGATTAGTTTATGAAATGATCCTGAATTGGCATCTTATTGAACGCAGGAAGGTTTATATGCTTAATTATGTCTTTCTGGGTTCAATTCAGCTGCCCAGGTGCTTTGGCAAAGTCTACTAGTGTACTCTCGGATTAACTTGTGAGTAAAATTTCATTGAGGAAACTTAGATGTTATACTATATGAGAATTCATTAACACCGAATTAAATAGCTTTCCTCACTCAGTATTGAGGGAAATGATTTGAGAGTTATAGAATTGTGTATATAATACATTTATGGAGATGTTCATCTGCATATGGTGCGGGTTTGACTAGCTGGTATGCATTATCAGTAGCCAAATACAGCGTGAGTAGGAGAGTACATGAAATCATAAACAATATATCTCTGTAAAATAGGCCTCGCTGTAGGTATTTTAAGTAGCAATCATGTCTCAGCTTCTTCAGTAACGACACGACAACACCCTACATTATAGTATATAAGGATTTATTATTATTATTAGTCGGCCAAGAATAGGAGGCAGGGTGGCAATACTGATAAGGAAAGGTCTAAATTTCGAGATAAGGTCGATCTTCCGGGATCCGGACAGTAACTTGGTGGTCCTGGACGTGAACAGTAGCGAAGGTAGTGCCTTTAAACTGGTGGGCGTTTAAGCGCCGACCAGAGCCGGATGGTTGGACTTCTTTAGGCGCTTCGAAGCCTTTCTGGAAAGGTCTCGCCCTTTACTATATGCGGGGAACTGGAATGGTATCTTAGACGTTCAAAAAAGTCTCGAATATCTGATTCAGTTTAACTGTGTGACAGATGCCGACTAGATTTTCCTGATGCACCAGTGTGGACGTGGATCAACTGCATAGAGTCATGTAGATCGTATAAAGATAGTTTTTTTTTATTGGGTTAATATTTAAGGATAGAATAGGCTCTCCATAATTTCAAACGGTCGCCTATTCAGCACACAAGTTTGCGATCTGCATGGTCAACATAGATACAACACGCAAGTTAGGACATGGTTACTGGAAAAGAACATGTCGTTACCGGCACGTAAGAATTACAGGGACCAGGTCAACAATTTAGTTAAGCAAAAGTTGACAGTGGGGAAGTCAACAAAAGGTGGTGGTGGGTTCTCAAATGATAGATTGGAATAAACTCGATAGATTTTAGCAAAGACGTAGCGTTAGAGAAACATTAGATGGAGGGTTAGCTAGTAGATAAATTAGACAAGGCTATTTGTAATGGCATTGCAGCTGGCGTGCGAGAGGCGAGAATGGCATTAGCACATTTCATCAATGCGAAACGTGAAGGTTGCATTGACGGAGCTAAGGCACATTCTCTAAGAAACGAGGTAAAGAAAGTTGTTCGATGAGCCCTTGTGGCAGAGGCGCAATGTGGAAAGAAAACTACAATTTGGTCTTTGACGGACCGCAAAAAACGAGAGCTCAACGATTCCAGGCAGATGTGTGAAAGCTTTTACCAGCTCTTTCGTCACGTTGAGTAGGGGGCGGAGATGGTAGCTGATTTTAGTCCCTACTTCGATGGCCTACCGCGTCAATTACTAGCCGATGCTGAGTGCTGCGAAGAGCCGATAACATAGTTATGTCAGATGCGTTCGCTAATTTCCTCGAAGGGCTCTACTGCAATTGGTAGCAGAAAGGGAATATTCCCAGTTCTGTGAGCCAGGGCGTAGTGACGCTGATAAGGAAAGACGAGAACAAGTGGGTTACGGTAGATACTTGAGCCCCATAACTCTGCTAAACACAGAGTTTAAGACTTTGACCAAGTGCTAACGAAGGCGTCGTTATTTGTCGTCAAGGATTTGGTAGGGGAACAGCTGCAGTCTTGGGTCAAGACGTGACGGGGATATAGCGTGTGGCATCAGGAATGTGGCCAGGCGTTCACTGTCCTCCAATAGGCGGGTAATGTGGTCAGTTGAACTTGTACTCTCAAGTTCCATAGAGTATTAATGGTGGGCAAATGCTAAGACGCTCTCTGCGAGGCTCTGGGCTTCGACGAAGTCCAAGTGACCAGTATATTCCGGAGGAATTTCAAATTTTAAAGCCGGGGACTATGGATAACTTCCAGAAATCCCTCGCTTGGCATGGTGCCCACGAAGCGTCGGGTCGTTCAGGTGGGTGGGGTACATGAGTCGCCCTCGGGTGGTTGTCCTCCTATTGGGGAATGTAATTTGTTATAATTTTATTGATATTTTAAAATGTTATTTATATTATGTACACGTGGTTATATGTAAAAACCACACTACCCCTGTCTTAGTATTGTCCCCTATATGTCGGCTCTTGGGGCCAATGAATGAAATCATTATTAATGATCATTATTAATGATCATAAGGATGAAAGGCAAAGTCAACCTCGGCGGGATCTGAGTTCAAATCCCGCCGAGGTTGACTTTGCCTTTCATCCTTACGGGGTCGATAAAATAAAGTACCAGTAATGCACTGGATAATTGCTGGCCTTGTTCCTAAAGTAAAAACAATTATTAATAATAATAATAATAATAATAATAATAATAATAATAATATATATATATATATATATATATATATATATATATATTTACAAACATATAATCCTTACATACATACATACATACAAACATATACGTACCTATAGATGAAAGCACTCTCTGTTTGAAAAATTATCCGTCCGAAACTACATAAACCCCGTGGTTTTAATTCCAACAGTAATATATATTGTATAACGTTTTAAAACTATGAAAGTATTGTATGCTACTAGTCTATGCAGTATGAGGGTGATATGATTTAATGTTTTTATAAACAAATAAAATTTATCAATTATGTATTTGTTTTCTCAAACTTTAAACCAACCTTTAAGCGTAGGTGTTATAAGAAATATAAAAGTACATATAGAATTGTAAAATATATTCGTGATTCGAGATCGAATTTTATATTCTTTACAAAGTTTTGTATGTGCATGTGTTTTGTATGTGCGTGTGTATATATATATATATATATATATATATATATATATATATGTGTGTGTGTCTTTGTGTGTGTGTGTGTGTGTGTGTGTGTGTGTGTGTGTGTGTGTGTGTGTGTGTGTGTGTGTGTGTGTGTGTGTGTGTGTGTGTGTGTGTGTGTATGCATGTGTGTGTATGCATGTATATGTATGTATATGTTTGTAGCTTGCTTGAAGAATTGTTTAATATGTAACACAAATTTTTATTTTGAAGACCAACACAATCCAGTCTTTTGGGATTCTGGATTATTGTTTCATTATCTGGCATGCAAGTATAGACAGACTTATTGAATTTAAAACACTTCTAAATGGACTCAACACAAACATTCAATTTACAATGAAATACAGCCATGAACAACTTCCTTTCCTCGACATCATTATCAAGAAAACCAACAACAAAATAGAACAGACGTATACTATAAACCCACAGACTCCAAACAGTATGTTCCATTCAACTCATGCCACCCTAGACACACCAAAATGAGCATTCCTTACAACCTAGACAAAAGGATCTGCGCAATATTATCTCATGCTACATACGTCTAGAAGAATTAAAGAACACACTTATTAGCAGGCATTACCCACCATCCCTAATCAACAATGGATTCCAACGTGCACTAAAACTCAACATCCAGGAACTTAGACACCCCAAACCAAGCAATGATATGAAATTGAAAACTCTACCATACATCTCCACACACAACCCCCTTAACAATGAGGCATACGACTCCATCCTCCAGAATATACCTTTACTTAAAGGAGACCTAAGAATAAATGAAATCATTCAAACGGACAGATCATAAAGAGCGAAAGACAACCCAAATCAATATAAAACATCCTTACACAGGCAAAAGTCTAGCTTACCTTCACAATGAACCCTACAATAAAAAAAATACGGAAGACCCAACTGTGATATAGGTATCAATCTAATAGAGGGATCGGAGTTCCACTTGAAACAAGGACAACATTTTACAGATAAATACAATTTCGCATATGCATCAGAAGACCTGCTTTATTTGTTGACTTGCTCAGTTTGTCAAGAGCACTACATAGGACAGACTAAAAACAGCCTCCGCCAACGTATGACCGTTCATATATCCCAAATTAAAATACGGGACGGGAATACAGAAAGATAGCACTGAGTGAACACATTTGGACCTGCGCATCTAATGAACAACCCAATTTCAGAATGTTTCCCCTCTACAAATTTACAGACAACGCTTCCTACATCCAGCGCATTAGCAAGAAACCACACTTTATCGCCAAATACGAACCCCTTCTAAATTCATCCACTTCGGACTAAACTAAAGCTGGCACACTTTAAAATTAACGCCCTAGACAAATTAACCCTTTGGCAATGTATCCTTCTCCAAGATTCCAAGCAACCACACAGAAACACCCAATTCAGCTAGTCCTTAGGTTTTTCACGAGATAATTTGATAAATAGGCGCATTAACGTGTCAAATTAAATGTTTTACAATATGTACGACCCGGTACGTTTTAGCTTTAAATCCCACCAATGTCATCCTTCTCTCTCATCCTTCTCTCTCACCCTTCATGGGCCCGCAATATTTATGCTTTCCCGTAATCGATAAAACCCCTTTTCTCCATTCCCCTGAATCTGGAAGTCTCTGCTGAAGATAGAATAGTTATTTCAGTAACTCTGAATCTTTTTTGTGGCAAAATCACAAAGTCAATGCTGATGATTTCTTCTAAGATAAAATACCAAGATATATATTTCTAGAGCCCCCCCCCCCCCCCGGTCAACTCTAACGTCATCCAACCTTTCAAACCAATCCCAGCTCGCTTTTGTTTCAATTTCTGAGAGTGGATTTCACAATAACAGACTTCTCCTTCTTCCCTCTCCTCCTCATCTCACTCTCCTCCCCCTCCCCCCTCTCTCCCCCAACTATTACCAAAATATGTATGTAAAAGTTAATAATTTTTCTTCCACATGTTATTATTATTATTTGTATAAATATGTAACTTAACCATATTATGCATATCCGCAATTGACAATGCATATAATGCTGAAACCGGTACCATTATTAAATGCCGAAATATCCTCTTTATAAATATATAAAAAAATAATTAAATGTTTTGATATTACACTGAAAGAATCTCATCAGCATTTTCTACTGAAAAAATATTTTTCCTTTCTACTATTTGCTTTTATATGTATATATATATATATATATTGTTATTTGCCACTCTGTGTGTGGGGGGAGGGCGTGTGTGTGTGTGGATATATGTATGAATGTATCTATATGATAGAAATAGAAAATACATCCAGAAAATTTCGTCATCTAGAGAGTTTAAAAATTACAAAAGGAAATGTCTTCACTATATTTTTAGTAGACTTTATGTCAATTCGAATATAGCCTCCAAACTAGATTTATTACGTACGATAATGTAATTGAATTCGTAATTATTTTGTCTAAAGATGACGTAAACTAACTTTACTTGTTCCGAGAATTGAACAGAATGGAACAAAATTATGAACTCAAATGCGCTCCAGACTATCTATACCTTTTTGTTGTGTATATAGAAATACATGAAACAATGCGAGCTTCTTAAAACTATTGTAATGTGTAATTTGAGGACGATTCGTGTGCTATAGAAAGCAGGTGAATTGACCATGTAGGTAGAACTGTTCCCGTTTGTTCCGGTAGGAGCAGCAGCAAGAGCAGCAACAGCGTTAGTAGTAACAGCAGCAGCAGAGCAGCAGCAGCAGTAGTAGAATTAGTAGTAGTAGTAGTAGTAGTAGTAGTAGTAGAACTACGATGTTGGTGATATTGCTAGCGGTTGCTGTGATGTAGGATGAGGGGAGCAAGCAGCTGTAGTAGTCAATGTTTTGGTTTCTAATCCTCAGGTTGATCTTAAAATTGCCGCGCCTAAATTCAAGGGTCTACTAGTATTGTCATTCGAGATCACTTCATACAATTTGTGACACCTAATCAAGATCGTAGAGTGTGATGTAGACAGTTAGGTCTGGATATTTGGGAAAAATTCACATTACCTTCGCAGTTTTTCAGAGACCGGTGAGACTCATGCCGTTAATATTCAGATGAGTAACACACAAATGAATGTCTGCAAGAAACACATTTTCAGGGAGAGAATTCCTTATTTTGTGAAGGAAAGAAAGGGCTACCTCTATTCAATAAAGAAACCCCTATTCCACTAAGGATTTCTGCTTTCATTGGGTGTGTGATGTGATATAATGTTGGATACTGAGTGTATCAACAAATACTATGTCAACGTAACTTTAAGCTATATATATATATATATGGGAAGTGAAGGATGTAATTTGTTAATGATCAACATCAATATTTTAATGTTCATTCTGTGCGCCTGTATTGGTTGGACATGTTTGTCCTACACCACATTTATATAATATTTTGTCATCTTAGCTGTGAGACCAAGAATGCTTAATTTTTACCTCATCGTCATTCTTAATAACCTGAAATTTAAATATATCTACTTTCTGATCCAGTTTCTATTTATTAGAATAATCTCAATTAATTCATTCATACAATTGAGTATATATAAATGGGAAATCACGTTCTCGCATTTTTTTAATACATATATTGAAAATACCACAGCTATTCAAGGAATATTCATTCAAATTCTCATTAAGGATAATCAATTGCCACATATTTAATTATTGCAGAAGTTTATGAAGATACGTAATAATAGAGATATCTTTGCAGAAATTCCTATATTTCTATGAAAAAAAAAATCATATTTTAATATTTCTTCATAAATCAATATATTCTTTCCGGCCCCTTTTTTTTCTGTTTGTGACAATCATACGAAATTTGCTTGATCGGTAATATAAAGTATATAATGTATTTGTTCATATCACTTCTTCGAAGCCATTAATTTCGTCGTTTCTGCGTCATATTATATTGACAGTTTCTTTTGTACTCAAGAGACCTCTAAACAAGCTCGTGTATAAAATTTGCTGAAATGATCACAAATTTGGTTATAAAATTTGCAGCTTTCTCATTAACTGCCCACAAATTTTCGACAATTTATAAATATATTTGCTGTGTGCTTTTTCATATATTCTGCGAGATATATATGCACAAACACATACACACACACACGCATACACAAACCCATTATCAATGCCCGAAACGAAATGATCAACACATGCGCGCGCGCACACACATATACATACATATATATATATATGTCTGTGTGTGTGCTACCTGTGTGCAAATATTGTATTTTTTCTTCAATACGTTATATATTTTACTACAAAGAAAAACAAGCCACAAACAGTTGGTTTCTTCTAGAGAGAAAATAAAAAGCATAGAAAAGAAATAGAAAAATATCACCAAACGATAAAGGTATTTTGAAATAAATGTGTTGTTGAAATAAAACTGCTTTGCCCATAAAAAGCAATTTGATTATCAATGCCCGAAACGAAATGATCAACTTTAGGAGACAATTTAATATTTTGCAATAATTTACAATTATCTGATAAGTTTAATTTTTTCCCTTTCCTATGTTTTCAAGTACATTAGAACGCACATAAGGTTTTCTGTTTTAATATTGATAATGTATTAAATATTGATTTATGTCGACTACGCTCAATACCTTAAATTTAAAGAAGGCAGAAATGTAACATACATAACTATCAAAGGTATATAAATTACAAATTGGAATCGACACAAGCTTTAGGTTTATCATAACTCTACCTTCATGCTTAACATTTAATATTGCTCGCCTTCGTATCACAACGAGAAAGAAAGTGTTGATTTATAGTATAACTACATTATAAAAAGCGAGAATCAGATATTCGTTCAACTTTATCGATCGATTATTATCAAGAGAATTAGCAGGAAGTAAAAACAGGAACCCTGCTGCATATTTATATTATTTACAGTGTGTCTGTCTCTTGTTCAACGTTTCTATTATTACCATTAATATATGATATTTGCCTCATATCTCTGATGAAATTCAATTATAAAAACTTTTCCTGAGTATTTTTCTTTTGTGGATTATTTTCCGAATTGGGACTTCCGAACATCTATTACAAAACTTGGAGCAGACACTAAGTCTCTCTTTTAGACATTTCATTTTAATTTCTGGTGTTTAAAATTCACAATATTTAGCATGTCTACTAGAGGAGCAGTAGAAGGTGATATCACGAAAAGGAGTTTCACTGGAGATTGTCTTTCAATAAAAATACAGAATTGAAGTCATCACCTTTCTCTGCTCATCAGTAGTTGTTGAGAAATTAGCGATCACTATATATTTGTCGGTTCCATCATGTAGAGCTAATTTTAATGTCTTGTTAACCAGGCTGCAATTTTTAGTGGCATAGGCTTTCGAGACAAGCTGGATTCTGAAGACACGTGCGCTAATTCATATCGCACACAATTCAGTCTTCTAATATTTTTAGAAGTGGAAGGATCGCTAATTTCTCAAAAACTGCTGATGAGCAGAGAAAGGTGCTGACTTCCCTTAATAAAATGTTGCGAAACAGTTTCCAAAACTGTCTAGTTGTACTTAAAACAAACAATATTGCTGTAGTTAGTAATTTTTCACCCTAGCAAACCTAGTCCTTACGATTCGAACACATGTATGTTTATATTAGTGTTCATCTCTTTTGTTTATTCAATTATATATATATATATATATATATATATATATATATAACCAAATATTAATATGGTTCATTGATTACTCAATGAATACAGTTTTACAATAGATTAAAAGCCAAATTTTCGTGGAGTTTTAATATTATTCAAAATATTAACAATTGAAGATATTCACATAATCAAAATATATGATTTTATATATGACATACCTCTACAGTCTTGATATTTCAATGTATGTACTGCCAATACAGGAATTGAAATATCAAGACTGTAGAGGTATGTCATATATCAAATCTTATATTTTATCTGAAGAGGACGTACTGAAAAAACAACACAGTACCTTCGAAACATATATAATTAAGCATATATTTTGATTATGTGAATATCTTCATTTGTTATTATTTTGAATAATATATATATATATATATAGGAACGAGTAGGACCCCGACGGCTGAGCTCAAGCCGTTTCGACGGCTAATAGCCGTCTAAACGGTCCTACTCGTTCCTATTACCCACTCTACTACCCTAAGTATTGAGTACTTTGGTGCGTTATGGTCCATCTGGTTCCGGACCACATTTCCTTCGTTATATATATATATATATATATTAGAAATATAAGCTATCGCGGTATTTTGACTAAAGAAATTAAAGAAATTATTTAGCCTGATAGTGGGGTTAAGAACCCTCGGAGAAATGGAAAAAGATGAGTATTGACATGTACGTCAATACTCATCTTTTTCCATTTCTCCGAGGGTTCTTAACCCCACTATCAGGCTAAATAATTTCTTTAATTTCTTTAGTCAAAATACGGCGATAGATTATATTTCTAATTTCAAACCCGCTCGCTATTTCGAAAATATTCTTACTTTATATATATACACACACACACACTCACACACACATATATATATATATATATATATACACACACACATATATATATATATATATATATATATATATATATATATATAAACGGAGAGATTGAGAGAGAGCGGAAGATTGACAAGTTGCTACACACTTCCCATGTACCAAATTCCACTCAAAATACATTGTTGATTAACTTAATCAATCGGAAGTAAGAATTGTTGCACACTGTGTCCTGTGGTTGTGGCAACATGTCCAGAACTTACGATTGCGAAACGAACGTTTTAACTATGTATACGTTTTTAGCGTACCGTTTATTATATATATATATATATATATATATATATATATATATATATATATATATATATATATATATATATGATGATGATGGCTGCCCCCTCGCTATCGAGAAAAAAAAAAAATATATATATATATGTATATATATATTTTTTTTCTCGTGCAATGGCCGTACTCGATAGCGAGGGGGCAGCTATCATCATCATATATATATATATATATATATATATATATATATATATATATATATATATTATATATATATATATACATCTATCTGAAATAACACAACATAGAAAAATATATAAGAAGTTAAAGAATTTTGGGAATTTCATTTACAGATTTTCAGACTGAAATCAAATATAATGAAACTGGAGATACTTTCTCTATTAAAAACAAATATTTCTACTTCACTTTTCTACTATTTTAGATATTAAATATATACTGCAAAAAAAGGACTATTTACATGAATGGATAAATATATTTCTTGTCACACAAATATATACACACATACGTACAATATGTTAAGTCATAGTATATTATATTATATTATACATAGATACACACACACTCACACTCACACACACACACACACACACACACACACACACACACACACACACACACAGCCACATATATATATATATATACACTACCATAATACCCGTAAAAAATGATTGGTTTATATAAAATAATATTTAAATTAATAATTCCTTGTATTGCTTGGACGAGATTTCGGATCAACTTCATCTACTAACTCCTACTCAAATTTCTGACAGAGTACCTCAATTGTCGCAATACGTCACACAGATAGCGGGAGAGGGGGGTGAGAGAGAGAGACGTAAAGAAAGAGAGTAGGGCAGAGGAGGTAGGTTGAGAGACTACACACACTGAATAGAATGATAGGCTAAAATTGATATTGGGAAGCTGAGGCATGCATACACGCCTCACTTAAGAAATTGTCTTTTGAGGCAACACTATATACAGCATTAGTACAAAGTTACATATTCTTCTCTTCATTCTTTCTCTTGCAATAAAGATATACGAAAATATATATTCCTATTCTTAATATTGTTTGTTTCTTTTTTCTCAAATCGTTACAAATACTCTATTATTGTGTAGATTAAATTTATCATTTTTCAATCTACTGGGAAATACTTAAATTTGACGCGTTGACATTATACATATTATGCACAGCTATATATTTCTCATATATTTGAAATGTTATAAACTTAGCAAAATCATTTATTTACTTTTAATATTTCTCATTATTAACTTACTGTTCCGCACAATTGGAAACATATACTTACAAATTTACCTCATTTCCCCCCTCTCTCTCTCTCTCTCTCTCTCTCTCTCTCTTTCTCTCTCTCTCTCTCTATCTCTCTCTCTCACTTTCTATCTCTCTCTGGAAGAAATCTGCTGTACTCACGCCTGGAGAGGGACGGGCTCCGCCAGGTTTGAACTGCCCCCCAAAATGCCGTATGTCAATACGGCGCCCCTACAACTCTATCAGGAGTTACGGGACCACACATACATACATACACACATACATACATACATACATGGTGGCTACCAACTCGTTTTCGAGTACAGCCACTACTTTATATCCATGTAGGAGTACCCCTACCGATGCGCTGAACGAGTGTGACTTTTTAATCCAGCCAGCGACTTGAAAACTCTGGTACAAACACTACACTTGTGACAATTATTGACACATAGTGCTGGGCCCATGGTACCATGTGACGGCAAGTGCAGAGAGATCTCCAGATATAAAGCAATGCCTGTGCCGTGAAGCTTTTATAGTGAGCAAAGGCACTGCACAAAGCCAGTCCCACTCTCTTAACCAAGATGATATTTACCAAAAAGAAGAACAAGTCAACATCATTGGATACCATCAGGGTTGCAGGTGTTATATCAGAGTTTTCCTTCTCCTAGAATTCTGCTTTGACAAAGGCTAAGGGGTCATCTCTCCCGGTGATTTTAGATGGCCATTGACTCTTAAGAGCTCCTT
Organism: Eledone cirrhosa; assembly: GCA_964016885.1. Classification (NCBI taxonomy): domain Eukaryota; kingdom Metazoa; phylum Mollusca; class Cephalopoda; order Octopoda; family Eledonidae; genus Eledone; species Eledone cirrhosa. Next base: position 118,227,525 of record OZ024743.1, read on the forward strand.
TGCCCTTTGACAGGTTTTGTTTTTAGTCCTACAGGATGTCCAAAGTCATCCTCCTCACCAAGAAACCTTGGTGGGGTTGCCAGTTTAGTCGCCAACGACACGACCATGAGACAGGTTGTACTGGGATACATGTTACCAGTAGCACCAACTGGTGACCTGACCTGACACACACACATACATACATACATACATACATACATACATACATACATACATACATACATACATACATACATACATACATACATACATACATACATATATGATGAGTACACCTCAAGTATTTGTATGTTACGTGTCCTTATAAGATTTTATCATACAACGTTTTTAATTTCAGAATCTATGAAATTATTTTATGGTGGCTGTTATGCAGATTAAGGTTTCGTTTTTTTAAACAATTTGAGATATTTTGAGATATTCTAGCACATGTTTACATGTAAAATAATATCCCACCAATAAATAATCCAATCAGTTGAAGTATTGATAAAGGTAACAAACGTGTTGCATCTATAAAAACGACAACAACAACAAAAATAACAAAAACATAGATTGCAGCATAAATTAAAGATTCATGAGAATACCTTACCTCGATGCCAACTGGTTTCATTTAACTAATGAAATGTATGATTCTTGCAATTAGTAAAAATTCTCGGTGTATAACGGATCGCTGGATTGTTTACCTTCATGAGTTGTTAAAGTTTCACTTGATTAGTGTTAATCTTTATCAGGAAAGTATTTTATTCATATGCATTGTTACCCGAAGAAATAGTAAAAGCTCTAGGAATCAGTTTTATAAAAGAGGGATATTAGGAGTAAATTTATAATAAAATACAACACCTCAACCACAACTTAGCAGAAACTACAAATTTAAACTTGCAGGCTGAATTTTTTTTTTTTATTAATATGAAAAAGGAAAGGAAACAACAGCTGATACCGAGATAGGACCAATGGAAGTGTTTCCACAGTGTTAGCTATTCTATATAATGTCTATATAATTCTATATAAAGTCTACAGCATATTACAACGTTGCTGGTTTTAGGAAAGATTTGATCTCAGAATCCACAGAGTCGGAATATACGCCTAAAGGCAACCCAGTCAACGCTCTAACACTTCTCCCAATCGCCCTTCATCGAAACAGGCATTTAGAGATGCAATCTTGGCTTTAGTGTGATTTGATCCCATGGCGCAGAAAATTGGAAACAAAAGAAATTAGAAGCAAATAACAAAACTTTTAATCCGATATGCTAACAGCTCTCCAAAGTGGCTACGAAAAGAAAGTGAAACGTAAATCACTCCTATGCCAAACACTCATACAGGCGCGCGTGCGCGCACACACACACACACACACACATGTATGTATGTATATATATATATATATATATATATATATATATAAATTTATATATATATATAAATGTATATATATATATAAATTTAATTTATAATAAATTGAAGGGAAAGCAACTGGTGCTTGTGTTTCTTATTGGCAACATTACCCTCCCAAAATATAACAATTTCGGTTTCAACACACGTTTTCAGATAAAGAATCTTGCTAAACAAATTCAGAAACGAAATATATATATATATATATATATATATATATATATATATATACGCAAACATATATATTAATGTGTGTAGATATATGTTGCCGCGATATACAAATTGATAAATAACTTTTCGAGGTATCAACATTTATAAAACATTATTTGTCAAAACATATAGCCACTATTAAGTTGTATATTTATATATATCTACATACATATACTTATACAATGTGTATGCATATATCTATGGGTGTGTGTCTATACATAAGCATATATACATACATACGACAATACACAACCTCTTCCACATAGACAAGCAAACAAACACACATGCACATACACACGTATGTATGTAACTATATGAAAGATAAATCTTGAAATGGAATGGTGTGTAATGTGACATAAAATTAGGCGATTGTGTTAACGAAAATTTGAAATCAAATTTGACCTATATTCTGACAGGAGGAACTCAGCTGATAATTCCATAATTCCTGCTGTTATTGAAAACCGAAAAGTATTAAGTTTTTTGAATACCAAAAGAGAAATAAAAAATAAAATAAAAATAGAATACTTAAAATGATGAAAACTTTAAAATAAACAAAAATGAAAAGAAAACAAGAAACAAATTCGGTTTTATCTCACGTATTCCACTACTACTACTACTACTACTACTACTACTACTACTACTACTACTACTGAAAATAATGGTTTCATTTATTATTAGCCACAAGGGCCGAACATTGAGACAATACACAGACCAGGACAGTGGTGGTTTACATAAAATCGTGTAAAAAATGACAACAAAAACAATTAACAAAATTATATGAACAGGAGAATTCACCAATAGGTGGTTACCACACAGGAGTGATGTCAGAAAACCCACAAATCCTAAACCACCCTCATCACCAACAGCATTGTAGGAAGGTCTCCTCTTTCCTTTCATCTTTCCAGCCTACGACCGCATGGTTTGAGTGGGCTTGTTCACATGGGCCATCCTCGCAAAATCACTTGTAGTATTTACCGGGTCACATCATCAGTCATGGCATGCCAAGCGTAAAGGGTGTTGACAACAGAAGGTCCCCCTCACAAGAGAAACCTCTCTTTTCCACAAAATTTTAAAAAGCATGCGTTGTAATTTGGTGCGATGTGAACCGGAGTAAGGCACGACGATCAGGTGGTAATAGATGACAGACGCCCTGTACGCATTGGCCACCTGCACATGATCATTCAGGGATAAATATCTCTTGGCCCAATCCTGACAGGGATGGCCTACCTGCTCTTTACCTCGTCACAGATCTTATCAACCTTAAGGTTTAAACTAAACCAGACCCCGAGCAACGTCACCGGTCCGTCTGTCAAGCGTCCTGCAACGCTGTTAAATGAAATGGATTTGCCTCTTCAAGTGCCAAGCTGTTGACACACCGACTTTTTCGGGTAAAATAAGTAGCCGACTACCACTATTTTCGCCTTAGTGACTCGGGAGTCAGTATGTACAGAATGGAGAAAACAGGATGTCTTTGACGGACCAAGCCCATGATCTGTGCATTGCAGCTATCTAGCCTCTTTATAGATCAACTCTGCAGATGACGAATTTGTGCCCCTATGTTATTTTATTTTATTATACTATCCTAATCTAAAACCTGTCTATGTGGATGGTACACGTCTGCACTAGTGCATTTGGGAAATCTAATAGTTATTTTTCAGACATTTGGAACTGCCTGGTCAGGTTCGTAACGCTTTTGCACCCCCACTTTTTTCTATCGGCTACTCCCATACAATCCCAGTATGCGCCCAAGATGCCAACCCTGCTAACAGTAACGGTGACATATTCATAGAAAGACTTCCAGGCGCCTGAAGAAAGCCGACTGTCCAGCTCCAGCCAGGGCGTCGACGGTCTAAAAGCAACATCTTTGCATGTCGGAAATCTTGGTCTGGTTGACGGCATCCATCGCTCATAAGCTGAGATCGTTGAGCAAGCGACCTTGCTCTCAGGACGACCCAAGGCCACGAACACTTATACTTCCTATTCATAGAATTGCAATGTTGGCTGATTAGTTAAGTGTGAAAAACGGGTGGGGTGGGGGCTACTTCTCCAGCGGGTGCTGTGTGAGATGGGTGGTTCGATCTCCATATCTGTTTGGGTTTCTTTTGAGAACTCCTTTAAAAGCCTACTCGTGGTTTTGAGATTAGATTTTGAGGATATTCTACGCTGTGGGGAAGCACCCCTTAATATTCTTGTAGGCACCTGGCGACATTCGCATTATCATTAATATTTCAGGTACTTTAAAAGTGGCGGTACCGAAAATCTCCCCATCTCGCTCAATTTATTTACTTCGTGCTATGAGAGTCATCCATTCGTTGCTGGCCTTTCTCATTAGAGAAGATTGATATCTTTTTGGCGTGATGTTGTGCTGTTGGCGGTTTTGTTGTTGGTGAGGTTGGTGTTGAAATAGTTCTGTCCATATTTGTTTTGGTAGTAGTTCCTCTCTTTTCTGGAGTTTTCTGAGTAGTTTCTGTTGTTCAAATGTTGCAGGTGTTGTTTTTGTTTTGTTTTTGTTTCTAGGGGTTTTTGGGGTTTCCCCTCTTCCTTATTGCGAGAAGAGGAGACTTATGTATCTGAGTAATTTGATTCAGAGTGCGTGATTGAGTGTGTTTGTGTGGGTGGTGTTTATTTGTTCTTGCTGTTGCTGTTGCTGTTGCTGTTGGTACTCTTTGTGGTTTTGTTGGATTAACTGGTGGTGGTGCTTCTGCTGTTGTTGCTGTTGCTGTTGTTTCTGTTGTTTTTTTCTGGTGTTGGTGCTGCTTCTACGGTTATTGGTTTTGCTGTTGATTTTGATGCTGCTATCAATGTTGGTGCCACTCTTGTTGTTGTTTCTTTTGAAAGTTGTTATTGTGACTTTCGGGTCCTCGTTCGGCAGAAAGTGGCAATGTGATACCTTATCTTCTATGGAGGGCAGAAAGCTCGCAAATGATCTATTTTCCCACACAGATGACAACGAGGCTGTCTGCCATCAACTAATACCTGCACGTCCACATCACGTGGAATGGGAATGATGGATGTCAGCTAGACCCATAACAGTTTTTCCCTGGTTCTTTTCACTTCCAGGAATATGTTGCCTCCTGCTCGGACGATGCAATTCAATATCCATCAGATATTCCCTTCCGGTGGCGTCCTTGAGGTTTTGACCCTTACCGTCCTTCTTCCTAAATAGGATGGGTAGAGCACATGCTTCTCGTTACAACAGGGTATTACGGAGGATTTGACGGCTAGGGCTTCACTTATATAAGGAAATGAAATGCCTGCACACTGCTTAGCCCTCGCAATGTGAAAATCGGGTGTTACCTCTTTCAGTGCCCTTATAACATCTCTCTGATTTTCTGGCTCCGGCCGTTTCGTGTTTGTGGACACGTATTCCTAAATCATATTGGGGGGGGGGGGGGGGGAGGCGTCAACACGTTGGGGTGGGAGCTACGGCAGCGCATAATTTTTCTACTTTTATTAGTTTGGCAAATATGTCTCCTTTTCTATAATTTTCCTCACGAACAATTGAGTTCTTTTGGCACTCGTTGCTGCAAATATGCTTGTTGTTGTCGTTATTGTTGTAGTTGTCATAGTTGTTATTATTCTTGTTGCTAGTATTATTGTTGTTGTTATTGTTGATGTTGTTATTGTCGCTTTTATTCTTGCTGCCATGTATGTTGTTGTTCTTGTCTGTATTATGGGTATTTTTTATTTTTGTTTCTGTAATAGTTTTTGTTGTTGCAGCTGTGTTGGGATGGTGTTGGTGGTCGTTGTGTTGATATTAGTTCTATTGATTTTTGTTATTGTTTTATTTAGTTGCTCGTGTGAATGCGGTGTTAAATATTTTTTAAGGCGGGAAGCTCGCTTGTAATTCTCCATTCCAGAGTTGTTGTTGTTGTTCTTGTTGTTGCTGCTGCTGCTCCTGCTGCGGCTGTTACTGTTGTTCTTTGAACTTTGGCTGATCGATTTTGAGGAAAGCCTGCTGTTTTTGTTGTAGTTGCTGGTAACAGGGGTGACGTTGGTGAACAGCCGACTGTTCTGTCTTGCGGGAAGAATGCATTTAAATACAGCGGAGGAATCTTTGTTGGCCACCATCTTATTTTGAAAAAATTATCGAGTGGATTGTTTGGAAAATGTACACAGGTGTAACTCCTAAGGGCTACTGGTAGAGTAAACCTAACCAGCTCCCGAATATACTGGTTACTTTAACTATAAAACAATATCAAATGTTAGATAGAATATGTTGGATAAAAATAGAATAACAATAAACTTACAAGAGCGATCTGCAATACGTTTCGACAAAGGAACGAACAAGATAATATAAATAATAATAGTAATAAGATAAAATATAATGGTCATATTCTTAATGATATTTACTTCATTGGACACAAGGGAACAATGATACAACATCATCATAAGATACGACACAATTTTTTTATTCGGTGTAAAAAAATAATGTTCAATGTTTCAGTAATAAAATTAAGTTGAAAACTATCAGAAATAATTTCTTTTCTTGCCACAAGGGCGATATATTCATTTGAAATAATTTTAGTAGAATATCACGAAACAAAATAATAATAATATTAATAATAATAATAATAATTGTAATAAATGGAATCAATATTTCCACTACCACAATAAATTACAATCACCATCGTTGTCGTCTACATCATCATTTTCATTATTGTCATTATTATTATTATGACTATTATTATTACTGTTGTTGTTGTTATCATTATTATTATTATTGTTGTTGTTGTTGACATCGTCGTCATCATCATCATTATCATCAACATCGTCATGTTCATCATCATCATCATCATCATGTTAATATGTTCAAAGGAATTAAAAAAAAATAGGGTTTATTTTAAAACTTTTTAATTAGACAGTCATAAAGATACACTTATGATATTTTGCGTGCGTTTGTATTTAGCAACTATCTGTATATGTATATTTTAATGTATATTTAGGAACGTGTGAGTATGTGTCTCTAAGCGTGTGTGTATATATGTGTTTATGTATATGTCCGTATGGCTATGTATGTTTGAGTGTGTGGTTGTGGGTGTCTTTCCGTTTGTAATTTTTTTTAATTCTCTGATTGATAACTCTCTGGAGAAATTGTGTTTAGTTATTAATCTAATTGATGTTTTTATATTATAAAGAGAAGTCTGTTTTTGAAAATATAAAGAAAAATACAACATATAAACAAATAATTAGATTATATATATATATATGTATATATTGTGTCTGTGTTTATGTATATATATATATATATGTATGTATAAATATATATATATAATATAAGTATACATACATACATATATATATATATGTGTGTGTGTATATATCTCTATATATATATATACATATATATATATATATATACATATATATATATATATATATATATATATAGCTAGAGCGATAGATAGATACATACATACATGCATACATACTAATATACGTTCTTTCAGAATCGGGTAGATGGAAAATGTGGTGTGGGAGTAACATTTATAAACAAGCAAAAAATAATCACTAATACATACATATATATGCATACATACAAACATATATATATAATATATATATATATATATATATATATATATATATATATATATATATATATATATATATATATATATATATATATATACATTTACATATATATATACATTTATATATAAACAAATATATATATATACATACATATATATATATATATACATTCATATATATATTTATGTATGTATATATATATATAAATAAATCTACTAAAACAACAACATATCAATGATATTAATGAAATCCTTCATGTATTCTATTGTAGAAATGGATTGTAAATGTATTAATACACCGGCAGATTACCACCTGATGGCTTTTGTACTAATATTAATTTTACCACGCATTGTGATCATATGAATATTTACAACATTAATTTCGCGTTTTAAAATATCTAAGTGTTTCACAATCGACTTAGATATTAGATCGATGAAAATACTCCCCCAACACGCACACATATGCGCCCGCGTATATATATATATATATATACATACTCACACAGGTACAGAGACCTCATGAAATTGATGAAATTGTTAATTTGAAATTCATTAAAAATCATATCAAACATCTGTATTCAGATTAATCCTAATCAGCAGTATCCTTTAATGAGATATTATTAGGCATAGTGAATTTAAATATGTGTGATATTGAAGATGTGATATTCATGAGTAAACCCGAAAGCTTTTCTTTGTCACTCTGTCAAAAAGCACGACCGATATTATTTTAGAATTAGTTACGTCGGCATAATGCTCGTTCTCTTAAGCCCCTTCATCTTTATTGACATTTTCAGATTCCATCTAACTATCGAACTTCTACCTGTTTGCTCTGCATATGTATATATATGCTGCGGAATGTTTCTCATATCACTCATATTGAAAATACATTAGATAATGTGGCTCTTGTTGAAATCTTTATAAAAATAAAAAACAATCAGCATAAAACAAATTGACGTAAGTGTCACTGATGGCTTGTCTTTGAACATTATTCTTCAGCAGGACTTAGGACAGGCTGCGCAATAAAGAAAAAAACCCATCAGTTTACAATATGGCTGCCTGTTTTGTTTGTACTCCACAATCTCAGATATACGTCATCTTGTTCTTGATAATGAATGTCTATA
>OZ024743.1:118240772-118303272 GCA_964016885.1 Eledone cirrhosa
TCAACTCGAATCACTGTGAATGGTGGTACCGCCCTCTTTCTTCTTCTGGTAATAATTACTCCAGGTTGCTATCAGGGGTATATCAACTAGACCATCTTCCTGTCTGATTAAAGGACGAGGGATATGCTTGTAGTCCGCAGAATTTAGAAGACATTGACGTCAATACGTGCACCATAAGTACACGTCTTGTAGCGTTTCACCTTCAATTTACCACATGCTAGCTCTCTGTGTTACAAATGTTACGTCACAATCAATATCATTCGTCACGGCACATGCATTTTCCCCGTTATTCTAGAGTACGTGTCTGTGGACATTTATGTGGGACTAACTCTGCCTGCCTCCTGACTTCATCCTGGGTCTTAAAGATGAGCCCCATGCTTTTATATGTTCAGCACTGAGAGATGGAGAAAACAACCTGCCAGAATCAAGGTCTGGCGTCCTTCAAGCTTATGGAAACTTAATTGTTATTTATTTTTAGAAAAATATGTATGTCCGCTTATCCTCACTTCCATCAGATAAAGGCACTCTCTCTCTCGACAAATCTCATCTCCGCTTGTCACATTCATCAAGAATTGACCGATGTCCTTATTTTTTTGACATACAATGAATTGCCGGTGCTTTTGTTAATGTCATATGAGTTAGCATTTTTATTTGTCAAATTTGTTGTAAATGTCAACGATTATAACTGCGTTTGTTTGACTAATTTCCATTTTATCGGGGTATTTAATTTTTTAGGCCACTCAAAGTTTAAAAGCACGAAAATGTATTTTCCTGCTTTTAAATGTTTGGGTGGTGTATTCCTTAGTACAGCATTTTTGGCTAGCAGTTCATAGGGCTACTGTAGTTTGCGCCATTTTGAATCACTTCAAAAAGAAAGCAAAATGAAGGTTTGCAAAAAATATTTATACAATAAAGAACGCCTCAAAACGAATTTTCTTTCCTTCTTCGTTGTAATGGGTTAAACTTTTAAATGTTCCAATGCCCTTTGTTAGAAAAAGGAATAAAAACTTCTTTCAAGACAATGCTGGAAAATGCATTTTCCAAGTGAAGCCCTGTAGAAAGCATGCATAGCAACAAAACCTTGATGGAGAGGATGAAGAAGAAGAAGAAGAAGAAGAAGAAGAAGAAGAAGAAGAAGAAGAAGAAGAAGAAGAAGAAGAAGAAGAAGAAGAAGAAGAAGAATCAACAAAATCAATAATAATTGAAGAATATAAATATAAATGTATGATTGGGAATGATTTCAGTGATGTAATATTCGGTTGATCTTATGCAAGAAACAAAAATTTAAAATAATAATAAAATTACAAATAGCGTAAAGAAATACATATTATGAAAGAGCTGAAACCGAAAATTAGCCGCCTTGTTTTGCACAAATGCTTTAACATTCATCAACTATAGTTAACTCTTTCTTCCCTAAGTTACACCCACTTGGGCCTTCCATTACATTTGCAGCTTGATCTCATTCAAAGCGATTGTTGTTACCCTATTATTAGTTTATTTATATTATTATCTTTTCATTTAAATGAACGAACTTCGAATAACAGGCATCTTTGATAGTCGATCCATGGATTGAGAATCCCATTATGTCAACTTCCCTCCTTCTTCTCTCAATATAACCACCTTTATTTCACTTTGGTTTTCCATAAAATACATCAGAGATTCTTCCAACAAACATTTATTTGAATCGAACGTCTTTATTCAATAAATTTGTCTGTGTTTTTATCTTGTTATTTTTTTCCATTGTATGTGTTTCGCTCACTTTCTAATTTGTTATTGTTGTTAACATTTGCTTTTGATTTTCTTTCCTGATATTTCGTCCAAGAATGCATGTTTACTTTAAAATGATTTCTTTCTTCTCAAAGACGTCTCTCTCTCTGCATTTGTTCCCAAACGCTATAAATGTTGACATTCCACTGCTTCCGTCTTTTTTCGGAGGAGAAGGAGGTGTGATCTCTCATTGTTTTTGCCTCAGCAGCCAAACATAACAGAGCACTAAAAAGGTTTTTAGATGTAATCACTAGCGGAAGTTAGTGATGATGTGAACAATAACTTTCACATAGCGCATTGTCTTTAGTGGCTTCTCCGCCTCTTTCATGGACCCTAAAAGTAAGAGATTTAAATATCTCTCCCTCTATCAATTCGCCTCTTCATACGACATGCAGCTTTTCTTCAATGCAGTTTATAGTCTGTCAATGTTTTTACATTGCTTCTCTTCAATCAGTGGCACGTTTCATGAAATATACACGCTCATAAAATCACTTAATTCCACTACACACATACATACACACACACACATACACACGTACACAGACCACTGATACATTGACTCACGCACACAGGCACACAAACACACACACACACACACACACACACACACACACACACACACACACACACACACACACACACACACACACACACACACACACACACACACACACACACACATACACATACACATACACACACACACACATATATATATAAACGCACAAGCATGGGCATATGCATCTATGTGTGTGTGCTGCTCACGTTGGGCTCTACTGCAATGACTCAAAAATTAAATTCATCTCAACAGAATCTCATGTGAGCATAGTCAAAGCAAACAGGAAATTTTAAAGTAAGTACAATCCTTTATAATATACTGAGAAAAGGACTTCCAAATATGTACAGCCCCGACCTAGAATGCATTTCATTAGTTGGATCAAATTTGAAAATCCAACGTACCAAACAAACTTAAAATCAGCCTGTTTAGAATAACAGTAGAGACTACCCTTCTATATGGTTCTGAGGCTTGGACATTGCACTCCCATCTACGGAGATGTTTATTTTGATGTTACACAGCTCTCAGAAGATTCTCAAATGTAAGTGCACAACTGACTGAACGTTGTACTAGGTTTGTTGGTGACTGCTTCAACACAAAGGATGAGATAGTTTTAGACCTCTTGATGTGGGAGACCTCAACCAGAAATCCAAATACCATCATACATCAGCAAAAGACTCTGCAATTGATAAGGAATACCTACACACTTTGATGGGAAATAGAGACTGTTGGCGAGAATTTGTGCTTGCTGATTCGCCTAATGGTGATGGAGAGAATATGATGTGTGTATGTATGTATATGTGTGGATGTGCGTGGTGTTGGTAGGTGTGTAGATATGGCAATTCAAAAAGACGGCTAACACGTTTACAGAAACATCTAACATTAAGGATTACAAGATTGCAAATCTTATTTATATTGTACTACTGAAATCTGTACAACCCCCTCCCTTCAAATTAATATATTTGCTTTTGATTTCTTAGTTTGAATAGACATCGGTTGTTGCTTCTTGTTGTTCTTGTTTAACATCAAGTTGATTATGATTTAAAAATAGATAATTATTGAACAATTTTAGGGGTGCGGTGGAAAATATGTTGTAACTATGATTAATTATACTCATGTTTTGAACACTGCCACTTTAAACGAGAATTCATCTGACATTTATAGATATATATGATACATGGATCAGAGAAATTTATCCCACGATGTGGCATTTGTAGAACGAGTACTTGTATTCGGGATGATTGACTGAACAACAGTGAAAATCTGTCCATTGTTATCAACTCCAGCAAGATACTGATATCAAAAGAAAGCTTTCACAGAGATGATATAATTAAACACCATTTCAGGAGAAACAACGGTGGGAGGGGCATTAGATCAGTTCAAGCTCGGAATGTTGTATAGGATCACATAGAAAGCAAAATAAAAAAAAGATAAATAAAATACAACGAAAGGAAAGAATTGAGAGGTGCAATATTCTACCAAATGGGAGTGAAATTCCAGGAAGCATATTCTTCCAGAAGATGTTAGGGACAACAACAGACATTATGAGATGAATGTACTGAACAAATATCTTAGAAGAACCATTGCATATCATCAAATAGTTACTTAACTAATGTTTACTGGAAAATTATTCTAATGTTGACAGCACGTGTAACATTTCTAGTTCTTGTGACCGTTAGATCAGGTCATATTCCCAAGGTTTTGATTTCGCAAGAGATATCTATTAAATAGCACGCGAACAAAAGAGATTGTGAATCGCTGAAACCATGAAGTGTCGATCCAACATGTCGGATATGTAACACGCCTGTGAAACATTTTATTTAATTTGGAAAGGAAAATAACTTTATTGCTGAACTACTTCGAAATAACTTCAGTCCTCAGCTTTACGTTTGCATACATAACCATTGGAAAACTCGGCTATTAAAGTAATAATCTAGAAAAGATGGGTGATTGAAAGACACCATATACGTATTCTATGAAACCTGTAAGCCGAACGATGGATATATGCAACATGTATGTTTACACATAATTTAATATGAATGCCGTTACTTGTAAATTCCATGGATGGTGTTTTGTTTATTAGATGTCTTTCCTTTGAAAGAGAAATTTATCTCCTTGCTCTTTCTATATATACATCTCACTATCTATTTATACGTATATATATATATATAATACAGAATTAGAAATAGAAGCCAGGGTTATCCATCATCAGTGGTATTTCTCCGCATTACAGACCACATACCTGCGGCTAGGGCAATACAATAACTAAATTAAGTTATTGGGATAAAAAGAGTTTGTTTACAAACAAACCGAGCATTATAATAAATGTTCGGTAAACCCATACGTGCATATATATATATGTGTGTGCATGTATATACATCTTTATACATATATGTATGTACGTATACATACTTATATTTAAGTATCAGCCGTACTAAGAGTGAGAAATGAAATTTCATTTTGTTCCATTTCTCGTTTTTGGTACCCGGTCGATTAACTCACTTCATATGCAAATTAGGCTGCTCAACTATTAATATGCATAAGGAAAGTATATACTTTCAAAAGTTCAATCGACTGACAGGAAGGTATACGGTGCTGATGACAGCTAATAAGCTAGAAACTAGTTCATTGTTCCTTTGTCAGTGTTGAACAAAAAAGCAACGATGGTTGCCGAACACTGTACGGCTAATAATTCGGGCTGTTTGTTTACAAACAAACTGAGCATTATAATAAATGTTCGGTAAACCCATACATATATATATATGTGCATGTATGTATATATATACATACTACTGTACGTCTGTATACATATATGTATGTACATATACATACTTATATTTAAGTATCAGTGATGAATGAAATTTCATTTTTTTCCATATATATATATGTGTGTGAGAGAGAGAGAGAGATAGATAGAGAGAGAGAGAGAGGGGGAGAGAGAGAGAGATAACGAGTGAGAGAGAGGGAAAGAGAGACTGGGGAGATAACGAAATATTATTAAACTCTACTTCAATATTGAGTATTTATTCTCGCGCCCGTCATCATCACACGTATAACACTGAATATCGCACTCCCATATGTGCTGATACCCATCGATTCCCGTTCAGTGGGTTTATATGCTCCGTTATTAAGATTACTTTATGTAGCCAAATGATACGGCGAAGCCTTCTATTTCTATTTCAATTCTCAAACGTTGGTCGCCGCTTCCTAAACATACTTCCATATTACGTGATTGAATATGTTATGCTTGCATGTTTTATTTAGTTTTAATTGTGGTTCACGTTCGAGTGTATTTGATATTATGTTTATTTTATATTAATAAGGACACTGAGATTTATTCCATTTGTGTCGCCTTTTTGGTTATATTTTCTGATATCATATTTATATTTTTCTCTCATGGATTCATTTTGCTTATTTCTTAATAAATTTTAATGTAACAGTTATAGAGTTTTTAAAATAGAATCAATAGAGAGGGTATGAGTAAGAAAAACATTGCTTTCATATAACAGTTATAGAGTTTTTAAAATAGAATCAATAGAGAAGGTATGAGTAAGAAAAACATTGCTTTAATGTAACAGTTATAGAGTTTCTAAAACTCTATAACTGTTACATTAAAGCAATGTTTTTCTTACTCATACCTTCTCTATTGATTCTATTACGTTTTCGCATGTTCTCATTATTAGGGTATAAATGTTGAGTTTTGTCATAAGTTAATTACTACCTTGATTAAATCTTAACGATTTAACATCTCAGGGTATGTCATGTATCATTTTATTTTATCTGATGAGGACGTACTGTTGTACCTCTGAATTATGTATAATAAAATTTAATTGATCACAAGAACATCTATTTTATTAATATTTGTATATTAATATTAATAATTCTGGAAAAATTTAACTGTAGAGTGCTTCCAATCTACTGTAAAACTCATTATTTGATGTACTCATTGAATCTTGTTTAACTCTTTAATATATATATATATATATATATATATATATATATATATATATATATATATATATATATATATATATATATATATATATATATATATATATTATATATATGTATATATATATACATATTTCGAAAGCTATGCTGCATAGATATTTATATCTTTGTTCAAAAGAAGTTTTGAAGAAAGAAAAAATTTCTTTGTGTGCAATAGCAATAATTAAAACACTTTGGACAACAAATTTAATTTACGAACTCTTCCTAATTTAATATAATTTTAACATTATTGATTTCTTTTTCTCACAGGGTATAATATAGTTTGGGTCTTTCTAGTTTTACTTTGTGTTGTAGCAAAGAAAGTAAAAATTCGAATTGGTAGTTGAAACTGTAATAGAAGCAACGTTCGTCAGTTCACTCTCGAAATAAATACATTATTGATGTTTTTAAAACTACAAACAAGTTGCTATAGTATTGACGAAAAAAGAGCTTGGCGTGATGACATTGAAATGTATTGTGTGTTTAAGAAACTGCTCCAATAAGTCTAGAAACTCAAGTCATTAATAGCCAACCTCTAGCCCGACTGAGGAATACGAAAGCTTATAGCATCCTATGCTAAAGAATATATTGCAGAAGCAGGAAATTGACGGAAACGGCATAATGTTAAAATGAATGCCTTACAATATTTAATGTAATTCTTCTATGTCTAGAATTCAAACCTCATCGGAGTCAATATTTCTTGTATCACTTATCTACCAGTCAACCAGTGATATCAATTCAATTGAATTTATCATCCCTGTATATCGCTGATTATTTATTCGAAACTGAAAAATATAATTATCAATAAAAGTAGTGCCTGCAAGTTATAAGTAATATTGGGGAGAAAAGAAACAATACATTATGTATCACTCTAATTTAATGGATCAATGTGCTTTTGTGTTTCAATGAGAAACCAATACAGGCTTTCAGTGCAATGAGGTGCTAAAGGCAGTTACGCATTAGATTAAAAGCTTACAATAGCAGTAATATATAGTTAAACTTCTGCCTTGTCAAAGAGAATAAATACTTTTCTACTGTACCAAAAGTAGCAACTTAGTTACATGCAAGCATTCTGGAGAATCTCTATATTATACCTCAATCTGCTAGAAATCACAGTTAAATATTCTTTAAGTTACATCCAATGCCAATTTACGAAGGCTATTTGTTGTTAATATCCCTTCCGTATTAGCCCACATTACTGCGCTTTAGAAACAATGGCGCGTTTTGCTCCAATGACGCAGTCGCTAAACACATCAAGAAAATATTATCATACACCCCTAGTTTAAGCACAACTAAAAACCTAGTTTTCTACAAACAGTAATCATCTGAAACACTGATAACTTTTCTGGTAAAAGTGTGTCATCAACGTGACACACACTGATTTTTCTCTCCAGAAAAGTCTAATATTTTCATCAAAACTACTAACCCTATATAAATAGAGTATCTGAGATCATGCTGCTGCTACACTGCTACACACAGACATTCTCAGACACTTCCAAAATAAAGGTCATTCGACTCATTGGTACGAAGTCCTTCACCAACATCACAAATGTCGTGTCTCTTCTACTTGCTTTTTTCTACTGATACTACAGTGATTGCTGTGAATTACTTGTTAATTCTTTTCTAGTTCCCCATACTGTGTCCATTCCACAAGATCAAATACATCAGTCCCCTGGAGTTCCATCCCTATATATATTTTCCTGTAGCCTCCGACCTCAAGTAGCCGTGTAAATCTCATCGGATCAAACACGAAAGAATAATACAATATAAAATGTAGACCCTTAATATGAAATAATTGAATTGGCATGACTAGAGCACTTTTAAGTGGTGACTTGAGGTGAAATGAAAACAACAAACAAATATTCAGAGAAATCTATTCAGTAAAATATTGAAAGTTGTTAACAAGAGCATGACTATAATGTTGCTGAGGATTTCCATTGCGTTTTTGCGCAGTTGACATAAATATCCAATAAAAGTAAGTACTCCTATAAAACAAGAATAAAACGTCTTTGAAATTTCCTTAGAAGTAACAAAAGATAACAAAACAAAACAAAAATAAGAAGTATAAAAAGACGCTTATATTTACTTGAAAAAAAAATGATAAATACAGAAATTGTCTGAGAGGCGGCAGATTTAGTAACTCTCTTTCCTATCATCGTAAAACAGATGTGGTGCGAATTATGCTAAATGTCATTCTTTAACATCATTTATCTCATGCTGAAGTGTAAGTAATTTGTGATAAATTTACCGACCATCGATGGATATGTGCAAAAAAAAAAAAAAGTGACTAAAAAATGGGAAAAAATATCGTAAAAAGTCATCGGCTGATATTTACATACGTTTGGTAACAACTAAAACATCAGTTATTTTAAATGAGTAACTTAAAAGATTAAGAAGACATTATCTTTCTTAAATATGATTTATTTTCTTGTTTATTTTAAGAAGAATAGTCATTGAATTCAACTTATCCTATGCTTTAGTGCAGCATAAGCCGTTAACGTCTATGTCTAAAGTAGTTTAAAATGTAATATCTCTTGACAATTCCTTTAAATATTATGATTTATGTGTATTCCCAACATCTCACGCAATGAAGTAAAAAAGAAAACACTCATACATCATCAAAAGACATTAAACTGTTAAGTAAAAGTAATCATTTTTGCAGCTTCAAATGCTGAACTGTTACTCATAATATGCCATATGTCTGAATCTGAATTCATGATATGCTAGTCTGAGTAAAGTCTATTTATCAAAGACACGTAATGTGTATGTATGTACACATACAATCTAAAAACAAATATAAATTTTTTTCTGAGAATACTTTATATAGTAAATTCAAAATATTGTTGATTAAAGTTCTATTTTAAATAACATTCATCAATACTTCCAGTTTAGTATATGTTCTTCTCATTTATAGAACCATGAATTGTTTCAGAAGTAATTTGTTTTCTAATACCACTTAAGATATTTGTTTGAGGGGGGAAATTCTTGTAAATGTTGTCATCCTTCAGAGCCTACAGTGATGTTCTTGCAAACACCTAATTGTAATGTTCATCAAAGAACTAGTAATATTTCTCTTGCTTTTATTCTCTGAAGATCTCTTTCTTGGATATTATATCTATTAAATATATATAAAACATCGTTATAATTCCGGAATATATAAACATAAAATAAAATCTTTGTAACTCAACACGACAGGAAGTATCGTTGATTATAGTTCTTATTTAACCTTTAATTTCACTCATTTAATGATGTTTCACCGAAGATTTAATGTATGTTGTATTTCGAGTTTTCTGAATTGTCGAGTTGAGAGACAGTCTTATGGCCATTAAGATCTTTACAAATGAAACAAGAGACGCAAAATCTTCTAATTCGACATCTTGTCATATCTAATAATTTAAATTAAATTTAGATGCAGAAAGCTTCGTATTTAATACATCAAATATATTAATGCAGTTAAACCAAGCGTGCAGTACTTAATTCACTGATGGAAAAGATTTGAATGTATTGGAAATTTTATTTGTTCTTAATATTAGTAATTACACTACGAAATGTACTGGGCTTTTAAAATATTTAACAATTAAACTATATCTATAACTGATCTCACGTTCTAAGATACGTTGCTAACTACCTTATATTTGTTCCTCCTCCCAATTTCCCATATATGAAAACTGAATTGCATTAGTACCTCTCGCTGTATATTTTGATCCTATTATTTCTTTTAAATCTTTAAGTTACTAGATAGAAATGAACATAATATATATAATACGTCCGAAACATAAACAGATCTAAGGCATATACCCCAATTTATATGTATATATATACATTTACTTTTTTATTATTGTACTGGTTTGATACATATATATACATTTACTTTTTTATTATTGTACTGGTTTGATACACTAGACAACGGGTATGCTGCGGCATCATATATATATATATATTCCTGATGATTTCTCAAGAATGAGACAGTTCTAGTCCTGTAGAATCTCATCTATATTAAAACTATATATATATATATATCCGCCTGGAGCTAGCTATTGAAACGTCAAGCGCTCAGTCATCGGCTCCCGAATCTTTCTAATAAATATTTTGTGCTGTTTACCAATGACTAGAACTGGTCATTCCGATTAGTAAACGATGATGCAATAAATTAAATCATACGAATCATCCATCGCAGATATGGTATCACGTGGATGGTGCAGGAACGGAATAGAATATTCATTCAAAAACAAAAGAAGGCCGGATTTTAACATTATTTAATGTTTTAATTTTGCGAAAACACTATACGTATTTCAGTGGCCGAGTTTGATCATCTGATCATGATGCGAGACTTAGCCGATTTTATTAGCTGTTGATTGCGTCGAACACAAACAACGAATAGAAGATAGATTTGGTTCAAGAATTGCTCACCAATTCGGTGTTATTGTAACTACAAAGCATCCCGGATGTCAGGGGCATAGCCATACTCACTATGTTAGGCCGATTATTATTGCTGCTGTTTAACCCATATTTGGTGGGAATGGCCGTTGATACTGAGAGGTTCATCCGTCCCTTGAATGCGTCTTGTTTCATATGCTGCTAGGGTCCCATAAACACTTCTCACCAGACCAAAGTCTTGTGGGGGAGCCAGTTTAGTCACCTACAACTTGACCAAGAAGCAGGCTGTACTGGATTACATGTTAACAGTAGCTGTCAGAAAATTGAACTGACCATATGTATATATATATTTATATTATATGAATAATATCTCAATTCAAATGCATGCTATGTAAAGTTTTAAACTTCAACCAGCTTTAAGCTTCAACCATAGGTATTATATGTCCACTAGTTTAGTTTTGCTCCATGATAACTAAACTAGCAGACATATAATAACTATATCCTATGCTGGGTGAATTTTGAAACCTTAGGTAACATGCATTTCTGTTAAGATTTAATTCATATAATATATTTTATCACTGTACATTACATAGAGCGCTTTATTCTTTGATCTATTTCTTCGGAAACACTTGGCATTATATATACATACATAGTTACATACATACATACACACATATATATATATATCGTCAAATTATTTCCTAGTAATAACTTCTGTTATTACATTTTTTTACGTTTTCCTCAGTCTGTCTCAGAAATATGATATCCTTCATGTTAACTTAATCTTTCAATGTAAGTGGCATCGTTATATTTTTCCTCATTTTCGTCTTGAAATATTTTTTCCATTTTTTTTCATCTTCCTCTACTCTTTGATCTGAAGTAACACTTTCAATTATTATTAGTACCCTTATTACTTTTGTTTTTCATTTGGCAAATGAAATCTTTTATTCTTTCTGTAAGTTTTCGTACGCCCTACACTCCTATTTGAATGATATTCTACGACCGGAATGCTTATCACTACTTCATATTTTATTATATACAAGCACAGGATTACAAAATATCTTTTGGTGCAACCTATAATAAATGTAGCTTGTGTTATCTTCATCACTTCAGATAACAGAGAATATCATGAAAACAGAGTTATGTTGCGGATTTGAACGGAGAACATTAAACAAATAAAACACACAATCACAAGTAAATCCAAATATAGATACTCACACCACCATCCAACACAAGCATGCATTTACATACGTGTGTGCGCAGGCACAGACATACGCACATGTATAATATAGGTGAAGTACTCATTGTTGTAATCAGGATTAAAATGATATATTCACTATAACCAAGAAGAAAAACTTTTCTTTCTCTCCCGAAACAGGAGTTCAAATGAAAAGGATATGTATATATACACACAAACTAATAAGACACACACACAGATACATAAATATATGTGTGTTATATCCCGCCTTGACCAGATTTGCTGAATGGCCGAACAAGTTAAAATAAACAGAATAATTAAAATAATAATCTAATCAGAGCTTTTGATCAAATATAAATGGGAGGAAAGAATATACAAATAATTACCTACTTGTTCTTCAAAGTTCCTGGAGAAACTGGAGTTTCATCGATTTGTTTGCAGCAATGATGCACCGGAGAAGTGTACCAGTGTTGTGAGGCTGTTGAATCATACAGGTGTTCAATTCTAAAAGCGCCAATCAAGAGAGAAAACTCTTACAATATCAGTTGATTCAATTTTGTTTGACAGTTTTCAATGGGTTTTGTCAATGCTAAATAGAAAAATCCACATGCTTCGATTTTGTGAGACTTCCTCAGCAACACATTCATTTATCATGATGCGGATTATCGATTTATATACAAGAAAAGAGAATAAAATTTTACGTGGACTTTCGTACTAAAAATGGGCTAAGTAAAACATTTGGGGCGTGCGTTCCTTACAATGAATATATATGCAGTAGAGATGTTAAATACGAGCATTAGAAAAACTCTAATAAACTGAGGCCATTCCTGAAATTTAAAAATCAAAACTCCCTTAAGGGTTCCTCTAATGTAAAATATGAAAGCAGTAAGTACCTGTCACTGCAAAACTTAGTTGTGGTTCGCAATTTGCGTTTGCAATATATTTGGACGTTGGAGAAAGCAAAGCAGATAAAGCACATGACGTCAAGCCAATCTTTTCTGGAATACCTCATACACACAAGAATTTGTTTGACAGGTGGAGATAACTGCAGCAGATCGACTGTGTGTGTCTTAAAACGTGAGAAGACTTAAAACTATGACGTATATATAAAATAAAGTACCAGTAATGTGCTGAGTAAATGCTGGCCTTGTGCCAAAAGTAGAAACAATTATTATTATTATTATTATTATTATTATTATTATTATTATTAAAGGGCGGTAGATTGGCAGTATCGGTAGAGTGTCTGACGCCATGCTTTGACGCGTAGAGTTACGGCCCTTGCCATTCTGAGTTCAAATCCCGCCGAGGTTAAATTTGCCTTTCATCCTTACGGAGTCGATAAAATAAAGTACCAGTAATGCACTGGGTTATTTGCTGCCCTTGTGCCTAACGTAGAAACAATTATTATTATTAATATTAGGGCGGTGAATTGGCAGTATCGGTAGAGGGTCGGACGCCATGCTTTGACGCATAGAGTTACGGCCCTTGCCATTCTGAGTTCAAATCCCGCCGAGGTTAACTTTGCCTTTCATCCTTACGGGGTCGATAAAATAAAGTACCAGTAATGCACTGGGTAATTGCTGGCCTTGTGCCAATAGTAGAAACAATTATTATTATTATTATCATTTTTGTTTTCTTTCACTATTATTTCTGAGATATATGCCGAATGTCTTCTTGACACCTAGGGCAAATAAATTCACAGTAAGCCAGTTAATACAGCACATTGATTATAATAAAAAAAAAAACAGTATACATATATACACATGTGCATATGCATATGTAAATACAAGGAGGGATATCAATCTTACACAGATAGTGCTCTTCTCAATACGTGTGCAGTACCAGTCAAAACAACTTTTTGCACCTCGTGCAGAGAGGGTAAACCAGGAATCATTCGCAAATATTGTTCTGTTCCTTTCTTGATCATTCCCAGTCCTTCCACAATCACTGGTATTGTAACGGCCTTGAGGTGCCACATTTTCTCAATTTCAATAAGCAGATCTTTATATTTTCGTAGCTTGTCAAATTCTTTTGCTGCGATATTGTGATCACATGGGATGCTCATATCTATCAACAAACAGACCTTGTTATGTTGATCTTTTACAATGATGCCAGGTCTATTTGCTTTTGTGGTCCCGTCAGTATGTATAGGAAAGTCCCAGAAAATTGTTACTTTTTCTCCTTCAGTTACAGCCTCAGGGTGATGGTTGTACCACTTGTCTTCAGCTTTGATTTTGTAATGCCGACATATTACCCAGTGTAGATATTGGCCAACTCTGTCATGTCTATATTTGTGTCCTACTGGAGCTAAAACTTTACATCCAGAGAATAAGTGATCCACTATTTCAACCTCAGCATTGCAGAATCGGCACTTTGGGTTTATTCCGTTTCTCATCACATAAGCCTGGTAATTACGAGTCAATAAGCTTTGATCTTGAGCAGCTAAGATGAAGCCTTCACTTTCCGCCTTTAGTTCTGAACTACGTAGCCACTGATGGGTGTGCTTTTGGTCAACATCATCTTGTTTGCTACGGCCCACATATTTGCCATGCAGAGGTGACTGCTCCCAATTTGATGCTAATTGTCCCTGCCCTTTTGCTTTTGCCAGTGAGATGATGTGCTTAGCAGCATCAGTTGCAACAGTTTCTTTAGTCTGTCCAGCCTGGGTATCAAGCATGAGATCAGCAGCATATTTTTTGCTCTCCTTCAAGATAGAATGAAGCTTCTTACTTCTTTCATGCTTTTCAACAAGTTTCAGCATACAGTCGTTAGTTGTTTCAAGGTATTTGGCCAGTCCAATGATGGTGGTCTTGTAAGCAAGTTCAAATTGGATCAGGCCACGGCCTCCCTGAGTTCTAGGAAGGTAAAGACGATCCATATCTGCTTTTGGGTGGTGCATCCTATTACAGGTCAGTAGCTTACGAACTTTGGTGTCGATTCTTTTGACTTCACTCATATTCCAGTTCAACACACCGAAGCTATAAGTCACAACTGGGACTGCCAAGGAATTTATGACTAGCACCTTGTTACGAGCGTTTAGTTCTGTTCTCAGAACTGCACGTTTTTATTATTATTCAGTGCTACCGGGGAGCGTTGCCGGTTCGAGATAAGCTCTACAGGCGCGGAAGTGCCGTCAGCCGAGCCTGTCCGTGATGCGCGCAGAGCGATGAAACCGTTGTGCACGCACTCGTTCAGTGCTCTAGCATTACTGACTTGTGGAGCTATGTCGAACAGTTGCTGTTGCGTGTATGACTGATCCGGTTATCGACTGAGTCTATTGTGCAGATGGTCTCGCCGACTTCCTTCGAGGAGGAAGGGCAGGCGGTTTTCATCTCCCTAGTGGCCATGGCGAAAGAGATTGTGTGGTGGACAATTGAAAGGTTTAAAGACAGACACTTTCCTCTTCGGCGAGTCCCTAATTAACTTTTTCAAGTTTCACTTGAAGAGGAAAATCAGGGTGGAGAGGCAAGTGCCGCCTTCTAGTAAGTTTGTTGAAAGGTGGGTGAATGTAACGAGAATGGTCCGAGTGAACGGGACCGGTCTGAATATACGCCTGTAGTTTGAGAAATGGAAAAATGGAGAGAGGGCGCTTGCCCTGGGGGTCAGGGTGGCCGTGGTCTTTTGTGTGGGTTTCGCCACATGTAACCCTCGGAAGTTTCCCCCCTATTGGGGAATTTTTCATTGTTTCAATTTTCATTTTTATTGTTTATATATATATATATGTTTCTATGTCTTTTTCTTTTTCTTTTCTTTACACGAAAATCTTTACACGAACAAAACCCACATCGTACCGCCCTGACCCGTCCTGTGCCGTCTGTAATGTTTTTCTTGATGTCAACCCTTGTGGCCAATAAAGAAATCATTATTATTATTATTATTATTATTATTATTATTGAATGCTATGGTTGACGGAGGCTCGGCTCTGTAAGGTATTGTAAATTTTGACCGCTATAACAATTGTAAATTGTTTAAAACTTTAAGCGACCTGTAGACAAAAACACCCTCCTCCTCGTGAGAAGGGTCTTTCTGCCCGTTATTTGGCCCTTCGGGGTTAACTAACTGCTTATTGGGGTTTTGTGCCCAATATTTATTTTAAACAAAAAAACAACATGGCTACGAAAAAGAATTTTCATAGGTCACTCCCACTCATTCCATCTTCTTCTTCCTCAACCGTCACTATAGCAGAGAGAAGATTGTCTCTCTCTCCCTTCTTTAAATGTGTCTCTCTCCCGCCCTTCTCTTTCGCAAGCGACGACAGAAAAGAAAAATCTCGTGCAAAGCGTGCAAGATTTCTCCACGACGACGACGACAACGACGAAACAGGTGTGCGGGAAATACGAAAACCCATTTCATTCGTCTGACGTCAGGAATAATAACAGTAGCAGCCGTAATAACAACAGCAACAGTGACAATGAAAACAACAGTAGCAGCGGCAACAGAATCAGCAGCAGCATAAATAACAACAGCATTAGCAGCAACAACAACAGCAGCAGCAGCAGCAGCAACAACAACAACAACCACAGCAACAGCGGCGCCGGCAGTAGTCGTAGTACCTGCAGCAACAACAAAAGTAACAGCAGCTCTGACGACAACAACAACAACGACAGCAGCAAAGAAAACAATCTCGTTTGCAGGTATCGCAAAGAACCTGGAAACCATCCTCATAACAAATGAGGAATTAGAGGAAGCGAAGAAGATGGTGACAAATCTGGACACCGAGCAATCTGCAAGGCAGCCGAAAAATTTTTCGAAACCCAACAGCGCTGTACGGTCACGTACCGTAGAGTAAGTACAAAATCCCGTAGGGTTGAAAGAGCCATAGAGGCTCAAATACAAAAAGCCTTGGGGTCTGTGTGGCAGCGGAATACGCACATCACCCGAGGCTAGAAATATGCCACCGTAGACGTACTTTTTGCCACAGCCCAGGAGGCAAAGGATCAATCCTTAGTGACCCTAAGGAGCAAGGAAAAGGTGTTGGTGCCCTCCTACTGCGGGCAAAAAATTGTGAGGGTCAAAGTGACCCACCCCCCCGGGGGGATGTCCCCTTCTTGGCGGGCCGCGTCTGTCCTCGTCGGAATCGCGGACAAAACAACTGTACTGAAAGTACAGAAAAAAGTAAGAGAAGATTGGGTCGGCACCTCCATTGAGATGTTAATCCAAACCAACCAGGAGTGCATCGAAGCTATCCCGGATGTGATAGACTTCGATAACGGCACTCAATTGCCCATAAGTGTTGAGGGAAAATGCCCGAAATGCTTTCGCTGTGGATCGAAGACTCACCTCAGGGCCTTCTGCAACGAGAAGACCCGAGAAAGGAGAAAACCCCCCTCCTTCCGAAACCCGCTCCACGGCTACCAGCAACAGGAAAAGCGGCAACCAGGACCGATAGGTTCGTGGCGCCTATACCCACGCCACGGAAATCAAAAACAGCAGCAGCAGTGGAAGTATTAACAACAACAACAGCAATACCAAATGCAGCTGCAACAGAGACTCCAGTACAAACATCACCAACAACAACAAGTGAAAGAGTGGAGCTGGTACCCCTCCCCGACCTCACATAATCAGACATGGAGTGTGAGGTGGGAGAGGGATGGCAAAAGGTCGTAAGAAGGCAGAAACGCAGAAGCAGCGCATCGTCGCCTTCGAAAAGGGAGGAAAGAAATGAAAAAAGGGTAAAGGCTACTGCAAGGGAGACTCACAGCAGCAACACCACCAACACCATCACCACCCACACTAGCACCACGATCACCACCGGCGACAACCCCACCGCCAACAACAACAACACCTTCAACACCACCACCACAAGCACCAACAAAACACACACACCCAGCAACAACGACAACAAAATAGCAGAACCACACCCCACCCCCAGAAAAACAAATGCTCAGCAATAAATACACACAACAAGAAACTAATGACTTACATAATTGAACACACAGACATTTCAGAACACGACTACATAATACCAGCACCAATCAAAACGCCAACTAACATAAGACTGCTAAAAATAGCACAGAAACAATACACAAACATTAAAACGAAATTCCCCAACGCAGTAGGTGATTTCAGAGACATAGGAGGGACTCTCAATCGAAGAGTATATTCGGACATACTCATAGAATAGCCGACGACCAGCCGAAGGGACGATTCAACGGTCCCTTCACCAGTCGATCAAGTGAAAAGGGATGGAAAAACCATCCCTCCTCTACGAAAAGTACGGTAAGTGGACTTTCCCATCTTTTCCACTCTATTTTAAACATGACCTCACTCAGAATAGGCAGCATAAATGCGCGTGGCTTGGGGTCGTCATGGAAGCAGGGCCACCTGCTCAACGACCTCAGGTCACTAAACATAGATGTAGTGGCCATCAGCGAGACCAGAATCTCCGAAGCACGGGCCTTCGCACCGATCTTCGGCGGCTACGATGTGTACGCATCTCCCAGCCGTCCTGGATCGGTGGTGGTGGTGGGGGGGAGTTGCTGTGCTTTTTCGGAGAGGTTTGGATCTCACCATACGAGCCATCTTCCTGGACCCAGAGGGTAGTTGGTGGTGCTGGACGTGACCAGCGGAGACGGGCAAGCTTTCAGGCTAGTGGCCGTCTATGCGCCGACAGGAGCAGGGCGGCCTGATTTCTTCCGGCGTCTGGAGACCTTTCTTGGAACGTCCCGCTCTTTAGTGTTAGTGGGCGACTGGAACGGGATCTTAGATGCACGCTTGGACTGTGTGGGATTAGCTGATAGGGGTGGAGGGTGAAAGCGCCTCACCAACCTGCTCAGGCGTTTTGAACTGTCTGACAGGTACCGATTGGATTTCCCGAATGTGCCAATGTGAACTTGGACAAATCGCATAGGGTCATCCAGTTCATATCTAGATAGAGTATTTTGTAGGGAAATAGATAGGTCTAGCATAGGCTGTCCACAATTCAAGATAGTCAGCTACACGGACCACAAATTTGTGATCTGTGTGCTTGACTTAGATAGGCTTCATAGACGAGGACCCGGCTACTGGAAGCTAAACGCGTCCTTACCAGCGCGCAAGGCCTACAGTGACCGGATTAGCGAACTAGTTAAGCGGGCGTTGACGGGGCCCATCGTCAACAACAAGTCGTGGTTTGCTCTGAAAAGAACGATTAGAACAGAATCCATTAGGTTTAGTAATGCTTTAGCAATAGAGAAAAATAGAGCAGAGGGAGAACTAGTTAGAAAATTAGACGAGGCGCTTAGCAAAGGCATTGCGACCGACGTGCTTGCGGCGAAATTGGCCCTTGACCAATTCTTCAATGCAAAGCACGAAGGCTGCGTTGTCAGAGCTAGGGTGCGTGCTCTCAGACACGAGGGTACGAAAGCCGTTCAATGGGCCCGAGTGGCGGAGGCGCGTCGTAGCAACAAAGCCACGATCCGGTCTTTGGTGGACCACGACGGGCGCATGCTACTCGATCCCGGGAAAATGTGTGAAGATTTTCAGCGACACTTCACTCAGCTGTTCGGGGGAAGCGGTGGGCCGGGTCGAGGGATGGACTTTAGTGTCTACCTCGACGGACTGCCGCGGCTCTCGGCCACTGAGGCAGAGTGTTGCGAAAAGCCGATAACAGCCGCTGAAGTAAGGGAGGCAATGACTGGCTGCACAAGGGGTAAATCGCCTGGTTTGGATGGTCTTCCCTATGAACTTTACGTACAGATGCCATACTTGTTCGGAGGCCTCTTGGCGGACGTCTACTGCAACTGGCAACAGAACGGGAGAATTCCCAGTTCTGTGAGCTGAGGAGCGGTGTCACTGCTGAGAAAGGATCCGAACAAGTGGGATAACTTAGATAATTTCAGGCCCATAACTCTGCTGAAGACACAGTTCAAGATTTTGGCCAAGGTGCTAGCAAACAGGTTGGCGATTGTCGTTGGTGGTCGGGTTGGAGAGGCGCAGTCATGCACCATTCCAGACAGATCCACCCACGACAACCTCCATCTCATTCGATATATCGTAGAGAGGGTAGCTAGGGAACCTGGCACGAGTGGGTTCTTTGATCAATTTGGATCATTCGTAAGCTTTGGATAGGGTCGACCATCGTTATCTAGCGGCAGTCTTGAGGGCGGCTTGCTTTGGGCCCGTCTTTAGAGGCTGGATCGCTGCCATGCACAGCGACATCTGCTTTGTGGTGTGAGTGAATGATCACCTTTCGGAACCGTTCAACATCATGCGCTCGGTCCGCCAATGATGTCCCCTCTCGTTCCTCTCGTACGTATGGACTCTGGAGCCATTACTGCACAAACTGGAGAGGTTGAGGGGCGTCCCGCGCGAATTAGGATGCGGAAGATCCGTGTCAGCATATGCGGACGATGTCACCGTAGTGGTGTCGAACGCCAAACACATCAGGGCGATCGGCACTACACTAAGAGAATACGAAGCGGTGACAGGAGCAATGATCAACCAGGAAAAGTCAGTGGGCCTGCAGCTCGGCACCTGGAGAGGCAGGCCCATGCCGTCCAACAGCGTCGTCGGACGCTGGACGGACGGACCGGTTAAATTGCTAGGTCTCTGGTTCGGTCCGGACCTCCAGACGGACAAAAACTGGGACAAGGTGAAGAGCAGGGTGGCTTCTCTCACCCAGAAATGGGCGGAGAGGAAGCTATCCCTGAAAGGTCGAGCTGAGGTGGATAACGCGTACAACGCGTCTGTCATCTGCTACCGCCTGACCGTCGTACCTTGTCCTAAGCCCCGCCTGACTGCGCTGGAGCGTTTGCTCTTTCGCTTTTTGTGGAAGGGACGCGCTGCCGATGGTCAGGCGGTCCATCTGCTTTCAACACCCGCTACGTGGAGCGCTGGGAATGCCGTGGCTGATGATGCGCAGACACGCGCTCAGGCTACGACATCTCCACCTCTTCCTCGACAGTGATCAGGTGTGGTCGCCGTTTGCTAGACACGTATTTCCCCAGCTCGTTTCCTTGACGGAGCTGCAGTCCTGGGTCAAGCGAAGATCGAGAGGGAGCGCCTGGAGACTGGAATGTCTTCAGGCGCTCACAGCCCTCGACCAATCGGGCAATGTGATCGGTGGAATCTCCACCTCGGCGTTCTATAGGGGATTAGTGGAGGGGAAGAGCGACGACGTACTTGGGGAAACTCTAGGCGTCGACGAAAATCAACTAGCCAATCTCTTCGGAAGAACTTTCGAGCCGGGACCTATGGACAACTTCCAGAAATCTCTGGCCTGGCAGTGCTACCGAGGAGCCTTGCCAGTTCGGGATAAACTCTACAGGCATGGAGGTGCCGTCAGCCGTGCATGTCTGAGATGCGCGCAGGGCGACGAAACCGTCATGCACGCACTCGTCCAGTGTCCGAAAATTGCTGACTTGTGGGTTTATGTCGAACACCTGCTGTCGCGTGTAGGACTGATCCGGCTATCATCTGAGTCCATCGTGAGGATTGCCCCGCCCTCTTCCTTTGGCGGACTGAGCGCAGTATTTATCTGTCTGGTGGCCATGGCGAAAGAGATAGTATGGTGGACACGTTTGAAAGGGCTGAAGACGAGCACTTACCTCTTCGGTGATGCCCTGATTAACTTTTTCAAATTTCATTTGAAAAGGAAAATCAGGGTAGAGAGGGAAGTGCTCTCTTCCAAGCATTTTGTTGAAAGATGGGTGAGAGAAGCAAGAATGGCCCGAGTGAATGGACCTACTCTGAGTACGTATCTGTAAATTAAAGGTGGAAAACTGGGAGAGGGCACTTGCCTTGGTGGTCAGGGTTACTGTGGCCTTTTACTGGGCTTTCTCCACAAATGTCCCTCGGAAGTCTCCCCCCTATTAGGGAATTTTTCTTTGTTATTTTATTACATCCTCTGTTTTTTACACGCAGAAATGCACATTTGTACCGTCCTGTATTGTCCTGTACTGTCCTTAATGTCTACTTTATGTAAACCCTTGTGGTTAATAAAGAAAACATTATTATTATTATTATTATTATTATTATTATTATTGTTCTTTGACTCTATGTCATTGACGCTATTTAACTGGAAAGTTTGTTGAAATGAATATCAAGCCACTACATGCAGCCTCAAATATTCAGGACGTATCGCAGGGTTCTTGCTGTTCCCAGCAAGCATGCCTTTTGGAGTGTTCCAAAAAGCGGGGAGGGACCAATTTTCTTTAACCATCCTTGGAAAATCTTTGAGATAGTACCTAGTGCGCCTATGACAATCGGGACCACTTTGACCTCATGGCTGTTCCAAATTCTTTTTACCTCCCACTTTAAGTCCTGGTATCGGTTAATTTTCTCCCTCTCCTTCTCTTGCACTCTCGTGTCGAATGGGCAGGCTACATCCACAATCAGGCACGATCAGTTTTCCCTTGTCCAAAACCACCAGGTCAGGTCTATTGTGTTCCAGTTTCTTGTCCGTCTGTATCCTAAAATCCCACAGCACCTTCACCTGATCGTTATCCATCACCCACTCTGGCTTATGCTCATACCACTTCTCAGAATGTGGTAAATTGTTTACTTTGCATAGGTGCCAGTGGATCACCCTGCTCATCACATCATGACTCCAGCCTTTATAGTGGGTCTGGGCTAGGTGTTTACACTCAGATACAATGTGAGCCACAGACTCCTCTCTCTCCACAGATCCTACACAGTGGGCTAGCTTCCGCCTTGTAAATATGGTGTTTCAGCCACTTCGTTTTGAGGGCCTGCTCTTACGCAGCCATTAGCATTCCTTCTGTAGCCTTTTTAAGGTCTCCTCTATTCAACCAGTTCCATGTCTGTGGATCTCTAAATTCAGTTTTCTCAAAGAAGGTACTATGAAGGGATTTTTCATGAAGGTTGCTCTTTCTCCTCGTTGTTATTTCCTCCTTGGACATCCCCTGGTCTATTGTCCTCTCCTTCAGTACAATTCTGTGCATTGGCTCCCTACTATCAGTCACGTTTTTGTGTAGGTTGTTTTTCTCCATCTAAACACAGTCACCTCTGCTGATAAGACCTCTTCCACCTTCAGATCTCCTTAAGTAGAGTCTATCGACATCACTCCTCTTGTGGAACATGTTGTAGATAGTCAATAGCTTCCTAGTATTCCTATCCTTTTCTTTTTGTTCAGCAACATTCCATCTCAGAATTCCCGCACTGTACCTAATAATAGACACATCTCGGGAATTTATTGCACTTATGGCATTCCTACTGTTCAGATGTGACTTTAACACGCTCCTTACTCTCCGAATATATTCAGATCTTATCAATTCCTTCATTTTTTTGTTCTTGATGTCATCAGCCTCCAGAACACCCGAATACTTGTATCCTTCTTCGGTATGAATTTCCTTTATCATCTCACCTGTTGGTACCTGGATTCCGTTGCCTCTGCTCAATTTATCCCTCTTCATCACAAGGACTCCACACTTACTAATACCAAATTGCATACATATATCATTGCTGAAAATACGGACAGTGTCAACAAGCACATCCAACTCCTTCTCACTGTTCCCGAAGAGCTTAAGATCGTCCATGAAGAGGAGGTGATTGATGGTAAGCTCTCCTTTCCCAACTTGTATCCTGCTCTCACTTTTCGCAGTATAATGGTCAGGGCGATCAAAGCAAGGACAAACAACAGAGTGAACAAACTATCTCCCTGGAAGATACCTCTCTTGATCTTCACGCCTCCTAAGGATTCTCGGCCCGATGTTAACTCTGTTTTCCAGGACTTCATACTTTTGCTCAACAACTGTCTGATGTTATCTGCCAGCCTGAAGATCTCTAGGCTTTTGGTTATCCAAGAATGAGGTACCATGTTGAATGCCTTTTTGTAGTCTATCCATCCCATGGCAAGACCAGTGTGTCTCCTCCTGCAATTCCTCATTACCATCTTATCAATAAGTAACTGGTCCTTTGTACCACGGGACTTTTTTCGGCATCCTTTCTGTTCGTCCGGTAACAAGTTGTTTATTTCGAGGTGATGGTAGATTTCCTCAGACACAATGCTTGTTAACAGTTTCCTCATTGCGGACAGACATGTGATAGGTCTATAGTTGGTAACATCATTACCCTTGGTTCGGTCTTTTATTACCAGAACTGTGGTACCTTTAGTCAATCACTCTGGTACCTCACCTGACATCAAGCAGTCATTGAACATGGTTATCAGTTTCGGGTGGAGGGATGTTATATTTTTAATCCAAAACCCCTGCACACCATCTGGACCTGGTGATTTCTAGTTGGTTAGTTTTCTGGCCTGCCCCTTAAGAGTTTCAACTGTGATACTCAAATCAGTTTGTTGGTGTTCCTCTTCACTAATCTTCTTTTGTACTGTCTCAATGCACACTGCCTGATCATTATGTTCACATCCTGCTCCCTTATTCCTCTCCAGAATGTCTTAGTTTGTTCCGCCTCACGGATCAAGTCGTTGCCTCTTTCTTTCCCTTCAAGCTGTCCAAACAACATCTGGTTGTTGTCAAACATGCGGTTCTGTCTATACTGACTGACTCTGCTCTCGTATCACCTAATCGTTCACTCTTTGCTACAATGCGTTGTTTCAGTTCCTTTATGATAATATTTAGATTTTTCCTCCTAGTTTTGTACTTTATTTCCAGTCTATTTTTAGTTTTGTGGTGTCCCATTCAGTAGGGACACCAATGTCATTTCCCATTTCCCTGATTTGACAATTCAGTCGTTTCTTCCACCAAGGTTCTGATCTTTCTTGTTTGTTGTTTCCTCTCGCTTTTATGCCAAGTATTTTCCTCACCGCATTTGCTGTTGCTTTGAGGGTATGTTTGCACTGGTGAAGGTTCCTCGCCTCAAAGTATGGGATGACTTTGTTTACATTAGCTGTTGTTTCTTTTAACTTTTTCCTGTCTACAAATCTTAGGTTCATAGGTTTCCCACTATCTTTGTTCATTTCATCTACCACTAAGTTTAGGATATCAACCAAATCTTGTTCTAGCCCGTCAGCATTCATTTCCTCAATGGCCGTATCTTTGTTCCAGATATTATTTATTTCAGCATTCAGATCATTGTCTGCTTCGGATGCTTCCTCCGTTCTCTCAACCTCTTCACCTTCATCTGCCACTGGCTCGTTTGCCTGGCATACTCCACTTTCCATTTCCAATCTAATCTCTCTGCTGAGTTCCTCCAGTTCCAGCTCGCTTATCCACCCATTAGTTCTTATTACCCGAGCCTGCCCGACCAATTTTTGTTCATCTAATTTAAATAGACCAATCTCATTCCAGATGCTATGCATCCGTTTCCTATAGCCTTTTTCCTTGGGGTTACTCTTCGGGTAACATTGCATAACAGTTCTATTCAATTCTTTCGTCCAGTTGGTTCTGGTCCCTTTCCTTCTTCTTCTTCCTCCAACACCAGCAGTATTTGGATGACAGCCAGGTACCTGCTGCTGGGTCAGGGAGCACCTGCTGGATGAGAGTCTGTCACATAACATTCCAGTCTCCACTTCACCGTTATTCGAACTGTTTACGTTCGTCATTTAAACACTGATATCGAGGATTGGTGAATATATGGTTACATAACCACCGGTGATTTCATCACCCCCAGTGATTTGATCACCCCCGGTGATTTTAGCGTGGCACTATCACGCTGTAGACGAACATAAATAAATAAACAAATAAATAGGTAAAAACCTAAAAAAATAAGCATCAGTTTCATTGTAATGTAATTTTGAATGTCTGACTTAGTTTTTTTCGTTTGTTTGTTTGTTTGTTTGTTTGTTTGTTTTTCTTTTCTTTTTTCTTTTCTTTACGTTTTTCGTTGCTGCTGTGCTGTTTTGATTTTGATTTTTGATGTTTTGATTTTTTGACCGGGTCATCAAATCAGTCTATTTATATCTTTTGATACCTTCCTCACTTAGTGGGAATACTACGATCCCTCTGTCTTAGCAGGAGGTAGTGGGAGAGAATAGCGGCGGTAGCGATAATGTGGCAGTGGTCGTGGTGGTGATGTGATAGTAGTACTTAGCAGGAGGTAGTGGGGGAGAATAGCGGCGGTAGCGATAATGAGGCAGTGGTGGTGGTGGTGATGTGATCGTAGTACTGTAGTGATGGTGTTGAAGTTGAAGTAGAAATAGAAGTTGAAGTATCAGTTGGCTTGGCTAGATGTTTTTGTCTGGGAGTGGTGATGTGATCGTTGGCTTGGCTAGATTTTTTTTGGTGGTGGTGGTGATGTGATCGTAGTACTGTAGTGATGGTGTTGAAGTTGAAGTAACAGTTGGCTTGGCTAGATTTTTTTTGTGGTAGTGGTGATGGTGGCGGTGGTGGTGTTGGTGGTGAAATTGTTTGACTGTCTGTCCACGTAGCGATTTTCCTCTTTTTTGACTATAACATTTCTGATCCAAAATTAAAAATGAAATGTTGCGGCCCTATGCCATAATGTGATGCGTTGTCCCTTGCTGAGAGTGAAATACTGTAATCTTATGTTTCATTTGTAATAAGAATTATTCTATCACAGTTGTTTTAAATATGTAAAAATCAAAAACTTGCGGTAGCGATTCCATAACACTATATCCACCAGAGGGTCGGACGGCATTATTATTATTATTGCGGTGGATTGGCAGTATCGGTAGAGGGTTGGACGCCATGCTTTCCAGCATAGCTACGTCCCTTTACGATCTGAGTTCAAATCCCGCCGAGGTTGACTTTGCCTTTCATCCTTACGGGGTCGATAAAATAAAGTACCAGTAATACACTGGGTAATTGCTGGCCTTGTGCCTAAATTAGAAACAATTATTATTATTATTATTATTATTATTATTATTATTATTATTGTTATTGTTATTCCTTGAATCTCAGTCATTGATGTTGGTTAACTGGAAAGTCCGTTGGATTGAATATCAAGCCACTACCTGCAGCCTCAGATATTCAGGACGTATCGGAGGGTTCTTGCCGTTCCAAGCAAGCATGCCTTTTGAAGCGTTCCAAAAAGCGTGAAGGGGCCGATTTTCTTTAACCATCCCTGGAAACCTTTGGAGATAGTCCCCAGTGCGCCTATGACAATCGGGATCACTTTGACTTCATGGCAGTTCCAAATCCTTTTCACCTCCCACTTTAGGTCCTGGTATCGGTTAATTTTCTCCCTCTCCTTCTCTTGCACTCTCGTGTCGAACGGGCAGGCCACATCCACAATCAGGCACGATCTTTTTTCTTTGTCCACAACCACCAGGTCAGGTCTATTGTGTTCCAGTTTTTTGTCCGTCTGTATCCTAAAATCCCACAGCACCTTCACCTGACTGTTCTCCATCACCGCCTCTGGCCTATGCTCATACCATTTCTCAGAATGTGGTAGATTGTTTACTTTGCACAGGTGCCAGTGGATCACCCTGCACATCACATCGTGTCTCCAGCCCTTATAGTGGGTCTGGGCTAGGTGTTTACACTCGGACACAATGTGAGCCACAGTCTCCTCTCTTTCTCCACAGATCCTGCACAGTGGGCTAGCCTCCTCCTTGTAGATATGGTGCTTCAACCACTTCGTTTTGAGGGCCTGCTCCTGCGCAGCCATTAGCATTCCTTCTGTAGCCTTTTTGAGGTCTCCTCTTCTCAACCAGTTCCATGTCTGTGGATCTCTAAATTCAGTTTTCTCAAAGAAGGTACTATGAAGGGATTTTCCCTTAAGGCTGCTCTTCCTCCTTGATGTTATTTCCTCCTTGGGTATCCCCTGGCCTACTGTCCCCTCCTTCAGTACAGCTCTGAGCATTGGCTCCTTACTATAGGTCACGTATTTGTATAGGTTGTTTTTCTCCATCTGAACACAGTCATCTATGCTGATAAGACCTCTTCCACCCTCAGATCTCCTTAGGTAGAGTCTATCGACATCACTCCTCTTGTGGAACATGTTGTAGATAGTCAATAGCTTCCTAGTATTCCTATCCATTTCTTTTTGTTCAGCAACATTCCATCTCAGAATTCCCGCACTGTACCTAATAATAGACACAGCTCGGGAATTTACTGCGCTTATGGCATTTCTGCTGTTCAGATGTGACTTCAATACGCTCCTTACTCTCCGAATGTATTCAGTTCTTAACAATTCCTTCATTTTTTTGTTCTTTATGCCATCACCCTCCAGAACGCCCAAATACTTGTATCCTTCCTCAGAGTCAATTTCCTTTATCATCTCACCTGTTGGCATCTGGATCCCGTTACTTCTGCTCAACCTACCCCTCCTCATCACAATGACTCCACATTTACCAATACCAAACTGCATACATATATCACTGCTGAAAATACGGACAGTGTCAACAAGCACATCCAACTCCTTCTCACTTTTCCCGAAGAGCTTAAGATCGTCCATGAAGAGGAGGTGATTGATGGTAAGCTCTCCCCTTCCCAACTTGTATCCTGCTCTCACTTTTCGCAGCATAATGGTCAAGGGCATCAGGGCAAGGACAAACAACAGAGGGGACAGGCTATCTCCCTGGAAGATACCTCTCTTGATCTTCACGCTTCCCAAGGATACTCCAGTTGATGTCAACTCTGTCTCCCAGGACCCCATACTCCTGCCCAGCAACTGTCTGATGTTATCTGCCACCCTGAAGATCTCCAGGCTTTTGGTGATCCAGGAATGAGGCACCATGTCAAATGCCTTTCTGTAGTCTATCCATCCCATGGCAAGATCAGTGTGTCTCCTCCTGCAATTCCCCATTACCATCTTATCAATAAGCAACTGGTCCTTTGTACCACGTGACTTCTTTCGGCATCCTTTCTGTTCGTCCGGCAACAAGTTGTTTGTGTGGAGGTGATGGTAGATTTCCTCAGACACAATGCTCGTCAACAGTTTCCACATTACGGGCAGACATGTGATAGGTCTATAGTTGGTAACATCATTACCCTTGATTCGGTCTTTCATTATCAGAACTGTGGTACCTTTTGTCAACCACTCTGGCACCTCACCCGACACCAAGCAGTCATTGAACATGGCCGTCAGCTTCGGGTGGAGGGATGTTAAATGTTTAATCCAATACCCCTGCACACCATCTGGGCCTGGTGATTTCCAGTTGGTTAGTTTTTTGGCTTGCCCCTTAAGAGTTTCAACTGTGATACTCAAATCAGTCTGTTGCTGTGCCTGCTCACCGATCTCCCTCTGTACTGTCTCAATCCACCCTGCCTGGGCATTGTGTCTAACATCCTGCTCCCATATTCCTCTCCAGAATGTTTTAGCTTGTTCCGCCCCAGGGATCAAGTCGTTGCCTCTTTCTTTCCCCTCAAGCTGTCCAAACAGCATCTTCTGGTTGTTGTCGAACATGCGGTTCTGTTTATACTGACTGACTCTGTTCTCGTATCGCCTGATTTTGGCACTCTTTGCTACAATGCGTTGCTTCAATTCCTCTATGATAATATTTAGCTTTTTACTCCTAGTTTTGTATTTTATTTCCAGTCTATTTTTAGTGCCTATGTTTTTTAGTGTCCCATTCAGTAGTGACTCAAGCTTTCCTATGTCATTTCTCATTTCCCCGATTTGCCCACTCAGTCGCTTCTTCCACCACGGCTCTGCTCTTTCTTGTCTGTTGTTTCCTCTCGTTTTTATACCAAGTAGTTTCCTCGCCGTATTTGCTGTTGCTTTGAGGATATTGTTGCACTGGTGAAGACTCCTCGCCTCAAGGTATGGGATGACTTTGTTTACCTTAGCTGTTGTTTCTTTTAACTTTTTCCTGTCTACAAATCTTAGGTTCATAGGTCTCCCACTATCATTGTTCAACTCATCTACCACTAAATTTAGGATGTCAACCGAATCTTGTCCTAGCCCGTCAGCATTCATCTCCTCAGTGGCCGTATCTCTGTTCCAGGTATTATTTATCTCAGTATTCAGATCATTGTCTGCTTCGGGTGGTTCCTCCGTTCTCAGGACCTCCTCACCTTCATTTCCCGCCGGCTCGCTTGTCTGGCATACTACACCCGCCATCTCCAAGCCATTCTCTCTGCTCAGTTCCTCCAGTTCCAGCTCGCTTATCCACCCATTAGTTCTTATTACCCGAGCCTGCCCGGCCAATTTTTGTTCATCTAATTTAAATAAACCAATCTCGTTCCAGATGTTATGCATCCGTCTCCTGTAGCCCCTCTCCTTGGGGTTACTTTTCAGGTAGCATTGCATAACAGTTCTATTCAATTCTTTCGTCCAGTTGGTTCTGGCCCCTTTCCTTCTTCTTCTTCCTCCAACATCAGCAGTATTTGGTTGACAGTCAGGTTCCTGCTGCTGAGCCAGGGGGCACCTGTTGGGTGAGAGTCTGTCACATGACGTTCTAGTCTCCATTTCACCGTTATTCGAACTGTTTATGTTCGATATTTAAACACTCTTATCGAGGATTGGCGAATGTATGTTTACATAGCCATCTGTGGATCCGCCATCCCACTTGGCCCTTGTGTGGCATTATCACCACGCTGTATACGGACACACATAAACAAACAAACACACGGGCAGAAAGGGCCCCAAAAATGAATAAGCATAAGTTTCATTGTAATGTAGTATTCGAATGTCTGACTTAGTTTTTGTTTTTTAAGTTTTACTTTTTCCCCCCTCTTCTCTGTCCGTCCGCCTGCTTCTCTCTTCATTCTTATTTTCTTTACGTTTTGGGGGTTTCTTTTTTTGTTTTTGTTTTTCTCTGTTTTTCTCGTTTTTTACTGTTGTTGCTGTGCTGCTTTTGTTGTTTGTTTTTTCTTTTTTCTTTTGAGTCTATCTATATATTTTGATGCCTTACACTTTGTTAGTAGTAGGAATTCTATAATGTGGAAGTGGTAGCCAGCAGAGACTGGCGGCGTTGGCGATACTGAGACAGTGGTGGTGGTGATGTCGATACCGAGGCAGTGGTGGCGGTGATGCGACCGTATTACTGTAGTGATGGTGCTGTAGCGGTGGCAGCAGCAGTGAAGGAGTCAGGGGGTGGTGGCGGCGGTGATGGGATAGTGGTGGTAATGATGGCCGTAGTGAGCGGTGGCGGTGAAGGTGAAAATGCTGTTGTGTTTAGTGTACACAGATGATGGGGTGGGTGGTGTATCTAGTTTCTGGTGTTGGTGAGTTTCGCTGTCCTATATAGTGTAGCCAGAGGAGAGGAGGGGGGGGGGGGGTTCTTCTTCTTCCATTTATAGCCATTTTATTTTTTTTTTGGATATACAGTGTACAATACAAAGTTGAATATTTGAATATTTGAGCCGTATTACTGTAGTGATGGTGCTGTAGCGGTGGCAGCAGCAGTGAAGGAGTCAAGGGGTGGTGGCGGCGGTGATGGGATAGTGGTGGTAATGATGGCCGTAGTGAGCGGTGGCGGTGAAGGTGAAAATGCTGTTGTGTTTAGTGTACACAGATGATGGGGTGGGTGGTGTATCTAGTTTCTGGTGTTGCTGAGTTTCGCTGTCCTATATAGTGTAGCCAGAGGAGAGGAGGGGGGGGGGTTCTTCTTCTTCCATTTATAGCCATTTTATTTTTTTTTTGGATATACAGTGTACAATACAAAGTTGAATATTTGAATATTTGAGCCGTATTACTGTAGTGATGGTGCTGTAGCGGTGGCAGCAGCAGTGAAGGAGTCAAGGGGTGGTGGCGGCGGTGATGGGATAGTGGTGGTAATGATGGCCGTAGTGAGCGGTGGCGGTGAAGGTGAAAATGCTGTTGTGTTTAGTGTACACAGATGATGGGGTGGGTGGTGTATCTAGTTTCTGGTGTTGGTGAGTTTCGCTGTCCTATATAGTGTAGCCAGAGGAGAGGAGGGGGGGGGGGGGTTCTTCTTCTTCCATTTATAGCCATTTTATTTTTTTTTTGGATATACAGTGTACAATACAAAGTTGAATATTTGAATATTTGAGCCGTATTACTGTAGTGATGGTGCTGTAGCGGTGGCAGCAGCAGTGAAGGAGTCAAGGGGTGGTGGCGGCGGTGATGGGATAGTGGTGGTAATGATGGCCGTAGTGAGCGGTGGCGGTGAAGGTGAAAATGCTGTTGTGTTTAGTGTACACAGATGATGGGGTGGGTGGTGTATCTAGTTTCTGGTGTTGCTGAGTTTCGCTGTCCTATATAGTGTAGCCAGAGGAGAGGAGGGGGGGGGGTTCTTCTTCTTCCATTTATAGCCATTTTATTTTTTTTTTGGATATACAGTGTACAATACAAAGTTGAATATTTGAATATTTGAGCCGTATTACTGTAGTGATGGTGCTGTAGCGGTGGCAGCAGCAGTGAAGGAGTCAAGGGGTGGTGGCGGCGGTGATGGGATAGTGGTGGTAATGATGGCCGTAGTGAGCGGTGGCGGTGAAGGTGAAAATGCTGTTGTGTTTAGTGTACACAGATGATGGGGTGGGTGGTGTATCTAGTTTCTGGTGT
Organism: Eledone cirrhosa; assembly: GCA_964016885.1. NCBI lineage: Eukaryota > Metazoa > Mollusca > Cephalopoda > Octopoda > Eledonidae > Eledone > Eledone cirrhosa. The sequence continues at coordinate 118,272,935 of OZ024743.1, forward strand.
TGGTGAGTTTCGCTGTCCTATATAGTGTAGCCAGAGGAGAGGAGGGGGGGGGGGGGTTCTTCTTCTTCCATTTATAGCCATTTTATTTTTTTTTGGATATACAGTGTACAATACAAAGTTGAATATTTGAATATTTGAGCCGTACTACTGTAGTGATGGTGCTGTAGCGGTGGCAGCAGCAGTGAAAGAGTCAAGGGGTGGTGGCGGCGGTGATGGGATAGTGGTGGTAATGATGGCCGTAGTGAGCGGTGGCGGTGAAGGTGAAAATGCTGTTGTGTTTAGTGTACACAGATGATGGGGTGGGTGGTGTATCTAGTTTCTGGTGTTGGTGAGTTTAGCTGTCCTATATAGTGTAGCCAGAGGAGGGGGGGTTCTTCTTCTTCCATTTATAGCCATTTTTTTTTGGATATACAGTGTACAATACAAAGTTGAATATTTGAATATTTGAGCCTTATAACAATATATTTTGGGTCCGAATTTTTTTGGGGCTCAAGCCGGGTGCTTTACGTAGCATTTGTACTAAGAGTTGTTATTTCACAAATGATTTAAATATGTTAAAAATTCAAAACTTACGGGAGCGATTTCATGACCTCCGTCACCTCGTGCGTCTTCTTCCCTTATTATTATTATTATTATTAATATTATTATTATTATTATTATTATTATTATTATTGGCGACCTACGTAGAAAATCGTATTATCGTGAGCTCCGCAAAGGTTTGTTATTTTCAAATTGCCAGTTATGGAAAATGTTTGTTGTTAAGTGTTTATAAGTTCACATATATTGCTTTCTGAAAGGGACAATCAAAAAGATTGGGACCTTGAGCCCCAAATTTAAACTTTTATAATTATCAAACAAAAACTTTCTTTTAAAAAAAACATGGACACTTTACAGCCACACGAAGCTGACAGCCTTCCTCACAAACTAACACCTCACACCAACACCACAATTGTAAATTTCCCGCCATTACCAATAACTGCAGGTGTTAAAGCCGCTACCCCCACCACCACCACAGCGACAACAGAAAAATAAAAAAAATTATTATCTCGTGACATCGAAATGGATTTACCCAGAATCGACTCTTCCACGCCGAACACCACTGACGCCACCAGCAGCAGCACCACCACCACCACCACAACTGAAATTAAAATTACAATAACAAAAAAAAACAATAACAACAACAGCAACAACAACAATGAAAATAACAACAACAACATTAACACCAGCGCAAAACAAAATGTGTCTTTTGCCAAAGCAGCAAAGATAAGCGAAACAATCGAGGTAAGCCAGGATGAATTAAATGAATCCAAGAGAATGGTAAAAAAAGATGGGTCAGCCTCCCCCCCCCCCCCCACCACCACCACCACCACCTAATAAAATGGAGCATCGGCGCCTATGTATCGTGTCATATCGGGCGATAAACACAAAATCACGCCGAATGGAACGGGCATCCGAGTCCAAAATACAAAAAGCTTTGGGACATGTGTGGGCGAAAAAAACCAACATCAGACGTGGGCAGAAATATGGAACCGTGGACGTGTTCTTTGGAACACCACAGGAAGCCAGAGAGCACTCCATGGTCCCATTAAGAAGTGACGACTTCACACACGTCCCAAGCTATTGTGGCCAGAGACTTGTGAAGATCAGGGTGACCCACGTTCCACCGGCCATCGAAATTCCCTGGATAATGGCTGCCGTCCTCGCCGGCATCGAGGCCAACACGAAAATATTTGAAGTAACAAAAGAAAAGCAGGAGAACTGGTCCGGATCTGGGATGGAGCTCCTGAGCCAAGCGGACCAAAAAAACATTGAGGAAATTCCAGAGGCGATAGACTTCAATGTCGTAACCACCTCACCGTATTCGTTGAGGGTAGAAAGTTGAGGTCACCTCTGTTACCCACCCTAGTAACTCAGCCATCAACACCACCAGCTGCAGAAATGGCAGCAACAACTGCAGCAACAAGAACAGAAGCAACTGTAGCAGCAACAACCCCAGCAACAGTAGCAAAACTAACACCACCACCACCCACCGCGCCTGAATTAGCACCAGCGCCTCCACAATCCACCGCGCCACAACCAAATCCAACGCCTGTGAAGGATTTTCCACTCTCCGACCTATCGCAACTGGAGACAGATTGTGACGACGAGGATTGGGAAACTGTATCAGGAAAAAAGAAAAAATGAAAAAGAACCCAAAAAAGAAACAATTCTCTTCCTTCCCCCTCCAAAAACAAAATGCAGGGTGAAACAAATAAACAAACAAACAAAAAAGTTAAGACAGCTATGCCACCATCCACACCAGCATCACCAACCCCGTTCACCACAAACACCAACACCATCACCATCATTAACCCCAACACCATCATCACCAACACCACAAAGTCACCAAAAAGCGAAACAAACCCACAACAAACGCAAAAAAAACAAAACAACCAAAACGATACACTCTACACAGCATTAAATTGGCAGTATAGGTAGAGGGTTGGACACCATGCTTTGACGCATAGAGTTACGTCCCTTGTCATTCTGAGTTCAAATCCCGCCGAGGTTAACTTTGCCTTTCATCCTTACGGGGTCGATAAAATAATAAAGTACCAGTAATACACTGGCATAATTGCTGACCTTGTGCCAAAAGTAGAAACAATTAAATATGAACAACAAGGAATTATTACACTACATCCAACACAACACCAGCATCACATAAAAATACTACACAACACCCCAAAAATTCACACCACCTCCACACATACAAATCACTCGCATCACACAGAAAACGTACACGACACTAAAGCAAAGGTTCCCCAAGGACGTCGGAGACTTCCGACAAACACTCTCCAGGAGGATTTATAAAGACATCCTTCCGGAGGAGGCCACAAGCAGTGAGAAGGATGGAAAAACAATCCTCCCCCTACGAGAAGTGAGGTAAGTGGTCTTTCCCATCTTTTTCCAATCCTTTTCAACATGACCTCACTCAGAATAGGCAGCATAAATCCGCGTGGCCTTGGTTCGTCATGGAAGCAGGGCCACCTGCTCAACGACCTCAGGTCACTAAACATAGATGTAGTGGCCATCAGCGCGACCAGAATCTCCGAAACACGGGGCTTCGCACCGATCATCGGCGGCTACGATGTGTACGCATCTCCCAGCCGTCCTGGATCGGTGGGTGGATTTGCTGTGCTCTTTTGGAGAGTTTGGGTCTCGCCATACGGGCTATCTTGCTGGACCTAGAAGGTAAGTTGGTGGTGTTGGACGTGACCAGCGGAGATGGGCAAGCTTTCAGGCTAGTGGCTGTCTATGCGCCGAAAGGAGCAGGGCGGCCTGATGTCTTCCGGCGTCTGGAGACCTTTCTTGGAACGTCCCGCTCTTTAGTATTACTTGACTGGAACGGGATCTTAGATGCACGCTGGGACTGTGTGCGATTAGCGGATAGGGGAGGAGGGTGTAAAAGCCTCGCAAACCTGCTCCGGCAATTTCAACTATCTGACAGGTACCGTCTGGATTTCCCGCATGTGCCAATGTGGACATGGACAAACCGCATCGGGTCATCCAGATCATATCTAAATAGAGTATTTTGTAGGGAAATAGATAGGTATAGTATAGTCTGTCCACATTTCAAAATAGTCGACTACACGGACCACAAATTCGTGATCTGTGAATTTGACTTAGATAAGTTTCACAGACAGCGCGCAAGGCCTACAGAAACCAGATTAGTGAACTAGTTAAGCGGGCGTTGACGGGGACCATCGTCACAACAAATGGTGGTTTGCTCTGAAAAGAGCGATTAGAATAGAATCCATTAGGTTTAGTAAGGCTTTAGCAATAGAGAAAAATAGAGCAGTGGGAGAACTAATTAGAAAATTAGACGAGGCGCTTAGCAAAGGCATCGCGACCGACGTACTTGCGGCGAAATTGGCATTTGACCAATTCTTCAATGCAAAGAACGAAGGCTGCGTTGTCAGAGCTAGGGTGCGTGCTCTCAGACACGAGGGTACGAAAGCCGTTCAATGGGCCCGAGTGTCGGAGGCACGTCGTGTCAACAAAGCCACGGTCCGGTCTTTGGTGGACCACGACGGGCGCATGCTACTCGATCCCAGGCAAATGTGTGAAGTTTTTTAGCGACACTTCACTCAGCTGTTCGGAGGCAGCGGCGCGCCGGATCGAGGGATGGACTTTAGTGCCTACCTCGAAGGATTGCTGCGGCTCTCGCCCACGGAGGCGGAGTGTTGCGATAAGCCGATAACAGCTGCTGAAGTACGGGAGGCAATGACTGGCTTCACGAGGGTAAATCGCTTGGTTTGGATGGTCTGCCCTATGAACTTTACGTACAGATTCCAGACTTGTTCCGACGCCTCTTGGCGGACGTCTACTGCAACTGGCAACAGAACGGGAGAATTCCCAGCTCTGTGAGCCGGGGAGCGGTGGTGCTATTGAGAAAGGATCCGAACAAGGGGGATAACATAGATAATTTCAGGGCCATGACTCTGCTAAAGACAGAGTTCAAGATTTTGGCCAAGGTGCTAGCAAAGAGTTTGGCGGTTATCGTTGGTGGTCTGGTGGGAGAGGCGCAGACATGCGCCATTCCCGACAGATCCATCTACGACAATCTCCACCTCATGCGATACATCGTAGAGAGGGTAGCTAGGGAACCTGGCACGGGTGGGTCCTTGATCAATTTAGATCAGTCGAAAGCTTCCAATAGGGTCGACCATCATTATCTGGCGGCAGTCCTGAAGGCGGCTAGCTTTGGGCCCGTCTTCAGTGGCTGGATCGCTGCCATGCACAGCGACATCTGCTTTGTGGTGAGAGTGAACGATCACCTTTCGGAACCGTTCAACATCATGCACTCGGTCCGCCAAGGATGTCCCCTCTCGTCCCTCTTGTACGCATTGACTCTCGAGCCATTACTGCACAAACTGGAGACGTTGAGAGGGGTCGCACTTGAACTAGGATGCGGAAGATCCGTGTCAGCATATGCGGACGATGTCACCGTAGTGGTGTCGAACGCCAAGTACATCGAGGCGATCGGCACTACACTAAGAGAATACGAAGCGGTGACAGGAGCAATGATCAACCAGGAAAAGTCGGTGGGCCTGCAACTCTTGTACCTGGAGAGGCAGATCCATGCCGTCCAACAGCGTCGTCAGGCGCTGGATGGATGGACAGGTTAAATTGCTAGGGGTCTGGTTCAGTCCGGACCTCCAGACGGACAAAATCTGGGACGAGGTGAGGATCAGGCTGGCTTCTCTCAGAGAGGAAGCTATCCCTGAAAGGTCGAGCGGAGGTGGTGAATGCGTACATCGCGTCCGTCATCTACCACCGCCTAAGTAACGTGCTTTGTCCTAAGCCTTGCCTGACTGCGCTGGAGCGTTTGCTCTTTCGCTTTTTATGGAAGGGACGCGCTCCGATCGTCAGGCCGTCCATCTGCTGTCAACACCCGCTACGTGGAGGGCTAGGCATGCCGTGGCTGATGATTCGCAGACACGCGCTCAGGCTACGACATCTCCACCTCTTCCTCGACGGTGATCAGGTGTGGTCGCCGTTTGCTAGATGCGTCTTCCCCAGCTCGTCTTCTTCGCGGAGCTGCAGTCCTGGGTGAAGCGAAGACCAAGAGGGAGCGCTTGGAGACTGGAATGTTTGAGGCGCTCACAGCCCTCAACCAATCGGGCAATGTGATCGGTGGAAACTCCACCTTGGCGTTCTATAGAGGATTAGTGGAGGGGAAGAGCGACGACGTACTTGGGGAAACTCTAGGCGTCGACGAAAATCAACTAGCCAATCTCTTCGGAAGAATTTTTGGGCCGGGGCCTATGGACAACTTCCATAAATCCTTGGCCTGGCAGTGCTACCGAGGAGCTTTGCCACTTCGGGATAAACTCTACAGGCGTAGAGGTGCCGTCACCCGGGCATGTCAGAGATGCGCGCAGGGAGACGAAACAGTCCTGCACGCACTCGTCCAGTGTCCGAGCATTGCTGAGTTGTGTGTTTATGTCGAACACCTGCTGTCACGTGTAGGACGGATCCGGCTTTCATCGTGAGGATTGCCCCGCCCTCCTCATTTAGCCGGGAAGGGCAGGCAATTTTTATCTGCCTGCTGGCCATGGCGAAAGAGATAGTATGATGGACGCGTTTGAAAGGGCTGAAGACGAGCACTTACCTCTTCGATGATGCCCTGATTAACTTTTTCAAATTTCCTTTAAACCGGAAAATGAGTGTAGAGAGAAAAGTGCTCTCTTCCCAGTATTTTGTTGAAAGATGGGTGAGAGAGGCAAGAATGGCCCGTGTGAATGAGCCTACTCTGAGTATGTGCCTGTAAATTGAAGGTGGAAAACTGGGAGAGGGCATTTGCCCTGGTGGTAAGGGTCACCGAGGCTTTTTTTTAATGGGCTTTCTCCACGATGGCCCTCGGAAGTCCCCCCGCTATTGGGGAATTTTTCATTGTTTCTTTTTTTGTTACTTCCTCTGTTTGTTTTTTTTTCACGCAGAAATTCCCATTTGTACCGTCCTGTATTGTCCTGTATTGTACTGTACTGTCCTTAATGTCTACTTTGTGAAAACCCTTGTGGTTAATAAAGAAAGGTATAGTAATTTTTAACCGCTATAACAATTGTAAATTGTTTAAAACTTTAACAAAATTGTAGATAAAAACACCCTGCTCCTCCTGAGAAGGGTGTTTCTGCCCGTTATTTGGCCCTTCAGGGTTAAATAACTGCTTATTGGGGTTTTGTGCCCAATATTCATTTTAAACCAAAAAAAAAAACATGGCTACAAAAAAGAATGTTCACAAGTCACTCCCACTCATTCCGTATTCTTCTTCCTCAATCGTCACTACATCAGAGAGAAGATTGTCTCTCTCCCTCCCCTCTAGAAATGTGGTGTCGCAGCAACAACAAAAGTAACAGCAACTCTGACGACAACAACAACAACATCAAGAAAGAAAAACCAATCTCGTTTGCAGGTATCGCAAAGAACATGGAAACCATCCTTATAACAAATGAGGAATTATAGGAAGCAAAGAAAATGGTGACAAAAACCGAACACCGAGCAATCTGCAAGGCAGCCGAAACATTTTTCGAAACCCAACAGCACTGTACGGTCACGTACCGTACAGTAAGCACAAAATCACGTAGGGTTGAAAGAGCCACAGAGGTCTGTGTGGCAGCGGAAAAGGCATATCACCCGAGGCAAGAAATATGCCACCGTGGACGTGCTTTTTGCCACAACCCAGGAGGCAGAGGCTCAATCCTTAGTGACCCCAAGGAGCGAGGAAATGGTGTTGGTGCCCTCCTACTGCGGGCAAAAAATTGTGAGGGTCAAATTGTCCCACGTCCCCCCCCCCCCCCCGGGATGGTCCCTTTGTGGCTGGCTACGTCTGTCCTCGTCGGAATCAAGGACAAAACAACGGTACTGCAAGTACAGAAAAAAGTACGAGAAGATTGGGTCGGCTTCTCCATTGAGATATTAATCCAAACCAACCAGGAGTGCTTCGAAGCTATCCCGGATGTGATAGACTTCGATAACGGCACTCAACTGCCCATAAGTGTTGAGGGCAAACTGCCGAAATGCTTTCGCTGTGGATCGAAGACTCACCTCAGGGCCTTCTGCAATGAGAAGACCCTGAGAAAGGAGAAAACCCCCCTTCTTCCGAAACCCGTTCCACTGCTACCAGCAACAGGACAGGCGGCAAGCAGGGAGGATAGATCCGTGGCACCCATACCCACGCCACGGAAATCAAAAACAGCAGTAGCAGTGGAAGTAGTAACAACAACAACAGCAATACCAACTGCAGCTGCAGCAGAGACTCCACTGCAAACATCACCAACAACAAGTGAAAGAGTGGAATGGTACCCCTCCCCGACCTCACAGAATCGGACATGGAGTGTGAGGTGGGAGAGGAATGGCAAATGGTCGCAAGAAGGCACACACGCAGAAGCAGCGCATCGTCGCCTTCGAAAAGGGAGGAAAGAAATGAAAAAAGGGTAAAGGCTACTGCAAAAAGACTTACAGCAGCAACACCACCAACACCATCACCACGCACACTAGCACCACCATCGCCACCGCAAACAACAACAACACCTTCAACACCACCACCATAAGCACCAACATCGCAAACACAACAAACAAAACACACACACCCAGCAACAACGACAGAAAATACCCCACCCCACCCCCAGAAAAACAAATGCACAGCAATAAATACACACAACAAGAAACTAATGACAGACATAATTGAACACACAGACATTTCACAAGACGACTACATAATACCAGCACCAATAAAAACACCAACGAACATAAGACTGGTAAGAATAGCACAGAAACAATACACAAACATTGAGTATATCCGAATATACTCTCCGGTTGAGTGTCCCCTAGGGGGGACACTCAACCGGAGAGTATATTCGGATATACTCACAGAAGAGCCGACGTCTAGCCGAAGGGACGATTCAACGGTCCCTTCACCAGACGATCAAGTGAAAAGGGATGGAGAAACCATCCTTCCTCTACGAGAAGTAAGGTAAGTGGTCTTTCCCATCTTTTCCACTCCATTTCAACATGACCTCACTCAGAATAGGCAGCATAAATGCGCGTGGCTTGGGTCGTCATGGAAGCAGGGCCACCTGCTCAACGACCTCAGGTCACTAAACATAGATGTAGTGGCCATCAGCGAGACCAGAATCTCCGAAGCACGGGCCTTCGCACCGATCTTCGGTGGCTACGATGTGTACGCATCTCGCAGCCGTCCTGGATCGGGGGGGTGGGGGGGTTGCTGTGCTTTTTCGGAGATGTTTGGATCTGGCCATACGGGCTATCTTCCTGGACCCAGAAGGTAAGTTGGTGGTGCTGGACGTGACCAGCGGAGACGGGAAAGTTTTCAGGCTAGTGGCCGTCTATGCCCCGACATGAGCAGGGCGGCCTGATTTCTTCCGGCGTCTGGAGACCTTTCTAGGAACGCCTAGTGTTAATGGGCGACTGGAACGGGATCTTAGATGCACTCTGGGACTGTTTGGGATTAGCGGATAGGGGAGGAGGGTGCAAGAGCCTCACCAACCTGCTCAGGCGTTTTGAACTGTCTGACCGGTACCGATTGGATTTCCCGAATGTGCCAATGTGGACTTGGACAAACCGTATCGGGTCATGCAGATCATATCTAGATAGAGTATTTTGTAGGGAAATAGATGCCCATTTGTACCGTCATGTATTGTTCTGTACTGTCCTTAATGTCTACTTTATGTAAACCCTTGTGGTTAATAAAAAAAGTATTATTATTATTATTATTATTAATATTATTATGTGTTATTATTGTTATAAGGATCAAGTTGATGATGATGACGATGATAATGAGGATGATGATAGTGTCGCTATATCAGGAAAGAATCGAAGTGTTTGCCGCATAGTGAATTTAGAGAACATGAAAAGATTTGACAGCAATAACAGCAATAATTTCAAGTCAAACATTCATATATATATAAATATATACATACATAAATATGCTCGCACATACATATACACCCACACACCTACACCCACACACACACAGCCACACCCACACCCACACATATATCTAGAAGATGACTGAGTTGGTGTCATTGGTTAGCATTCCAGAAAATAATGATAATCAATGTAGTGGTGTGTGTGATTGAAAGGGTGTTTGTAAATACACACACACATATACATATATATATATATATATGTGTGTGCGTGTGTGTGTGCTGTGTGTTAGTGTTTGTATGTATAAACAGTCGTTCAATGACACACACCACTACATTGATTTGCATTATTTTCTGGAATGTTAACCACTCGCACCACCTCTGTTATCTTCCATTTTGTTGAGAGCCGAAAATGTTGATCCTGTCAGACAGCTAAACGTAATTATACCATGAAGATTCCCATTTGAATGGGCATATTATTTCCTCGAAAATGTAGAGATTGTTTTTATCTTTTCAAAAGAAGGATGAGCGATATCTTAATTTTCTCGTAGTTGTTACTGCTGTTATTATAACCATTATTGTCGTTGCCGTTGTTTCTCAAGTTTTACAGGCCACCTGTAAAGAAGCACGTCTTCTTACATTGCTAGTGAGATAGATGTGTGCATATATGTGTTCGTGTAACTCCTATAGAAATATATTTTTCTTTCCTTTTTTCATACAAACAAAAGAGGTATTCAATCATTTGAATCCATTTGAACAATATAGTAAGATATTTTAGATATTTGCTTCTTTGATAGATATGTCTGAAATACGTACGAAAGAAGGATATATACGCAGAAAACATGCGTATATATATATCCAGCGAATTTCGGACCGTTAAGTTGTGATTTCCATGGGTATGTCATTATTTATAAAACAAATTTTGTATTTTATCTGATGTAAGCGCACCAAGATGGGGTTGGTCGCCCTTGAAATATATATAATAAAATAAATATGGTTTTATAAATATAGTTTCCATTTATTATCTTGGAATATTTGCTCCAGTAACTTGTTGAGCGCTCTATATTAGTTATAAACATCTATGTTTGTCTGAATTCCAACAAATTAAATATAACTCCTACATATATATATATATATATATAGGAGTTGTATTTAATGTGTGTGTGTTTGTGTGTGTGTGCATGTGTGTGTGTGTGTGTGTGTGTGTGTGTGTGTGTGTGTGTGTGTGTGTGTGTGTGTGTGTGTGTGTGTGTGTGTGTGTGTGTGTGTGTGTATATGTGTACGTACATCTATGGGTGCGCGAAAACAAGTACGTGTATACATGTATACATACTGTCATTATTGTTTTTGTTGTCGTTATTACTATCATTACAAGGGTGGTGGATTGGCAGTATCGGTAGAGAGTCGGAAACCATGCTTTGAAGCATAGAGTTACGGTCCTTTACGGGCAGAGGAAAGGAATATAAACAAACACAGGGGATTGTCCAACCACTTCCTCTTGGCAGTGGTCACCCTCGAGACCTCAGGCGTATTGGATCCCGTACTGCCGAGCTCCTCCGCAAAATCGGAACGTCAGCAGCCCGACTGAGGAAGGAACCCCGCAAAGTGGGGTGGCTGTTACAGTGAGTGTCACTGGCCATTGTACGCGGGAATGCTTTCGCGGTTTTGTCCGCCTGACACAGCCCCAATAACGCCGTGCCCTAGGCTAAGAGCCCATAGCCCTCCACCTTACCCCATTCTTCTGTGTCACTAGAGCCTTTCCTTTCCCTTCCTTTTCTGTTCTTATATCTGCTTAATTAACATTCCATTCTTTCTTCTCAATCTATTTTTTTCTTTTTCTATTAAATTGTATTTACTATTATAAGCATAAATACGGAAGCACTATATTAGAAAAAAAATGTCCAGCTCACATACCAACACATACACACGCACACGCATGAATGGATACACGCTCATGAAAATACGTGTATATGTACGCAGAGAAGTAACCTTCGGATGCATTCAAACAGTTACATACACCCACATACACGAAAAAATAAGGGCATTGCTTATATAAATATATATATATATATATATATATATATATATATATATATAACTACTTTTCCCATCTTGACGTTATAGTCGCATATATGTTATAGAATGCCGTTAGCTTCTTGCTAAAACAATCTCTATACCTCTCATTTATATTTATACTCGGATTCTTTTCCTAGAGTGCTTAAACTATCTGTGACTAATCTCGGTTTTTTTCATAAAAACTGTGATAATTACTGCTATTTTGCTGAACTCCTTTGTAGAGTTTTTTTTTCAGAATGTATTTGACTGCTATTTCTTGTAAATAAACATTCACTTCCATCCTGACGTCACTAGCCCCGTTTTTTCCTCATGTGCTTTTTCATAAATACACATGAAGGCGAACTAGCCAGTTTTAGAATTCCCTTTTTCGGATTATATTACTGTGAGAGCCCTGGTTTCTGTTGAGCTCTGCTGATGAATGAAATTCCAACCGTGACCATCTCCACTGAAAGTTTTCATGAAATAGTCTTTTAAGACTATACAGAGCATTTGATGTTATTCCAAATTGAAGGATAAGTGTTTCAAACTTTATTTTATCATGAGTTAAAGGTCTATAGATTTTTCCCTGGATTTTACTAAATTCTGTGGATGAATTTATATCCTGATTCTCTTTTGAGATGAGTTTGAGTTATTTTTCCTAAATCTTTCGTTAACTACTTTTCCCATCTTGACGTTATAGTCGCATATATGTTATAGAATGCCGTTAGCTTCTTGCTAAAACAATCTCTATACCTCTCATTTATATATATATATATATATATATATATATATATATATATATACGCATTACAAATCACAATAAACATTATATATTTTGTTGAATCGCTAGAGCATAACGATAATGGAGTCGGTTGCATAACTTATATGGTTGACCCTGAACCAATACTCTGCGAACCGCGCGTAAGAGGTCGATAATCACAAAAAAAACTCAATAAATGTAAACGAATGTTCATCGTTTTTCTTAATATCTAACTAGGTAAATATGTATGCTTGTGTGTGTTTGCTTGTGTGCATGTATGGATATTATTGTATGTGTGGATTTCTTATGCTTTGAGTTATATGTGTGCACGTGCATATGTTTTGTATCTATATATGCAGTTATTATATTCAGAATCTTTGGAATGGTTTAAATATTTTTACATTTATATTAATGGACTTGTAATTTCCTAACTACTCATGTTCTTTCTGGTTCTGTGAAGCCTAGCGCCTCAGGATTTGTATTAAGGCAATTAGTGACATATCCCAGAGCCCCAATAATCGCAGATATATATCTGAAGGCATAGCTATGGTGGAGTATCTGCAGATTACTCATTACTTCTGCATATATGTTCTAGCTAATCTCTGATATTATATTGGCATCTGTTGTGTGGATGACGTCCCTTTCCTACATCAGTATATTTGTTCTGTTATGCTTGCATTTTATTAAGCTTTTGACTGGAACATTCCACCAGTAATCTTTCATATTATGTATGTGTCTTCCACATACTGCAACTTTTAATATGTTTATTGTCGGGGCGATCTTTTATACGGATTGCATTGTATAGTGTTTTGACCACTACACCATGCCTCATAGGTAAATAGTACCGTAATGACATCTTTTGACAGCTGTTTATGAAAGGGTGACATCTTCGATGGTAATTCTGCAGAGTCAACATTTGTTGTCGCATCTATGTGTTTCGCCTGAATCCCTATCTCTTTTGTGAATCAGGTATTTTGTCTTATATCATTCAAAGTGAGAGCCAATATTGCCGTTATTGGTCCAAGATATACTATGTTTATCTATATTACTCTCACTCTGGAGTCTTCGGGCAACATATCCATGAATAATGATTTGTTAAGCAAGCAGTTTTTCATCCTATTTCCCTATGTATGAGTTTTTGATTATGATACAGGGTGTATTTCTTAAGGAGTTCCTTCCCAGCTCTCATTATCATATCTGCCTCGTGTAGACAGACTTGCTCAAACAAATGGGCTCTTACCCTTGGTGGTTCGTTGATGTTGTCGGGGGGATATGATTCTTCAATCAAATGCTGCAGGACTGATGTTAGGCATCTACCTCCATATTTACATTTCATGTAGACATCGTCTATGTCACTGTTGATGTGGAAGTTGCCGATGTTGTTTCGGATTTTTCGGGTTTTAACATAAATATCCCCGATTTCATCTATCATCCAATCGATTATTCCAAATGTTGGTGTAAGGACAGGCATATCAAACACACTGTGAGCCACTGTATTATTACGCAGAGAATTCAGATTACCCTATTTGTTTTAGTCGGATGAAATATTCCCTGGTTACGCGTTTCTTGATACAAATATCATCATAAGATATATTCACATCTATCCTTTGATATCTGTAGCAGTTCTCGTTCGATATCCGTGAATGGGGCCATTGATACAAATTTTGCTAAATTGGTTTGTAGTTTTCCCCCCATTACAATCATATCATTTATCCTGACCAATCTACATTCCTCTCTCTTTCGAGTTCGTTGTAACCAGTTCAATGTTTTTCTTCAACCCATTTATGTTCTTGGCATAACGTTTCAGGTCATCCAAAGTTATGTGTTAGGTTTGTATTCCTGTTTTCTTCTGATTCAATTATGTATCCCGTATAGTTCTTGAACGGAAAGGACAACGGATTTAATGACAGAATAAATAGTGGGACAATTTTTCTTGTAAATATACCCCTGTCCTATTATATGTTATCGGGGAAAAGTCCCCATTTCTCTGTTTTTAACTTTAGAACAGTAGTACAAGAAGAAGATATATTCTCTATGGCTTTGATAATAATGTCTGGGGTTTTAGCAAGTCGGAGTGCCTCTATCATCCAAGAGTAGGGACAAGAATCGAATGCTTTCCTGCAGTCCAGTCAGACTGTAAACAAATTCCCCCTATGTTGTCGCACCTGTGACATCGCGGTTTTCTTAATTAGGAGTTGTTCAGCACACCACCAAACGAATTTCTTCCCAGCTCTTTCCTCATCTACGATGGTGTTATTACTGTCACGTTGATCTTTGAGAAATAGGTTCAGGCATGCTGTATACATTTTACACGTTAGATTCAGGCATGCAAAAGGTCGGTAGTTTTTTTGCCAAGTGGGTGTCTTTGTTCTTGTGGGCCAATAGTGTTTCTGTTAATCCCCCCCCCCCCCTGGTATATGTACATCGCACTTGAGAGCCTGCTGGTAGAGGCTGATAAAATACATCCGATAAAATGTCATTTTTTTTTTGTATCAGTAGCCGACAATCACATTACTTCCTGGTGTTTTCTTATCTTTGAGTTTTCTATAAGAGTCGAGTATATATGTATGTATGTACGTATACTATTTTGTCTAGTAATCTGGCTACCTAATTACTAATTAAGTTAAATATCTATCGATAAATCTATCTATGTATCCCTCTTTCCAAAGAGAAACACCCTCACAATCATTCTTGCACATACATATATGCATGTATGTATGTATATATGTCTGTCTGTATGTATGTAATTTTGCGAAGCTGGCGAGAGCACTTTGATGAACTTTTCAATCAGCCGTCTGTCGTCAATGAAGATTTTCTCAATCTCATTCCTGAACAACCTGTGAAAGTAGCTCTCGCAGAACCTCCGACGCTTGTGGAGGTTGCAGTAGCTATCTCGAAGCTGAACAGTGGAATGTCTCCTGGTATGGATGGAATACATGCAGAGCTCTGGTGAGAGACATCTGCAACATCTTCACTCTTTGTTTGGCAGGATATGGGCTAGTTAATCCGTACCTGAGGACTGGAGAGATGCAGTAACGGTGATCTCGTACAAGGGAAAGGGTAACAAGAATGATTGTTGAAACTACAGAGGTATATCATTGCTTTCTGTCGTAGGAAAAAATTTATGTAGCGTGATTCTGGACCGTCTGCTGACACACATTGCAGATTGTGTTCTTCCTGAAAGTCAATCTGGTTTTCGTGCTGGACGCGGCACTACTGATATGATCTTCTCAGCTAGACAGCTCCAACAGAAGTGCATGGAACAAGGTTTGGATCTGTATCAGGTTTTTGTCGATCTCACAAAAGCTTTCGATATTATTAACAGAAATGCATTGTGGAAGGTTCTCCAGAAACTTGGTTGCCCTGATAAGTTCCTTGCTTTGGTTAGGTCTTTCCATGACAACATGAAGGCTTGGATTAATGTCAGAGGTAACATGTCGGAGCCTATTTCAGTAAAAAATGGAGTGAAACAGGGGGATATTCCAGCACCGACCCTGTTTGTCATATACTTTGCAATGGTTTTCTATATTGCATTCAGGAATTGCGAGCTTGGTATTTACATCCAATATAGAATCTCAGGCAGCATATTTAACATCAGGCGCTTTGCTGCAAAAACAAAAGTATTTGCATCAATCATAATAGACCTCTTGTATGCAGATGAATGTGATCTTGTCGCACACAGAGAGTGATATGCAGCACAATTTGAATGCATTTTCTGATGCTTACACTGACCTAGGATTGACTGTCAGTCTCAAGAAAACCGTCGTCATGAACCAACCTGCCCATGGTAAGCAGTACAGTGAGCCAAATATCTATGTGTATGGTAAACGACTAGGATGGTTGATCAGTTTGTCTACCTGAGAAGCACTGTCAATCAATACAGCAACCTTGATAATGAAATTCCACTCAGGATTAGGAAAGCAAGTTAGTTAAAGGAAAACGACCTCCACATAAACCAAAAAAGATGTATAAGGATTCGTTGAAAGACTCTTTAAAATACGCTAACAAATCTGCTGATACATGGGGAAATGTTGCTCCTGGTCGTAATAAATGGAGAAAGACTGTATATGAGGGAAAAGTTGCCTTTCAGGCATATCAAATCGCATACGAGAAGGTAAAGATGGATGTGAGGAAGGGCATTGCTGTTGCATTTCCAGACAGCGAAGGCCCTCCTATGGCGCTGACATGCAGCGTCTGTGCGAGACTCTGCCTCAGCAAAACTGGACTCGAAAGTCATCTTCGCAGTCATAAGGTGAGACCAGTGGTTGCCTACCAGGCTGCTGTTGGAGATGCTACTCATTATGCTTGCCAAGCATGTGGTAGAGAATGTAAATCAACAGTAGGGCTCAAACGACATAAAAAAAGTACATGAACTCCAACCACAGCTGACTATTCCCAGTGAATGTTTTGTTTGCCAACTCTGTGCAAGACATTTTAGATCATTGGCTGGGCTAAAAAGCCACATTTCGTTCCTTTGTTCTTTTTCACTAATATTTCTGCTCTGCGTATACGCATAGAGCTTAACTAGCTACCGTCACATAGTTGGTAAGTCAGACGTGATCATCGCGATTCACATACGACCTACCATACATCTTACTATATATATATATATATATATATATATATATATATATAAACATGAGAAGAAAGAATAATACTGCGTGGTTGCACATGGGTTACATATGATAAAAATAGTCCTTCGTCAGTGATTTGCCAACCATCATTGATATTTCATCGCATTAAAAATCATATACCTCAGGTTGGTGCGAGCAATAGCTAAATAAAGCTATTGGGACAAGTGATTCGCGTAAAGCGAGTGAGACAAGTAAACAACATAGAAGGATGAAAGCAACGCAAAGATAGGAATAAACAAGCAACATGGTTATCCGGTCAGCATGAGCTGGGTGGATTTCATGAGCGATCGGGATACAGACCGTCCGATGTGAGTGAGATGTGAGCAAGAAGAGAACCCACTACAAGCGAAACATGAGGAAGTGAGAAGGGGAGTAACAGAGAGTGAGTGAGTGGAAGTGCGAGGAAGAGGTCAGTCGAGAGAAAGTGTAACTGACAGAGAGGGCGAACGAAGGTGAGAGAAACAGAGAGAACGGGAAAGCAGTAAGAGAGAAACAGACAAACGCAGCCGAGGTAAATATATATAAAAAAATGAGAAGAAAGAAGTATACTTCGTGGTTGCACATGGGTTACATTTGATAAAAATAGTCCTTCGTCAATATATATATATATATATATATATATATATATATATATATTCTATTATTATTATTATTATTATTATTATTATTATTATTATTATTATTATTATTATTATTATGGGCCTACTCTTATGGGCCTATAGGCTAACTAACTTGAGGAGAGGGGTGCTCTCCCTGGGTGCCATAGAAGCGCAGGGTGGTTCAGGATTGGTGGGATACCTGAGTCACCCCTGGGTCGTCCTCCCCCTATAGGGGAATTTATTTTGTTATATTTATGCATAGTTTATTTCATATTTTTTATATCTTCATTGTTAAATTCGTCTTGCCATTGTGCACTTTTACTCGACCTTATTGTAAACCCCCACTGTCCCTGTCTTTGTATTGTCCCCTACATGTCAGGTCTTGTGGCTAATAAATGAAATCATTATTATTATTATTATTATTATTATTATCGTTATTATGTTTTTTCGTGCAATGGCCATACTCGATAACGAGGGGTCAGCCATCATATATGTATATATATATGTGTGGGTGTGTGTGTGTGCGTGTGTGTGTTTGTATGTGTGTCTGTGTGTTTCTTTGTCTGTGTGTGTATATATATATATATATATACACGCACGCACACACATAACAAACAATCTAACCAACTTGCTAGGTAACTAATTAACTTCGTAATTACCTATCTACCTACTTACCTACCTACTTACCTGCTTGCCTTCATATCTATCTATCTAGTTTGTAATACAGGTAATATTTTGGCTTTCTCTATAACATTTCATTAATATTAGCTATTGAGCCACAGTTTTCAGTATTGCGGCTCTCGCTCTAAAACTCTATTTTTTAAATGACACCTTTTATGTTCCTCCCCTCCACATTTATATCGGCCTGGTTCTTTGTACAACAGTCTATCACTTGAATGGCAATTGCGCCTGTATGTCGGCACCTTACCGTACTAACTAGAGCAGAAAATGGCCGTCAATGAAATCTCATGAGAATTGAATAAAGATATAAAAACAAACAAAACAGAAAGCTTGTTACATCTAAGACATCTAAGATATACTTACAACGACGTATATATATTATATACATATATATATACGTGAGTTTGTGCGTGTGTCTGTATGCATATATATATATACACACACATATATATATACGTATACATTTTTTGTTTATGCCACGAAACTACGTAGTCGAGGAATTTAGGAACAGTTTAGGTATGATACATTTTATTACTAATTATATCTAAATGTTTCTTCTCTCTTCATAATGTATTTTTAACTCTGATACTGGTTCAGTCTGGTTCAAACTGAATTGGTCTGTCCCAGTCATTCATTGAGCAACATCGGTGAAGTTGGCACCCTTAACTCACAGTTGGGTGCGGATGCATTCATGTATATATGTGTGTGTCCGCATGTATCTGTGTGTTTTTAAATATATTAATAACTCCCTCTGGTCGAGCAATCTTTGAAGTGTGGGGACAACTGGAAAGCTTCCATTACTCATACTTCTCGCCTTCTTCACTACCTCTTCTACGGCCTCGATATGAATACCCCCTCCGCCTCCGTGGTATTTTCTTCGTGGTTATAAGAGGCTTAGCTCTGTTTCTCGACCGTTATATCGCGTGACTATCTCCCCCTCCGCCTTTTGGGATTCTTTCTCACGTCGTGTAGACGCGTTCTTGAGACTAGTAAAATGAGGTATCCTCTTGATAAGTTGGCAGACCTCGCAAGGACTCTATATCTTTGATATATTGTTTTTGTTTATGCCACGAAACTACGTAGTCGAGGAATTTAGGAACAGTTTAGGTATGATACATTTTATTACTAATTATATCTAAATGTTTCTTCTCTCTTCATAATGTATTTTTAACTCTGATACTGGTTCAGTCTGGTTCAAACTGAATTGGTCTGTCCCAGTCATTCATTGAGCAACATCGGTGAAGTTGGCACCCTTAACTCACAGTTGGGTGCGGATGCATTCATGTATATATGTGTGTGTCCGCATGTATCTGTGTGTTTTTAAATATATTAATAACTCCCTCTGGTCGAGCAATCTTTGAAGTGTGGGGACAACTGGAAAGCTTCCATTACTCATACTTCTCGCCTTCTTCACTACCTCTTCTACGGCCTCGATATGAATACCCCCTCCGCCTCCGTGGTATTTTCTTCGTGGTTATAAGAGGCTTAGCTCTGTTTCTCGACCGTTATATCGCGTGACTATCTCCCCCTCCGCCTTTTGGGATTCTTTCTCACGTCGTGTAGACGCGTTCTTGAGACTAGTAAAATGAGGTATCCTCTTGATAAGTTGGCAGACCTCGCAAGGACTCTATATCTTTGATATATTGTTTTTGTTTATGCCACGAAACTACGTAGTCGAGGAATTTAGGAACAGTTTAGGTATGATACATTTTATTACTAATTATATCTAAATGTTTCTTCTCTCTTCATAATGTATATATATATATATATATATATATATATAACGAAGGAAATGTGGTAAGGAACCAGATGGACCATAACGCACCAAAATACTCAATACTTAGGGTAGTAGAGTGGGTAATGGGAACAAGTAGGACCCCGACGGCTGAGCTCAAGCTGTTTTGACGGCTAATTCTGGACGTCGAAACGGCTTGAGCTCAGCCGTTGGGGTCCTACTTGTTCCTATATATATATATATATATACTCATATATAGATGTGTGTGTGTGGGAATATACT
Organism: Eledone cirrhosa; assembly: GCA_964016885.1. Taxonomy (NCBI): domain Eukaryota; kingdom Metazoa; phylum Mollusca; class Cephalopoda; order Octopoda; family Eledonidae; genus Eledone; species Eledone cirrhosa. The sequence continues at coordinate 118,293,109 of OZ024743.1, forward strand.
TATACAAACACAACAACACAGACAAAACACACACGCATAAACGATAGGTTTTGAGCAGCGCATAAGAACAATCATTTAGAAATACTTATTTCAAAACCTCTATCGAACACCTGTACGCACACACAAATGCTATATCAGTTCTATAAAACGATGCTTAGACACAACCACACACATTCATACAGATACATGAACATACATAAACCATAAGCAAGTACTGATATTTCTTTAAAGGCTACCTACTTTCATGTATGTTTGAGAATTTTAATTACTGAATCCTTGTGAAAAACGTGACCATTACGGATCTCCATTTATCTTTATTTATAATTATATATACAAGATAAGTACATAAAACATTAAAGTAGTATGTTATTCGAAGGTTGCATCAATGCAAATCGGACGGTGGATTTGGGGAAAAAATTGCAGGCAACGACGATATTAGAGTGTTGCCTGTCCGGGAATGTGGAAAGTATAGACTTGAGTATTTGGGAAAAGAACCAGGAGATATTGTAGAGGGTTCGTTTTATACTTGAGATATTGGGCCTACACTTACTTTAACTCCCAACACGACTCCTACAAACAAACATCATGTCTACCCATGGGATGCAGTCCCGCAACCCAGCTAAACATCACACACACACAGCATTATACACATATCAGTCCACACACGACCTCATCAAGTAATTACTAAGATGGTATGTCTATAACAACAAAAGCACAAAGCTTCGAACTAGTTTCTTAATGTAATCTTATGAGAAATGGTTTTTAGTCCTGAAATATTAAAACAGATAAATAACAGGCGTAACACTAACATCTTCGTAGCCATAGTACTTTATGCCCCACTATAATGCTCCAAGAAAATTACAAAAACTGCATATAAAACTTAGTGGAAAGAGGGGAAGGGTTGCAAGCCTACGGAAAATTGGGTCTAAATTTTGATTCCCTCCTGCACAATTACTGTTCCTATTCAATGTATGGACAGACGAGCATTATAGAAACTTAGTATTTTACCAGTAACGCAGCGAGATTCAGAATAGAGCCATATATGAAAGCGTGGAACAAACTACCTGCATCAGTTGTTAGCTGCTGGGACACTGAATCCTTTAAAACCTCCTTGCTTCCTGAAATTCGCCAACACTACACCTGATATTTCCCTCCATACACACGCAGACATGTATATCACGACTCATACACTGTTCACTTTCCTGATATTTGTACATTATTCTATGTACTATGCATGCAACTTTGATGAGTTGTAGTGCACCTGAGCAGTACATAATAATTTCCTTATATATATTTTTCCTTTCAAGAATTTAATGATTTTTATCCATCTTTAGTGACGTTTACTCACACAATACTGAGATAAATAAGGTATCGGATTATTTAAATGTGTTGCAAATAGTACATCGAGTGAAATGTTCAATTACATATAATGCAAACTTGACGAACTCTCATGAATTAGAATTAGCCTTAACACAGCAGGATTCAAAATAGAGGCGTGTATGAAATCATATAGAATATGTTTATATACTATATACATATATTGATACACACAGCAAAACTGTGAGTATTTTAAGCTTGGTAAACTTGTGATTAAGCCAAATTAAAGATTAATCTTGAAAGCAATACTTTTGTTGCAATTTGGCTTCAAGATGGCAGCCATATAAGCAATATAGACCTGAACTCATAATTTACGTTGTGTTTATCTCATGGTCAAGTGTAAGATTCATATTAGTTTAGGAAGGCCATAGCATGCTTGCGAAGTAAGAAAAACTGAATATGATTTCATAATATGCATATGCTTAAAATAAAATAAGCATTAAAAATAAAACTAAATCATTCCTTATGATGAGAATGTAAGGAAGTGCAAATGTCTATAAAATTATTCGTTATTCGTTATTCCAAACGAGCCGTAGAGACCACATAGTGAAATAGGATGAAATGAAAGCAGTTTTGATATGAACATCAGCAATAGCAACTATAACAAACATAGGCTTGTATGTGTGAGTGTGTATGTGTTGTGAACGTGTGAGTATATGTATGAGTGTATGTATTTGCGTAAGTCTGTATGTATGCGCACGAAAATTCTAATACATGTGGAAGAAGCAATAGAGAAATGGCAAAGTAGTAGTAGTAGTAGTAGTAGTAGTAGTAGTAGTAGTAGTAGTAGTAGCAGCAGCAGCAGTGATTACTTTTGATTGAGCAGAATCTATGATCAAATGCGTTCCAGTGGTGACTGTAATCATTGTTTTGATCTTTAGGTTTTGTATCTAACTCATGTAGTCAATTATGGCTTTCCGCAAAGAAGACTGAGGGGTGTGATTCGCGAGTGAAGTGTCTACTTTTTCAAGCAATCAACAATCACACATAACCGCCCTCACAAGCAGTTGGTCAGATATTTATGATATATTGTTCAACAAAGCAGTGAAAGATGTATAAAACGTGAACTTACTTTTTTGAGTATTTGTTCAAGTAGTTCATCATTTGCAATTATGTTAAATAGAAAATAAAAAGACTACAAATATACATCTAAGAAAAAAATCTTTTTCCCCGTGCAATGCAGGGTCAATAAGTGAAAAGTTTAAGTATATTCAGAAAAAAAAAAATATATATATATATATACGATATTAAATAAATGGAAACTATATTTATAAAACCATATTTATTTCATTATATATATTTCAGGGATATCATATTAACAATATGCTATGCCTTCCTCAGACAAAATACAATATAGACAGTTTTATAGATAAATAGATTTGACATACCGTTCAACATCGACTTGTATTTGAAAAGTTGATTTGGCAGTGAAAAAAAATTGTAAATATACTCCAAATACTTGTCGAGTGCTTTTATATCAGTTATAAATATTTACTAGTTGTAACCCAACAATTTAAATATAACTTTCCATATATATATATATATATATATGAATAACCTGAAACTATGATAAAGCAAAGCCAATATTTTGAGCAAAGCATAACAAAAATGAAATAAATATGCAAAACCTGTTTTTTTTTTAATCTAATTAAACTAATTTCACCCCTGGGTTATCTCTTCCCTTCAATTATATACAGATATTTCTTAAATATATTCCAAAGGAATGTTTATATATAAAATATATACTCATGCAATACATGATACCATCAATTTATACATATCGAATACGTGCGTAGAAAGAATAACCTGGCTACATTTGACATGTTCTAAATTTTTATCATTTTATATCTAAAACTTTTTCTTCGAATACTCACTTGTAAAATAATAACTGGTGGTCATTTTAAGGTCAAAGTAGCACACGTTTTTATACATATGCATATTTTTACATGTCAGTAAGTGGTTTTGATCTTAAAATATCTATCAATCTTCCCCACCTCTCTCTCTCAATATACATGTATGTGTGTGTATGTGTATACACATATATATATATATATATATATATATATATATATATATATGTGTGTGTGTGTGTGTGTGTATACTTGTATGTGTATGTGTGTATAGATATTTACATATTCATGAATACACGTATATATATATATATATATATATATGTGTGTGTGTGTGTGTGTGTATATATATATATATATATATATATATAGAGAGAGAGAGAGAGAGAGAGTGTGTGTGTGTGTGTGTGTATACAAATACAAATTTCTATTTCCTCTGTTATTGTTTATATCTTAAATTTATATTTTCCCTCCTATTCCCTTTTATCCTTTATTCTATCTTGTTCCTTATTTGATAAAACCTTTGTGATGTAGATAAGACATTTAGATGAATTTCAATAGAGCTTATTGATAAACCTTTCTTTTTTTTTGTATATTCCTTTTAGAGAGTCATTTGTGTTTTAGAATAACATGGTTAATAAACCTGAAAGCAATCACATTAGTTGTCGAGGTAAGGCTATGCCCATGTAAATGCGACAACTCACTTTGATTGCCAATTAAAAGGAAGTTCCATTATTTATCGCTCTGAATATAGCATGTTAAATAATTGTTTCTACTTTTGACACAAAGCCAGTAAATACCCAGTACATTACTGGTACTTTATTTTATCGACCCCGTAAGGATGAAAGGCAACGTTAACCTCGGCGGGATTTGAACTCAGAATGGCAAGGCCGTAACTCTATACGTCAAAGCATGGTGTCCGACCCTCTACCGATACTGCCAAGTTAAATAATTGTTTCTACTTTTGGCACAAGGCCAGCAATTACCCAGTGTATTACTGGTACTTTATATGAAACCAAAATTGAAGCAAATCTGATTTGCAATTCGTTAGTTTTGAGGAAAAATTTCCTGTGGGCTTTAGAATTAACATTGAACGTCAGAAGAAATAAGTGGTCAAAAGGATATATTCTTTCCTATAATGAGTTAACAAGTTCGATGAAAATATTGTACCATATCTTCAGCTCGAGCAGAGACTCGTGCCTGAAATTGAATTAACAGAAACCATCATATTGCGGGTATTATAATTTAAGAGGCCAGCTTTATGACATACTACCAGTGGTACCCGGCGTTGCACGGATAAGGTATTGTGAAATATATAACCGCCTTAGCTAAGCTTAGTATTGCCACAACCACGGCTGGCAAACAAGTAAGGGTATGGTGGTACGTAAGTAAGCAACACTGGCTTAAAACGTGAGGAAGAAGTTGTGTGCACTTACCAACTGTTTGGGGATTGAGTGTGAGATTTGTCTTGAGCAAGGGTGGCAGAATAACCGGACGCAGCAGACAGCCAGACATACAGACAGATATTATAAGGGCGCGTTCTGGACGCAGAGCGAATTGTAGGAAGTGACGTAATGCAGACAGCCAGGCATACAGACATATTGTAAAAGGGCGCGACGTTATATGTATGTATCTATCTAAAAAGGGAAATACTAAGAATTATAGAGAGAGATCGCTAAATCGCCTAATGCGGTCCCTAGAGCATGGAAAATTTGAAATTACTTTTGCTCAGAACACTCCCTGAAACATAAGTATTACATGTGTAAAGTTTGAAAACAGTCGGTTGGGTGCTTCTCTAGTTTTAGGGATTCAAACTCACACACACACAGACAGACATTCTCTGTTTTATATATATAGACTAGCAGAAAACCACCCGGTGGGCGGTTTTCTGCTAGCAAATCTAGTGTATATACTGATATTGTTGAGATTTGGATGAGAAATGTTTTCGGCGCCACATGTTCACCGTCTCTCGGTGTGTCTTTTATGCATGTATAAATATATATGTTATCTATACGGTGAAATCTTTGAAATAAATATATGTTAAAACGAAAAAGGAGAAAAAGAGATTAGTGACGGAAATATAAACGTTATAATATAACGATGGAAATATATCTTCAAATGGTCCTTGGCAGGGTGTCAAGTCAGAACCGCCTCGAACTGGTTACTTCTAGCTTGTGCAATGTGTCTCTATAGCAACCAGCGATTCCCTCGGCCTCAGTGACCAAAGTCAGTGGAGAGGGGAAGGTAATGTTTCTGTAGCGACAGTGTTTCTCTTGGTAGTACCAAAGTGGAGAAAGGAAGGGGAAGGTAATATTTCTGTAGCACCTACATTTGAGTTTTAGGGAAGGACAGACAGACAGACAGACAAACAGAGAAATGCCCATATATTTCTGTGTGTGTGTGTATATATATATATATATATATATATATATTACACACACAGAAATGTATGTATATTTCAGTGTGTGTATATATATATATGTATATATTACACACACAGAAATGTATATATATTTCTGTGTGTATATATATATATTTCTGTGTGTGTATATATATATATTACACACACACAGAAATGTATATATGTTTCTGTAGCACTCCTCAATTCCCCCTGTCTCCCTCCCGCTATCCCCCTCTTGTAGCCTGTCTCTTTCTTTCACTCTCACTCTCTCTCTACACGTGCGCAAAAAACATTCGCACGCGCGCACGTGTTTTAGCGTCTATTCACGCTCTCTCTCTCTCTCCCTCTCTCCCTCCCGCTATCCCCCTCTCGTAGTCTGTCTCTTTCTTTCACTCTCACTCTCTCTCTACGCGTGCGCAAAAAACATTCGCACGCGCGCACTTGTTTCCACTGTTGGACAGACAGACAGAGAAATTGCTGGTTATATATTATAAGGAGATTGTGTCAGGGTGATTCCTGCTATACACAGGAACGTACGCTTTACGTTAACAAGAGAATCATCCAGTGGAAAGATCAAATGGCGGAGTAACGTTCAGAATTATTTACAGTGATTTGGAGAAAGTGAATTCACTTAGAACACACAGCTTATTACCTATGATTATCGTGCATATATATATATATATATATAGAAAAGTGAAGAATAACATGGTTGACAGTACAAACAAAGATATTTATTTACAGTCTTACAATTGTTCCATGGTAGAATTGTCTATAAATTGCTAAATACTGGAGACAGTATAACTCAATTTACAATACATCTAACTTCAATCATTTCATCAGAGCCTATTAAGAAATATAAAATATATGCGTAACGGCAAACTTAAAAATTCAAATTACTACATCAATAATAGTATTAATGATAAATAAATAAAGGAAGGGGGACAGATAGAAATGAGAGAGAAAGAAAGAAAACCGGCAAAGTTACGAAATTAAACTATCACACCAAAATAAATATAATATTAATAATAATAAAGATATATATATATATAGAAAGAGAGAAGGGGGGTATATCATAGGCAAAGAGGAAGGATAAGTAAGGAAGATGAGAAAGAAATAGAGTAAGATTAAGGGGGATGAGGAAGCAGAGGGGGATAGAAATGAATCATGAATATAGGGATATGAAGAAGAGAGAAAAGAAAAGAAAACATACGGACGAATATACATTACTATGTAAAATAGCTAATTTGAGATGTATTATATTTTAGGATAAAATGATCGAGATAAATTTTGTTTAAGTGGAGAAATACAAAGACAAATGGTGAAAGGTGTATATATATAAGATAATAATTGTTTCTACTTTTGGCACAAGGCCAGCAAATATCCAGTGTATTACTGGTACTTTATTTTATCGACCCCGTAAGGATGAAAGTCAAAGTTAACCTCGGCGGGATTTGAACTCAGAATGGCAAAGGCCGTAACATATGAGATAATAATGATGTAAATACAAATAAAAATAAAAATAAGGATGTTAATACAAATGTTTTTAGGTTATTCCTACATAATTATGAAGTTTGTGATAATTTGATATCGTAATAGATGCTAAATGTATAAAAAGGAATAAGAAGTAGAAAATGGAGTTAAGTTGGTCTAAAGTTCAGGAACATCGTTGCTGATTTATGCCGGCAAATTCGGCAATTCGGCTGTTAAGAAGGGTTTTACTAAAATTAAGAATTTGGAATAGCTCCATATTACAGAGCCTACAATGGGACATACCAGTTTGATAGGCCTTAGCAGGTGACAGTATTTTCCAGCTGATCTCGTCTTTAATGCTTGCATTCTTGAGTTGCCATATTTTATTGGCAAGAGTTGTTGTATTTACTTGATTCTTATTAATCATAGAATGTCTGTGCACGTACCACCGTTTTTTAAAACACCAGCTGTGGAACCAATGTAATACCATGCCAAGCTACCTGAGTTGATAGTACACAAGTATATTACGTCTTTCTCAAGGCATCTGTTTAGTAGAGGGCAATTGTCGGGTAAGTGGCAATTGCATAGAAATGCTTTCCTATGCGCCGGTTCTACTATATGATTTTGAAGATTGTTATGTATGGGCTACAAATTAGGTTTGTTGGTGTATTGTGGTGGTGTTCTTTGGCGTGTATTTGGTTGCGATAATGTAATATGTGTGTGTTTTGTATTTGGTGATATGGAACTTACATGGGGGCTACTTTGGTTATGAATTCTTATGTAGTTAATTTTGTGAATGTGCGATTCTATGTTGTTAGCAGTGGAGTATGATAGTTTGATAGTTTGTCTATTAAAGATTTTATGATATTTATGTATTTTAGGGAAGTGTTTGTCAACTAATTTAAAGAAAGTGAAAGGAAACATAGTTTTAATAGAGGAGTTAAACATTGGATTAAACCATAAGCAGTTTCTATTTCTGTATCTTCTATGTCCGCTAGTGGTATTAGTATTAGCATTTTGTTTATTTAAATTAGGTATATGCTGCCTATTTATGCGTTTAGACCTAGGTTTGTTGATTCTATGGTTGTGGGAAGTATCGTTAACATTAAGTGTGTTGTTATTTTTTGTATCAGGTATGTATTTGAATCGTTCTTTATGGCCTGCCTTAAGTAAAGCTAAGTTGTAGTAGCTAGCGTGTTCATTAAACATGTCATGGTTAGAGGATAGGCACGAGATTCTAAGGGATATACTATACGCTATGGAGTTAATTATCGATCTAGGATGGTTCGAGTTATAGTCAATGTAAGCTAAATTTTCATTATTTTTATGGAAGGGTCCTATTAGTCCTGAGTTAAACGATACGTCCAAGAAGTTGACTCTTTTTAGAGTTGGGTTCAAAAGTAATGCTAAGGCCTAAGTTATTAAAGAATTTTCTAATCTTCTTCCTTAATCTTTCTAAGTTTTGGGTATTTACGTTTCTAGCTAAAAGTAGAGTATCATCTCTATAGATTCCATCTTTTAAGTTACCAAATTCCCTATGTAAGAAATATGGTATAGTTTGTGATCTGGGCTGAGTCGTTCGATCCCATAGTAATATCGAAGTTATTCAGTCTATTTTTTCGCTCCCAGTAACTGTTGTCGAATTTAATGATAGTTCGTCTAGCGGCTAGTATTATTTTAATTTCATCTGCTGAAAGACCCGAATGATTTTGGGCAAAGGATAATGCCTTATTAAGGGTGACTGGGGAGATAAAAGAGTAGTAGTCATTTATGTCAAATTATATAAAGTCGGACGATTATTTATTGTCTAATGAGTTGAACCAGTCTATTGCTTGACTTGTGTTACTCCAGATCTTGATAGTTAGTTGTTTCTTAATTTGTGGTAATATTCTATCTAGCATAAACTTTTTAATTCTACCTATATCTGATTTTGAAGGACATATAAATCTAATAGTAGGGTTGGTTTCGAAGTTAAATTTATGATCTTTCAGATTAAAAGTGGGTTCACAAGGTGTAAGAGGCTCGGTTCTAACGGATAATCAAAGTTTTTTTACTATGTTAAGACCTTCTATATATATATATATATATATATATATATATATATATATATATATATATATATATATATCAAAATGAAAATCCGAAGGCAAGGTAAAATTCCAATCAATTAATCACGACACATGTTTCAATAAGAGATTGATCGATTGTGAAGCCATGATCGATTATCACTGATCTCATCAGGTGAAAATGAATTGTCTTCAAATTCTTGATATGAGGGAGAAAAAATAACGATGTTCTCTCGCAGAATTCATTCCCCATATGCAGACACATCAGTCAGAGACACGGCGACTGCTATTAACTTCAGTTGAGGTCATACAAGTTGTAAGATTTCTGTTGCTGCAAAAGACGCTGGACATCAATCAAATCTGTAGGGATATAGTCGGTCACAGTTAATGTGAGTGGGTACACACCCACATACACCGGCTCGAGGTCAAAGGAAAATATATACATATATATACACACCTCAACACAGTATCAAACCTGTAGAATTATAGAAGGTCACAGTTAGTCTGGGTGGGTACACACACACTCTCACACACACTCTCAGACAAAAAACAAATATAAGAAAACAAATATAAGAATGTACCAACACAGCATTCACCGAAAGTTAGTTCACAAAACAACAGATGGTACATTGGTCAAATCTCAATTGGACGATGTAAATTGGAAATATTGGGTTAACGAACGCCCCATACACACTCACACACACACACACACACACACACACACACATACATACACATACACACACACACACACATACACACACACACACACACATACTCAAGCAAGTAAGTTCAGTTCAGTGTTCTGCTATACGTGTATAGATTGAATTGTAACAACCATATCTTCAAGTGTATGTTATGGTATATACACATCCGAATCGTCCAAAAAAGGGTATGCCTGGGTATATACACATCTATGTGAAGAGCAAGCAATCAGCTTATATCGAACTCAGTATGTACCCCTGTCCCTTTGAGAATCCGAGTCACCAAATCCCTGCGT